>CM037867.1:32348006-32947508 GCA_021292105.1 Anadara kagoshimensis | reverse complement strand
GACACCTGTCTTAAAGTTATCACTAAGCTACAATACAGACTTTCTAAAGTTTAACACTGACCTACAGTACAGTACATGACACCTGTCTAAAGTTATCACTAAGCTACAATACAGACTTGTCTAAAGTTTAACACTGACCTACAGTACCAGTACATGACACCTGTCTAAAGTTTATCACTAAGCTACAATACAGACTTCTAAAGTTTAACACTGACCTACAGTACCAGTACATGACACCTGTCTAAAGTTTATCACTAAGCTACAATACAGACTTGTCTAAAGTTTAACATGACCTACAGTACCAGTACATGACACCTGTCTAAGTTATCACTAAGCTACAATACAGACTTGTCTAAAGTTTAACATTGACCTACAGTACCAGTACATCACACCTGTCTAAAGTTATTACTAAGCTACAATACAGACTTGTCTAAAGTTTAACACTGACCTACAGTACCAGTACATCACACCTGTCTAAAGTTATCACTAAGCTACAATACAGACTTGTCTAAAGTTTTAACTTGACCTACAGTACCAGTACATCACACCTGTCTAAAGTTAATCACTAAGCTACAATACAGACTTGTCTAAAGTTTAACACTGACCTACAGTACCAGTACATCACACCTGTCTAAATTAATCACTAAGCTACAATACAGACTTGTCTAAAGTTTAACACTGACCTACAGTACCAGTACATCACACCTGTCTAAAGTTTCACTAAGCTACAATACAGACTTGTCTAAAGTTTAACATTGACCTACAGTACCAGTACATGACACCTGTCTAAAGTTGATCACTAAGCTACAATACAGACTTGTCTAAAGTTTAACATGACCTACAGTACCAGTACATCACACCTGTCTAAAGTTTATCACTAAGCTACAATACAGACTTGTCTAAAGTTTAACATTGACTCACGCCTACAGTACCAGTACATGACCTGTCTAAAGTTTATCACTAAGCTACAATACAGACTGTCTAAAGTTTAACATTGACCTACAGTACCAGTACATGACCTGTCTAAAGTTAATCACTAAGCTACAATACAGACTGTCTAAAGTTTAACATTGACACGCCTACAGTACCAGTACATGACACCTGTCTAAAGTTGATCACTAAGCTACAATACAGACCTGTCTAAAGTTTAACACTGACCTACAGTAACAGTACATGACACCTGTCTAAAGTTTATCACTAAGCTACAATACAGACTTGTCTAAAGTTTAACACTGACTCACGCCTACAGTACCAGTACATCACACCTGTCTAAAGTTTATCACTAAGCTACAATACAGACCTGTCTAAAGTTTAACATTGACTCACGCCTACAGTACCAGTACATGACACCTGTCTAAAGTTTATCACTAAGCTACAATACAGACTTGTCTAAAGTTTAACACTGACTCACGCCTACAGTACCAGTACATGACACCTGTCTAAAGTTTAATCACTAAGCTACAATACAGACCTGTCTAAAGTTTAACATGACTCACCGCCTACAGTACCAGTACATCACACCTGTCTAAAGTTTATCACTAAGCTACAATACAGACTGTCTAAAGTTTAACATGACTCACGCCTACAGTACCAGTACAGACACCTGTCTAAAGTTTATCACTAAGCTACAATACAGACCTGTCTAAAGTTTAACATTGACTACAGTACCAGTACCTACACCTGTCTAAAGTTAATCACTAAGCTACAATACAGACTTGTCTAAAGTTTAACATTGACCTACAGTACCAGTACATGACACCTGTCTAAAGTTTATCACTAAGCTACAATACAGACCTGTCTAAAGTTTAACATTGACCTACAGTACCAGTACATGACACCTGTCTAAAGTTTATTACTAAGCTACAATACAGACTTGTCTAAAGTTTAACATTGACCTACAGTACCAGTACATCACACCTGTCTAAAGTTAATCACTAAGCTACAATACAGACCTGTCCTAAAGTTTAACATTGACCTACAGTACCAGTACATGACACCTGTCTAAAGTTTATCACTAAGCTACAATACAGACTGTCTAAAGTTTAACATTGACCTACAGTACCAGTACATCACACCTGTCTAAAGTTATCACTAAGCTACAATACAGACTTGTCTAAAGTTTAACATTGACCTACAGTACCAGTACATCACACCTGTCTAAAGTTTATCACTAAGCTACAATACAGACTTGTCTAAAGTTTAACATTGACCTACAGTACCAGTACATGACACCTGTCTAAAGTTTATCACTAAGCTACAATACAGACTTGTCTAAAGTTTAACATTGACTCTACAGTACCAGTACATCACACCTGTCTAAAGTTGATCACTAAGCTACAATACAGACTTGTCTAAAGTTTAACATTGACCTACAGTACCAGTACATCACACCTGTCTAAAGTTGATCACTAAGCTACAATACAGACCTGTCTAAAGTTTAACATTGACCTACAGTACCAGTACATCACACCTGTCTAAAGTTAATCACTAAGCTACAATACAGACTTGTCTAAAGTTTAACATTGACCTACAGTACCAGTACATCACACCTGTCTAAAGTTTATCACTAAGCTACAATACAGACTTGTCAAAGTTTAACATTGACCTACAGTACCAGTACATGACACCTGTCTAAAGTTATCACTAAGCTACAATACAGACCTGTCTAAAGTTTAACACTGACCTACAGTACCAGTACATCACACCTGTCTAAAGTTAATACTAAGCTACAATACAGACTTGTCTAAAGTTTAACACTGACTCTACAGTAACCAGTACATCACACCTGTCTAAAGTTTATTACTAAGCTACAATACAGACTTGTCTAAAGTTTAACACTGACCACGCCTACAGTACCAGTACATCACACCTGTCTAAAGTTTATCACTAAGCTACAATACAGACCTGTCTAAAGTTTAACATTGACTCACGCCTACAGTACCAGTACATGACACCTGTCTAAAGTTAATCACTAAGCTACAATACAGACCTGTCTAAAGTTTAACATTGACCTACAGTACCAGTACATCACACCTGTCTAAAGTTTATTACTAAGCTACAATACAGACTTGTCTAAAGTTTAACACTGACCTACAGTACCAGTACATCACACCTGTCTAAAGTTAATCACTAAGCTACAATACAGACTTGTCTAAAGTTTAACACTGACTCACGCCTACAGTACCAGTACATCACACCTGTCTAAAGTTTATTACTAAGCTACAATACAGACTTGTCTAAAGTTTAACACTGACCTACAGTACCAGTACATGACACCTGTCTAAAGTTAATCACTAAGCTACAATACAGACTTGTCTAAAGTTTAACATTGACCTACAGTACCAGTACATGACACCTGTCTAAAGTTAATCACTAAGCTACAATACAGACTTGTCTAAAGTTTAACACTGACCTACAGTACCAGTACATGACACCTGTCTAAAGTTAATCACTAAGCTACAATACAGACTTGTCTAAAGTTTAACATTGACTCACGCCTACAGTACCAGTACATCACACCTGTCTAAAGTTAATCACTAAGCTACAATACAGACTTGTCTAAAGTTTAACACTGCCTACAGTACCAGTACATCACACCTGTCTAAAGTGATCACTAAGCTACAATACAGACCTGTCTAAAGTTTAACACTGACCTACAGTACAGTACATGACACCTGTCTAAAGTTTATCACTAAGCTACAATACAGACCTGTCTAAAGTTTAACATTGACTCACGCCTACAACCAGTACATGACACCTGTCTAAAGTTTAATCACTAAGCTACAATACAGACTTGTCTAAAGTTTAACATTGACTCACGCCTACAGTACCAGTACATGACACCTGTCTAAAGTTTATCACTAAGCTACAATACAGACCTGTCTAAAGTTTAACATTGACTCACGCCTACAGTACCAGTACATGACACCTGTCTAAAGTTTATCACTAGCTACAATACAGACTGTCTAAAGTTTAACATGACCTACAGTACCAGTACATCACACCTGTCTAAAGTTATCACTGAGCTACAATACAGACTTGTCTAAAGTTTAACATGACTCACGTACAGTACCAGTACATGACACCTGTCTAAAGTTATCACTAAGCTACAATACAGACTTGTCTAAAGTTTAACACTGACCTACAGTACCAGTACATCACACCTGTCTAAAGTTTATCACTAAGCTACAATACAGACCTGTCTAAAGTTTAACATTGACTCACGCCTACAGTACCAGTACATGACACCTGTCTAAAGTTTCACTAAGCTACAATACAGACTGTCTAAAGTTTAACATTGACTCACGCCTACAGTACCAGTACATGACACCTGTCTAAAGTTTATCACTAAGCTACAATACAGACTTGTCTAAAGTTTAACATTGACTCACGCCTACAGTACCAGTACATGACACCTGTCTAAAGTTTATCACTAAGCTACAATACAGACTTGTCTAAAGTTTAACATTGACTCACGCCTACAGTACCAGTACATGACACCTGTCTAAAGTTTATCACTAAGCTACAATACAGACCTGTCTAAAGTTTAACATTGACTCACGCCTACAGTACCAGTACATGACACCTGTCTAAAGTTTATCACTAAGCTACAATACAGACCTGTCTAAAGTTTAACATTGACTCACGCCTACAGTACCAGTACATGACACCTGTCTAAAGTTTATCACTAAGCTACAATACAGACCTGTCTAAAGTTTAACATTGACTCACGCCTACAGTACCAGTACATGACACCTGTCTAAAGTTTATCACTAAGCTACAATACAGACCTGTCTAAAGTTTAACATTGACTCACGCCTACAGTACCAGTACATGACACCTGTCTAAAGTTTATCACTAAGCTACAATACAGACCTGTCTAAAGTTTAACATTGACTCACGCCTACAGTACCAGTACATGACACCTGTCTAAAGTTTATCACTAAGCTACAATACAGACCTGTCTAAAGTTTAACATTGACTCACGCCTACAGTACCAGTACATGACACCTGTCTAAAGTTTATCACTAAGCTACAATACAGACCTGTCTAAAGTTTAACATTGACTCACGCCTACAGTACCAGTACATGACACCTGTTAAAGTTTATCACTAAGCTACAATACAGACCTGTCTAAAGTTTAACATTGACTCACGCCTACAGTACCAGTACATGACACCTGTCTAAAGTTTATCACTAAGCTACAATACAGACTGTCTAAAGTTTAACACTGACCCTACAGTACCAGTACATCACACCTGTCTAAAGTTATCACTAAGCTACAATACAGACTGTCTAAAGTTTAACATGACTCACCCTACAGTACCAGTACATGACACCTGTCTAAAGTTTATCACTAAGCTACAATACAGACCTGTCTAAAGTTTAACATTGACTCACGCCTACAGTACCAGTACATGACACCTGTCTAAAGTTTATCACTAAGCTACAATACAGACCTGTCTAAAGTTTAACATTGACTCACGCCTACAGTACCAGTACATGACACCTGTCTAAAGTTTATCACTAAGCTACAATACAGACTGTCTAAAGTTTAACACTGACCTACAGTACCAGTACATGCACACCTGTCTAAAGTTTATCACTAAGCTACAATACAGACTTGTCTAAAGTTTAACATTGACTCACAGTACCAGTACATGACACCTGTCTAAAGTTTCACTAAGCTACAATACAGACTTGTCTAAAGTTTAACACTGCCTACAGTACCAGTACATGACACCTGTCTAAAGTTGATCACTAAGCTACAATACAGACCTGTCTAAAGTTTAACAGACTCACGACCTACAGTACCAGTACATGACACCTGTCTAAAGTTGATCACTAAGCTACAATACAGACTTGTCTAAAGTTTAACACTGACCTACAGTACCAGTACATCACACCTGTCTAAAGTTATCACTAAGCTACAATACAGACTTGTCTAAAGTTTAACATGACGCTACAGTACCAGTACATACCTGTCTAAAGTTTATCACTAAGCTACAATACAGACTTGTCTAAAGTTTAACACTGACCTACAGTACCAGTACATCACACCTGTCTAAAGTTAATCACTAAGCTACAATACAGACTTGTCTAAAGTTTAACATTGACTCACGCCTACAGTACCAGTACATGACACCTGTCTAAAGTTTATCACTAAGCTACAATACAGACTTGTCTAAAGTTTAACACTGACCTACAGTACCAGTACATCACACCTGTCTAAAGTTAATCACTAAGCTACAATACAGACTTGTCTAAAGTTTAACATGACTCACGCCTACAGTACCAGTACATGACACCTGTCTAAAGTTATCACTAAGCTACAATACAGACTTGTCTAAAGTTTAAACACTGCCTACAGTACCAGTACATCACACCTGTCTAAAGTTTATCACTAAGCTACAATACAGACTTGTCTAAAGTTTAACATTGACCTCACGCCTACAGTACCAGTACATGACACCTGTCTAAAGTTATCACTAAGCTACAATACAGACTTGTCTAAAGTTTAACATGACCTACAGTACCAGTACATCACACACCTGTCTAAAGTTTATCACTAAGCTACAATACAGACTTGTCTAAAGTTTAACTTGACTCACGCCTACAGTACCAGTACATGACACCTGTCTAAAGTTAATCACTAAGCTACAATACAGACTTGTCTAAAGTTTAACACTGACCTACAGTACCAGTACATCACACCTGTCTAAAGTTTATCACTAAGCTACAATACAGACTTGTCTAAAGTTTAACATGACTCACGCCACAGTACATCATGACACCTGTCTAAAGTTTATCACTAAGCTACAATACAGACTTGTCTAAAGTTTAACACTGACCCTACAGTACCAGTACATCATCCTGTCTAAAGTTATCACTAAGCTACAATACAGACTTGTCTAAAGTTTAACACTGACCTACAGTACCAGTACATCACACCTGTCTAAAGTTAATCACTAAGCTACAATACAGACCTGTCTAAAGTTTATCACTAAGCTACAATACAGACTTGTCTAAAGTTTAACATTGACTCACGCCTACAGTACCAGTACATGACACCTGTCTAAAGTTAATCACTAAGCTACAATACAGACCTGTCTAAAGTTTAACACTGACCTACAGTACCAGTACATGACACCTGTCTAAAGTTAATCACTAAGCTACAATACAGACCTGTCTAAAGTTTAACATTGACTCACGCCTACAGTACCAGTACATCACACCTGTCTAAAGTTGATCACTAAGCTACAATACAGACCTGTCTAAAGTTTAACACTGACCTACAGTACCAGTACATGACACCTGTCTAAAGTTAATCACTAAGCTACAATACAGACTTGTCTAAAGTTTAACACTGACCTACAGTACCAGTACATGACACCTGTCTAAAGTTAATCACTAAGCTACAATACAGACTTGTCTAAAGTTTAACATTGACTCACGCCTACAGTACCAGTACATCACACCTGTCTAAAGTTTACTAAGCTACAATACAGACCTGTCTAAAGTTTAACACTGACCTACAGTAACAGTACATGACACCTGTCTAAAGTTTATCACTAAGCTACAATACAGACCTGTCTAAAGTTTAACATTGACTCACGCCTACAGTAACAGTACATGACACCTGTCTAAAGTTTATCACTAAGCTACAATACAGACCTGTCTAAAGTTTAACATTGACTCACGCCTACAGTACCAGTACATGACACCTGTCTAAAGTTTATCACTAAGCTACAATACAGACTTGTCTAAAGTTTAACACTGACCTACAGTACCAGTACATGACACCTGTCTAAAGTTTATCACTAAGCTACAATACAGACTTGTCTAAAGTTTAACATTGACCTACAGTTCCAGTACATGACACCTGTCTAAAGTTAATCACTAAGCTACAATACAGACCTGTCTAAAGTTTAACATTGACTCACGCCTACAGTACCAGTACATCACACCTGTCTAAAGTTTATCACTAAGCTACAATACAGACTTGTCTAAAGTTTAACACTGACCTACAGTACCAGTACATCACACCTGTCTAAAGTTAATCACTAAGCTACAATACAGACTTGTCTAAAGTTTAACATTGACCTACAGTACCAGTACATCACACCTGTCTAAAGTTTATCACTAAGCTACAATACAGACCTGTCTAAAGTTTAACATTGACCTACAGTACCAGTACATCACACCTGTCTAAAGTTAATCACTAAGCTACAATACAGACTTGTCTAAAGTTTAACATTGACCTACAGTACCAGTACATCACACCTGTCTAAAGTTTATCACTAAGCTACAATACAGACTTGTCTAAAGTTTAACATTGACCTACAGTACCAGTACATCACACCTGTCTAAAGTTATCACTAAGCTACAATACAGACTTGTCTAAAGTTTAACATTGACCTACAGTACCAGTACATGACACCTGTCTAAAGTTTATCACTAAGCTACAATACAGACTTGTCTAAAGTTTAACACTGACCTACAGTACCAGTACATGACACCTGTCTAAAGTTTATCACTAAGCTACAATACAGACCTGTCTAAAGTTTAACACTGACCTACAGTACCAGTACATGACACCTGTCTAAAGTTTATCACTAAGCTACAATACAGACTTGTCTAAAGTTTAACACTGACCTACAGTTCCAGTACATGACACCTGTCTAAAGTTGATCACTAAGCTACAATACAGACTTGTCTAAAGTTTAACACTGACCTACAGTACCAGTACATGACACCTGTCTTAAGTTATCACTAAGCTACAATACAGACCTGTCTAAAGTTTAACATTGACCTACAGTACCAGTACATGACACCTGTCTAAAGTTGATCACTAAGCTACAATACAGACTTCTAAAGTTTAACACTGACCTACAGTACCAGTACATGACACCTGTCTAAAGTTGATCACTAAGCTACAATACAGACTTGTCTAAAGTTTAACACTGACCTACAGTACCAGTACATGACACCTGTCTAAAGTTGATCACTAAGCTACAATACAGACTTGTCTAAAGTTTAACACTGACCTACAGTACCAGTACATGACACCTGTCTAAAGTTAATCCCTAAGCTACAATACAGACCTGTCTAAAGTTTAACACTGACCTACAGTACCAGTACATGACACCTGTCTAAAGTTAATCACTAAGCTACAATACAGACTTGTCTAAAGTTTAACACTGACCTACAGTACCAGTACATGACACCTGTCTAAAGTTAATCACTAAGCTACAATACAGACTTGTCTAAAGTTTAACACTGACCTACAGTACCAGTACATGACACCTGTCTAAAGTTAATCACTAAGCTACAATACAGACTTGTCTAAAGTTTAACATTGACCTACAGTACCAGTACATCACACCTGTCTAAAGTTAATCACTAAGCTACAATACAGACTTGTCTAAAGTTTAACATTGACCTACAGTACCAGTACATCACACCTGTCTAAAGTTGATCACTAAGCTACAATACAGACTTGTCTAAAGTTTAACATTGACCTACAGTACCAGTACATCACACCTGTCTAAAGTTGATCACTAAGCTACAATACAGACTTGTCTAAAGTGTAACATTGACCTACAGTACCAGTACATGACACCTGTCTAAAGTTAATCCCTAAGCTACAATACAGACCTGTCTAAAGTTTAACACTGACCTACAGTACCAGTACATGACACCTGTCTAAAGTTAATCACTAAGCTAACAAATTAGTACCTGTTCGGATACTCGTCTCGGTCCCCATTGTCAGCTTTCTCTCGGCAGTTGCTATCTATCTCTCGACAGTTTTTCGGTCTAGATTTCGGGATAAATTTCGGTCACTCGATAGTCGATCTTTGACTCATATCTTCGTTAGCCCGATGTTAAACTTTCGACAGATCTATACTGTAGCTTAGTGTTAAAGTTTAGACAGGTCTGTATTGTACATGTAAAGATTCGTGGATTAGTTTTAATCTTAACCCGTTAATCGTCTTTATGAATTAACTAATTAGATTTAACATAATTAAGTTCATTCACTGAACGTGCCTAACAACTTAATAGCATGAGGGAAGCCTGTTTGACCTGACCGCATGAACCCTGGTAATTTGAACCTTAAAAATGACGATTTCTCTGCAAAGTCTGATAATTTCGAAAAAGCAATTCAATTTTATTTATGTTTGAGGATGTATTAATAAAAATGTTTTGTTAAAAAATCGATTAAAGGTAGTATTGTCCTGTTTTTTAATTTTTCAAAATTAAGGGTCACGTAATCCAGGTAATACACGCCAAGATAAGGAACCTACCCATGTTTTATATACAGTGCAGACCTGTCGAAAGTTTAACACTGAGCCAACAAATTAGCGCGAATTTGGCTACTCATCTCGGCGCCTTCGTTAGCTTTCTCTCGATAGTAGCTAACTATCTATCTCTCGACAGTTTTCAGTCACTATAGATTTCGGGCTGTATCTCGTCCACTCGTCAGACGAGCTTTGAACTCCTTTTCGTTAGCTCAGTGTTAAACTTTCGACAGGTCTGTACCGTAAAAACCTTTTTTGTAACACAAGTAGCAGTATGTTTAATCTGTCATTTGGAAGCATTCATTTTTTTATTTATTTGTCCGAACTTACACCATGAGTACATACATTATAAATATATATATATACATACATACCTTGTATAAATAATAAGATTTAATTCACCTGTTTGGAAATCTGACCAGTGTATAATTTTTTGAAAAGTGAATTTTTTAATTAATTTAAAAAGTGCAAGTGGAAGATATGGAATTTTGACGTTCGGACCAATAGCTGATTTGTTAATATAACGGTGATTGATTTTAATATTATTAGATTTTGATGCCGTGTGAAAAAAAAAATGGATAAATATTTGCCTATAGCTAGTTATACTGGTATATCGGAATAATCCTTTACTTTGATAAATTTTGAATGTTTTAATGTGATTTTGTAATTTTGAATTATTATTTATTTTGTCAAACTTGAAGAATAGTTTTATGTGATTTTGGAATTTTGGAATATTATTTGTTATGCCAAATTTAAAGAATTATTTTAATATGTGATTTTAGAATTTTGGAAATATTCTTTATGTTGTCAATTTTCAGGAATAATTTCATGTGAATTAGGAAATATTACTAATTTGGACAATTTTTGAGGAAATTTTACAAATCTCCATGAGAATGAAAGACAAAATTAACGTGAGTGAGAGAAAACAGTCTGTGCTAAATGAAGTGTATCGGCGGGAGGGTGACCAACTCATGGATGACGAGAATTATAAAGACGCCATAGAAGCTTATAGTACGGTACGTATTTTTATATTGAAAAGTGCTATACATCATAGCTCGATGACCCAGTGGTAGAGCTTCCGCCTCGAGAGCGGGAGGTCGTGATCTTGAACCCTGATCAGGTCATACTTAAGACCCTGAAATTTGAGATACCGTTTCTTCGCCTGGCGCTTGATATTTAGAGGACAGAGTATCTAATAGTTTACCCAGTGTCAATATAATGTACTAAGACCCTGAAATTTGAGATACCGTTTCTTCGCCTGGCGCTTGATATTTAGAGGACAGAGTATCTACTGGTTCACCCAGTGTCAATATAATGTTAAGTACTTGTAGTGTTAAATTTTCGAGGAACCTGTACTGTATATAACGCTTCAGTTCAATGCGTGTTGTTAGAGCACTGACTCGATATTATCGGTCATAAATATATAATATAATCTGTTAATCTTTAATTTTGTGCATGTAAAGGTGATTAATCAAGTCGACCATTACGGATTATCCGAACTTAGTATCTACTTAGTATGTGGATTAAGTGCGTTTTAGACGTGCATGGATTAGCTATACGTTAAATAACTAAGATAACCCTATAAGTGTACAATCAGATATAACTCCTGTAAGGACACGATCCATTATAACCCTAAAAATACACGCTAAGACATAACCCTATAAATACACACTGAGATCTAACCCTATAAATACGTACACGCTAAGACATAACTCTATAAATACACACTGAGATCTAACCCTATAAATACGTACACGCTAAGATATAACTCTATAAATACACACTGAGATCTAACCCTATAAATACGTACACGCTAAGATATAACTCTATAAATACACACTGAGATCTAACCCTATAAATACGTACACGCTAAGATATAACTCTATAAATACACACTGAGATCTAACCCTATAAATACGTACACGCTAAGATATAACTCTATAAATACACACTGAGATCTAACCCTATAAATACGTACACGCTAAGATATAACTCTATAAATACACACTGAGATCTAACCCTATAAATACGTACACGCTAAGATATAACTCTATAAATACACACTGAGATCTAACCCTATAAATACGTACACGCTAAGATATAACTCTATAAATACACACTGAGATCTAACCCTATAAATACGTACACGCTAAGACATAACCCTATAAATACACACTGAGATCTAACCCTATAAATACGTACACGCTAAGATATAACTCTATAAATACACACTGAGATCTAACCCTATAAATACGTACACGCTAAGATATAACTCTATAAATACACACTGAGATCTAACCCTATAAATACGTACACGCTAAGATATAACTCTATAAATACACACTGAGATCTAACCCTATAAATACGTACACGCTAAGATATAACTCTATAAATACACGCTAAGACATAACCCTATAAATACACGCTAAGATATAACCCTATAAATACACACTGAGATATAACCCTATAAATACACGCTTAGATATAACCCTATAAATACACGCTGAGATATAACCCTATAAATACACGCTAAGATATAACCCTATAAATACACGCTTAGATATAACCCTATAAATACACGCTAAGATATAACCCTATAAATACACGCTTAGATATAACCCTATAAATACACACTGAGATATAACCCTATAAATACACGCTGAGATATAACCCAATAAATACACACTAAGATATAACCCAATAAATACACACTGAGATATAACCCTATAAATACACACTAAGATATAACCCTATAAATACACGCTTAGATATAACCCTATAAATACACGCTAAGATATAACACAATAAATACACACTGAGATATAACCCTATAAATACACGCTAAGATATAACCCTATAAATACACACTGAGATATAACCCTATAAATACACGCTAAGATATAACCCTATAAATACACGCTAAGATATAACCCTATAAATACACGCTTAGATATAACCCTATAAATACACACTAAGATATAACCCTATAAATCCACGCTGAGATATAACCCAATACATACACACTGAAATATAACCCTATAAATACACTCTGAGATATAAACCCATAAAAACACGCTGAGATATAACCCTATAAATTCACGCTGAGATATAACCTTTTAACTACCCGATAAGATATAACCCTATAAATCCACGCTGAGATAAAACCCTATAACTACACGATAAGATATAACCCTATAAATCCATGCTGAGATATAACCCTATAAATACACGCTGAGATATAACCCTATAAATACACGCTAAGATATAACCCTATAAATACACGCTGAGATATAACCCTATAAATACACGCTGAGATATAACCCTATAAATACACGCTGAGATATTACCATGTAAATACACGCTGAGATATAACCCAATAAATACACACTGAGATATAACCCTATAAATACACGCTGAGACACACACTGAGATATAACCCTATAAATACACGCTGAGACACACACCGAGATATAACCATTTAAATACGGGCTATAAATAAATATTACTATAATTTATCCATTTTATTTATAGGCATTAAAGATAATCCCGACAGACAGGAAGTCTCTGGTGGCTCGATCAAAATGTCAGAAAAAGTTGGGGAAAGTGAGAAAAGCTATGGATGATGTTGATACAGCTTTACATCTGGACAACTTACACAAAGAGGTAGGCTTATTTGTTGAATTGAGATCCACTCCATTCATGCAAAAATAACAGAAACAATCTGACCAATCAAAATGCTGGAAACAAAGAATTGAATTGTCTCATTATAACAGGATGGCGACGTCTCGATATAAGTGAAATATTCTTGACTGGGACTTTAAACATCATTACTCAAGTCAACTCATTTATCAGGCCGGTTTCACAATCATTCCTTAACTAAGATTTTCCTTAACTTAAACTTAGCAAATTTTGGTAATCATTCTTTAGAAATACAAAACAATATTTTCGAAAATATTGATACATGTGTTTTAAAATGGAAAAATTTGTCAATTTCAAAATGACACCATAAAGTCCTGAATATCTTATTTTTATATGTTAAATTTACTGGTGTAAACAAAGATAAACTTATTCAAGGAATAATTCTGATAGAATGAATAACATTCAATAAAATTTTCCTTTTTCAAGCATTTTGATTGGTCGTATCTTTTTTGCTATTTTTGCATGAATGGATGGGATCTAAGTGGTCTTATTAATGAAGTCATAGTGATGTTATTATTTTTGTTGTTACGAATGTATCATTGTTTCAATTCAGTTGTTGTTTAAATTATTTTACAGTGTAACCTGCCTTAAAGGCCACTTGTATATAAGGGGCAAGCTGCGTATAAAGGCCAGTAAAATTGTATCTCAATTGTTCTTTATTCATATAATTTGAACCTGTATATAAAGGCCATCTGTCCATAAAGGCCACTTTTACCGGTTCCCTTGGGTGGCCTTTACAGACAGGTCTGACTACTTGAATTACAAGAAATGAAAAGAATTTTTATTTTTGCTACGAAATTGGGATACCTGAAGTACGTTACTTATTCAACATTGCAGCATTCAACATTGAATAAGTAAACAGTTACTTATTCAACATTCGCAAATATTTTCGTTTCATTTATAAAACATCAAATAAAAACAAATTTTATCACATTTCACGATTAAGTGTCACTACCAAGTATAGTTATCCCCAATGCCTCGGAACACATTGGCTTAAAGCTTCAATGTAAGCCCATACCATTATACAGTGTATTTCCTATAGACGGAAAATAAAGAGCCTGAGCAAAGTGAAGCTTTCACTGTGCTCGAAATTTCGCAATACCATTTTGTAATACTATGCTTAGGCAATGTCACTACCAAGTATGATTACCCCCAGTGCCTCGGAACACATTGGCTTAAAGCTTTAATGTAAGCCCATACAATTATACAGTGTATTTCATATAGACGGAAAGTAAAAAGCCTGAGCAAAGTGAAGCTTTCACTGTGTTCGGAATTTCGAAATACCATTTTGTACTACTATGCTTAGGCAATGTCACTACCAAGTATGGTTACCCCCAGTGCCTCGGAACACATTGGCTTAAAGCTTCAATGTAAGCCCATACCATTATACAGTGTATTTCATATAGACGGAAAGTAAAAAGCCTGAGCAAAGTGAAGCTTTCACTGTGCTTGGAATTTGAAATACCATTTTGTACTACATGTACTATGCTTAGACAATGTCACTACCAAGTATGGTTACCCCCAGTGCCTCGGAACACATTGGCTTAAAGCTTCAATGTAAGCCCATACCATTATACAGTGTATTTCATATAGACGGAAAGTAAAAAGCCTTAGCAAAGTGAAGCTTTCACTGTGCTCGGAATTTCAAAATACCATTTTGTACTACATGTACTATACTTAGACAATGTCACTACCAAGTATGGTTACCCCCAGTGCCTCGGAACACATTGGCTTAAAGCTTCAATGTAAGCCCATACCATTATATAGTGTATTTGATATAGACGGAAAGTATAAAGCCTGGGCAAAGTAAAGCTTTCACTGTGCTCGAAATTTCGAAATACCATTTTGTACTACTATGCTTAGGCAATGTCACTACCAAGTATGGTTACCCCCAGTGCCTCGGAACACATTGGCTTAAAGCTTCAATGTAAGCCCATACCATTATACAGTGTAGTTCATATAGACGGAAAGTAAAAAGCCTGAGCAAAGTGAAGCTTTCACTGTGCTCGAAATTTCGAAATACCATTTTGTACTACTTTGCTTAGGCAATGTTACTACCAAGTATGGTTACCCCCAGTGCCTCGGAACACATTGGCTTAAAGCTTCAATGTAAGCTCATACCATTATACAGTGTATTTCATATAGACGGAAAGTAAAAAGCCTGAGCAAAGTGAAGCTTTCACTGTGCTCGGAATTTCGAAATACCATTTTGTACTACTACGCTTAGGCAATGTCACTACCAAGTATGGTTACCCCCAGTGCCTACCATACTTGGTAGTGACATTGCCTAAGCATAGTACATGTAGTACAAAATGGTATTTCGAAATTCCGAGCACAGTGAAAGCTTCACTTTGCTCAGGCTTTTTACTTTCCGTCTATAAGAAATACACTGTATAATGGTATGGGCTTACATTGAAGCTTTAAGCCAATGTGTTCCGAGGCACTAGAGGTAACCATACTTGGTAGTGACATTGCCTAAGCATAGTAGTACAAAATGATATTTCGAAATTCCGAGCACAGTGAAAGCTTCACTTTGCTCAGGCTCTTTATTTTCCGTCTATATGAAATACACTGTATAATGGTATGGGCTTACATTGAAGCTTTAAGCCAATGTGTTCCGAGGCACTGGGGGTAACCATACTTGGTAGTGACATTGCCTAAGCATAGTAGTACAAAATGATATTTCGAAATTCCAGCACAGTGAAAGCTTCACTTTGCTCAGGCTCTTTATTTCGTCTATAGGAAATACACTGTATAATGGTATGGGCTTACATTGAAGCTTTAAGCCAATGTGTTCCGAGGCACTAGAGGTAACCATACTTGGTAGTAACATTGCCTAAGCATAGTAGTACAAAATGATATTTCGAAATTCCGAGCACAGTGAAAGCTTCACTTAGCTAAGGCTCTTTATTTTACGTCTATAGGAAATACACTGTATAATGGTATGGGCTTACATTGAAGCTTTAAGCCAATGTGTTCCGAGGCACTGGGGTAACCATACTTGGTAGTGACATTGCCTAAGCATAGTAGTACAAAATGATATTTCGAAATTCCGAGCACAGTGAAAGCTTCACTTTGCTCAGGCTCTTTACTTTCCGTCTATAGGAAATACACTGTATAATGGTATGGGCTTACATTGAAGCTTTAAGCCAATGTGTTCCGAGGCACTGGGGTAACCATACTTGGTAGTGACATTGCCTAAGCATAGTAGTACAAAATGATATTTCGAAATTCCGAGCACAGTGAAAGCTTCACTTTGCTAAGGCTCTTTATTTCCGTCTATAGGAAATACACTGTATAATGGTATGGGCTTACATTGAAGCTTTAAGCCAATGTGTTCCGAGGCACTGGGGGGTAACCATACTTGGTAGTGACATTGCCTAAGCATAGTAGTACAAAATGATATTTCGAATTCCGAGCACAGTGAAAGCTTCACTTTGCTCAGGCTCTTTATTTTCCGTCTATAGGAAATACACTGTATAATGGTATGGCTTACATTGAAGCTTTAAGCCAATGTGTTCCGAGGCACTAGAGGTAACCATACTTGGTAGTAACATTGCCTAAGCATAGTAGTACAAAATGATATTTCGAAATTCCGAGCACAGTGAAAGCTTCCCTTTGCTAAGGCTCTTTATTTTACGTCTATAGGAAATACACTGTATAATGGTATGGGCTTACATTGAAGCTTTAAGCCAATGTGTTCCGAGGCACTGGGGGTAACCATACTTGGTAGTGACATTGCCTAAGCATAGTAGTACAAAATGATATTTCGAAATTCCGAGCACAGTGAAAGCTTCACTTTGCTCAGGCTCTTTACTTTCCGTCTATAGGAAATACACTGTATAATGGTATGGGCTTACATTGAAGCTTTAAGCCAATGTGTTCCGAGGCACTAGAGGTAACCATACTTGGTAGTGACATTGCCTAAGCATAGTAGTACAAAATGATATTTCGAAATTCCGAGCACAGTGAAAGCTTCACTTTGCTCAGGCTCTTTATTTTCCGTCTATAGGAAATACACTGTATAATGGTATGAGCTTACATTGAAGCTTTAAGCCAATGTGTTCCGAGGCACTAGAGGTAACCATACTTGGTAGTGACATTGCCTAAGCATAGTAGTACAAAATGATATTTCGAAATTCCGAGCACAGTGAAGCTTCACTTTGCTCAGGCTCTTTATTTCCGTCTATAGGAAATACACTGTATAATGGTATGGGCTTACATTGAAGCTTTAAGCCAATGTGTTCCGAGGCACTGGGGGGTAACCATACTTGGTAGTGACATTGCCTAAGCATACTACTAGTAGTAGTACAAAATGATATTTCGAAATTCCGAGCACAGTGAAAGCTTCACTTTGCTCAGGCTCTTTATTTTCCGTCTATAGGAAATACACTGTATAATGGTATGGGCTTACATTGAAGCTTTAAGCCAATGTGTTCCGAGCATTGGGGATAACTATACTTGGTAGTGACACTTAATCGTGAAATGTGATAAAATTTGTTTTTTTTTTTGATGTTTTATAAATGAAACGAAAATATTTGCGAATGTTGAATAAGTAACTGTTTACTTATTCAATGTTGAACGCTGCAATGTTGAATAAGTAACGTACTTCAGATATGCACGAAATTGGACATTTTGCTCGCGTATTATTAGGTTATTCGCTATATAATATACCAATATACACGTGCAAAATGTCCATATTCTTTCATTTTTCCGATATGCATGATATTTGCTACATCACACCACCCCCATAGATAATAATTGGTCAGTAAGACCTCCTTTTGTACCAACAAGCATTAATTAAATTCTATGTAAAATCTTGAAAATTTATTTTTTCACAGTAATGATCAAAATGGCGTGATTCTGTCATTTTCAGTCAAATCGAAATTTTAGTGTAGGGTATAAATGGGTGTCTTCCAATTGGCCATATTTTATTTCTAAAATACACATTTACAAATGGTCATAAATTTATTAGATATTGGAAGTGGGATGTGGATTTCTGATGAGTGTGTGCTTTAACACTGAAATCCAAGATAAATGTACATAAATATTGTAACAAGTGTTTTCATTCGCGGTGTAACAATTCCATTCTTATTACGTCACAAATACGTATGGAGGTTTTCACTTGACGTAATGCACACACACACACACAAACACACACACACACACAGATTTTTTTTTAGAATTAAGACGAAAATCATAAAAAATATAAATTGTGAGAGTTATCTCCCTTTGAATGTTAACTGCTGCAAAAGTCCCTATTTAGTACACGGTCTCATGCGAAGAATTGCTGCGGACATTTTCTGTCAGTATTAGTTTTATATGTAAAAAGTTTAACGTTTGACAGGTCTGTATATTTTTCTGGTAAATAACCAAGTTTAAAAATTGACAAAAAACAATTTAAATCGATTTGAAGTTCGGTTTACCAGCGACATACACACTGCATTAACTGTCGATGGGTAACTTAGTGCTATTTGTGTTAATAAATAAAGTAATTTGATTTCAAAACCAATATAAACTTAATATTTTCAATTTTATTGATATTTTGTGAGGTGAAATGAGGCTAGGTAACAAACATTGCTTTGTGTAATGTTTAATATTTTTATATATGGGAAATACCGTAATACTGTAGGATTAGTCTGGTGTAATATAGCTATATTTTGAATTAATAGCACGCACGATCAGATAGATAGAGAGAGAGAGAGAGAGAGAGAGAGAGAGAGACTTGGATTGCGGAGACTGCCTGAGCATCGGAGAGAAAGAGAGAGAGAGACACGGATTGTGGAGACTGACTGAGCATCGGAGAGGGAGACGGATTGTGGATACTGACTGAGCATCGGAGAGAGAGAGAGAGAGAGAGAGAGAGAGAGAGAGAGAGAGAGAGAGGGAGACGGATTGTGGAGACTGAGCATCGGCGGAGAGACGGATTGTGACTGACTGAGCATCGGAGAGAGAAGATGGATTGTGGAGACTGACTGAGCATCGGAGAGAGAGAGGAGAGAGAGAGAGAGAGAGAGAGAGAGAGAGAGAGAGAGAGAGAGAGACGGAGACTGACTGAGCATCGGAGAGAGACAGAGAGAGAGAGAGAGAGAGAGAGAGAGAGAGAGAGAGAGAGAGAGACGGATTGTGGAGACTGACTGAGTATCGGAGAGAGAGAGAGAGAGAGAGGAGAGAGAGAGAGAGAGAGAGAGAGGAGAGACGGATAGATTGTGGAGACTGACTGAGCATCGGGAAGAGAAAGAGACGGATTGTGGAGACTGACTGAGCATCGGAGAGAGAGAGAAAGGGAGAGAGAGAGAGAGAGAGAGAGAGAGAGAGAGAGAGAGAGACGGATTGTGGAGACTGACTGAGCATCGGAGAGAGAAAACGGTTTGTGGAGACTGACTGAGCATCGGAGAGAGAGACGGATTGGGAGACTGAATGAACATTGGAGAGAGAGACGGATTGTGGAGACTGACTGAGCCTCGAGAGAGAGAGACGATCGTGGAGACTGACTGAGCATCGGGGAGAGAGAGACACGGATTGTGGAGACTGACTGAGCATCGGAGAGAGAGAGAGAGACGGTTTGTGGAGACTGACTGAGCATCGGAGATAGAGACGGAGACTGAATGAACATCGGAGAGAGAGACGGATTGTGGAGACTGACTGAACCTCGGATAGAGAGACGGATCGTGGAGACTGACTGAGCATCGCGAAGAGAGAGACACAAATTGTGGAGACTGACTGAGCATCGGAGAGAGAGAGAGAAAGACGGTTTGTGGAGACTGACTGAGCATCGGAGAGATAGACGGATTGTGGAGACTGACTGAACATCGGAGAGAGAGACGGATTGTGGAGACTGACTGAGCCTCGGGGAGAGACAGACGGATCGTGGAGACTGATTGAGCATCGGGAGAGAGACATGGATTGTGGAGACTGACTGAGCATCGGAGAGGGAGAGAGACGGTTTGTGGAGACTGACTGAGCCTCGGGGAGAGACAGACGGATCGTGGAGACTGATTGAGCATCGGGGAGAGAGAGACACGAAATGTGGAGACTGACTGGACATCGGAGAGAAAGACGGATTGTGGAGACTGACTAAGCATCGGAGAGAAAGACGGATTGTGGAGACTGACTGAGCATCGGAGAGAAAGACGGATTGTGGAGACTGACTGAGCATCGGAGAGAAAGACGGATTGTAAAGATTGACTGAGCATCGGAGAGAGAGAGACGGATTGTGGAGACTGACAGAGCATCGAAGAGAGAAAGAGAGAGAGAGAGAGAGAGAGAGAGAGAGAGAGAGACGGATTGTGGAGACTGACTGAGCATCGGAGAGAGAGAGAGAAAGACGGTTTGTGGAGACTGACTGAGCATCGGAGAGATAGACGGATTGTGGAGACTGACTGAACATCGGAGAGAGAGACGGATTGTGGAGACTGACTGAGCCTCGGGGAGAGACAGACGGATCGTGGAGACTGATTGAGCATCGGGGAGAGAGAGACATGGATTGTGGAGACTGACTGAGCATCGGAGAGGGAGAGAGACGGTTTGTGGAGACTGACTGAGCCTCGGGGAGACAGACGGATCGTGGAGACTGATTGAGCATCGGGAGAGAGAGACACGAATGTGGAGACTGACTGGACATCGGAGAGAAATACGGATTGTGGAGACTGACTAAGCATCGGAGAGAAAGACGGATTGTGGAGACTGACTGAGTATCGGAGAGAAAGAGACGGATTGTGGAGACTGACTGAGCATCGGAGAGAAAGACGGATTGTAAAATTGACTGAGCATCGAGAGAGAGAGACGGATTGTGGAGACTGACAGAGCATCGAAGAGAGAAAGAGAGAGAAGAGAGAGAGAGAGAGGAGAGAAAGAGACGGATTGTGGAGACTGACTGAGCATCGGAGAGAAAGACGGATTGTGGAGACTGACTGAGCATCGGAGAGAAAGACCTGACTGAGCATCGGAGAGGAAGACGGATTGTGGAGACTGACTGAGCATCGGAAAGAGAGAGAGAGAGAGAGAGAGAGAGAGAGAGAGAGAGTGACGGATTGTGGAGACTGACTGAGCATCGGAGAGAAAGACGGATTGTGGAGACTGACTGAGCATCGGAAAGAGAGAGAGAGAGAGAGAGAGTGACGGATTGTGGAGACTGACTAAGCATCGGAGAGAAAGACGGATTGTGGAGACTGACTGAGCATCGGAAAGAGAGAGAGAGAGAGAGAGAGAGAGGAGAGAGAGAGAGAGAGTGACGGATTGTAGAGACTGACTAAGCATCGGAAAGAGAGAGAGAGAGAGAGAGAGAGAGAGAGAGAGAGAGAGAGAGAGTGACGGATTGTGGAGACTGACTGAACATCGGAAAGAGAGAGAGAGAGAGAGAGAGAGAGAGGAGAGAGACGGATTGTGGAGACTGACTGAGCATCGGAGAGAAAGACGGATTGTGGAGACTGACTGAGCATCGGAGAGAGAGACGGATTGTGGAGACTGACTGAGCATCGGAGAGAAAGACGGATTGTGGAGACTGAGCATCGGAGAGAAAGACGGATTGTGGAGACTGACTGAGCATCGGAGAGAAAGACGGATTGTGGAGACTGACTGAGCATCGGAAAGAGAGAGAGAGAGAGACAGTGACGGATTGTGGAGACTGACTGAGCATCGGAGGAAAGACGGATTGTGGAGACTGACTGAGCATCGGAGAGAGAGTGACGGATTGTGGAGACTGACTGAGCATCGGGAGAGAAAGACGATTGTGGAGACTGACTTAGCATTGGAGAGAGAGAGACGGATTGCGGAGACTGACTGAGCATCGGAGAGAGAGAGAGAGAGAGAGAGAGAGAGAGAGCGAAAAAGCTCTTTATAGAGGTTAGACTGTATATAAGGGCCACTGGTCCATATAAACCACTTTTACTTGTTTCCTTGGGTGACCTTCATAGACAGGTTTGACTGTATATATATTTACATTACGTGATCGGGTAATAATATTAATACTGTTTTTACCTATAAATATTAATATTTACGGTCATTAATTCCGAATATTACATTAGATAAATAAATTCACGGTCAATATTCCTGAATATAGACTTCTGAATACCACATTACTTTCTATATTGTGTTTTGCACATTTAAAGAAACTATATCAATTTCTTTTCTGAAAAATATATTGGCATTTATACGTGAATAGAAAATTGGGTATTTAAAGTCTCATAAAGATATTTATATTATCGCTATACGGTACAGATCTGGCGAAAGTTTAACATCGAATCGGAAGTTCTACTGCTGAGTGACTGAAATACGGATAGTTACTGGACAAAATATATATAGTCAGGCTTGTCTATAAAGGTCACCAAGGGAACCAGTAAAAGTGGTCTTTATGGACAGGCGACCTTTATATATAGTCAAACCTGTCTATAAAGGCCACCCAATGGAACCAGTAAAAGTGGCCTTTATGGACAGGCGACCTTTATATATAGTCAAACCTGTCTATAAAGGCCACCCAATGTAACCAGTAAAAGTGGCCTTTATGGACAGGCGACCTTTATATATAGTCAATCCTGTCTATAAAGGCCACCCAATGGAACCAGTAAAAGTGGCCTTTATGGACAGGCGACCTTTATATATAGTCAAACCTGTCTATAAAGGCCACCCGATGGAACCAGTAAAAGTGGCCTTTATGGACAGGCGACCTTTATATATAGTCAAACCTGTCTATAAAGGCCACCCAAATGGAACCAGTAAAAGTGGTCTTTATGGACAGGCGACCTTTATATATAGTCAATCTTGTCTATAAAGGCCACCCAATGGAACCAGTAAAAGTGGTCTTTATGGACAGGCGACCTTTATATACAGGTTTAAATTATATGAATAAAGAACAATTGGGATACAATTCTACTGGTCTTTATACGCAGGTTGTCCTTATATAGAGGTGGTCTTTAAGGCAGGTAAAACTGTATATATTGTTGCCAAGATACAGGTATTAGGTGACTGACAATTAGCATTGATTTGTTACTTTAATGTTAAACTTTCTACAGGCCTGTATTATAAATTGGGTTAAGAAAAGTCTGGGTATACTTAGTATAAAGATATAGATCTACCCGTTGATCTGTCGATCGACTGTGTTGTCTGTCAGTTAATCTCCCCGTTGATTTGTCGGTGGACTGTCGTTTGCCAGTTTATAATGATTCGTGTGATGACAGGATAAAATCAGTTTTGTGCAATTTTCTGTATAATTTAATTTTCTTTTAATTTTAAGGAAATTTGATCTCTGGATTCATAATTGTCTTTTTTATATATTATATACAAGGTATTGAATTCACACAACATTATATATTTATATATACACGTAGATTCATGAACACGATTTATCTACGTTAGGAATTGTGTATTCACTTTTAAGTAAAATTTATGGAATTGTGAATTAGACATTATGCTGATCATACGGGTTAATTGTGACGTTCATGCAATTAGTGCAGAAATACTAAAAGTGTTCACGAACTGCTAAAAATTGTGTATTGTCCATAGTGCAGAAATACTGAAAGTGTTCATGATCTGCTTAAGTTGTGTATTGTCCATAGTGCAGAAATACTAAAAGTGTCCACGAACTGCCAAAATTGTGTATTGTCCATAGTGCAGGCATACTTGTGTTATCCGCAGTACATGCAATCTAACATAGAATTGTATATTGTCCTGTTTTGTCGATATAAATAATGCAGACAAACTATTAAAAGTGTCCACGAACTCAAAAAACACGTGTATCGATGAACTTGTAAACTTTACCATGGGATTTATAATTGTATAGAGCACAGGCTTAAATTTGCATATGAGACGCTGGACGTAAAATCGTGGTTTTTTTTTTTTTTGAAAAAACAAATAGTGCATACGTAAAAAAGTATCGGCCATTGCCCCAAAACGCTATACATACGTATAATTGTACACTGCCGCAGAATTGTGTTTTGTCGATAGTGCTTCAGGATTGCGCATTTCCGAAAGTGCGTACCAAAATTATATACACATTGTGTATTGTCGATAGTGCAGAGTGCAGACGTACGTAAAATTGTATATTGGACGCAGATTTAATGCATACTAAAATTGCAATGGCCATTTCTTATACGTCATAGAAACGTAAAATTGTCCTTTGTGAAGTTATAGCTAAAATTGTGTATTACCCATAGTGCAGACATGCATATGTTGAGATTTATACTCAGATTTAGTGCATGACCATTCCCTATATGTCATAGAAACGTAAAATTGTCCTTTGTTAATTTATACCTGTATTTGTGTATTGGCTATTGTGTATTGTGTGTATTCTTGTAAGGCCTGTTTATTTCTGATCGTTATCTCAGGTGGATATTTAAGACGACAGGTATTAATTATTTGACTGTGTTGTAGAACAATACCTCATTATTCCGTCAAATCTGTGGTATTATTGTATTAATTTGTTGTTCGGATTTATCTCGGTTTACGATATTAGCATCTTGGTTCTACTCCACCAGGTGCAAACAAAACACAAACATGACCAAATATCGCAACATCTCGTGTTTTAAACAGAGTTTGGACTTTGAAAAAAAACAGTAAATAGTAGATTGGCGCAGAGAAAATTTTCAAATTTTTTAAATATTTGAAATATTCTATGAGCATAACGTTGGTAAAGAGAGTCTGCATATTTTTAGAGGGAATTTTCAAATGTTTTAAATATTGAAATATTTTAAAACCATAACATTTGTACCGAGAGTTGGCATTTTACAGTGCGTTTTTAAAGAAGATTTTGAATTTGCAGGTGCGCTTGGATGATACGAGGGATTTATATAATTACTACCATACGTTACAGTGTCATTTCGAATCTTAAACACAGTGAGAGAAAAAGTTATAAATAACAGTGACATTTTTATTATAGTGTTCTCTGCGAATATTGCAGGTACTTTTTGCTGAAATTATTTTCCAAAACAAAAATTGAAAAATATCAAAAGTTTTATCGTGTTAAAATTTCGTTGTACAATTTTTTTTTTAAATTTAAAACTTTTTACGACGATAAAGGTAAACGTTGGTTATTCTGTATTATTAAATGAACCGAGCGGGATCAGAATTTATAAAAATAAAATACTGGGATTTAATCAGTGTGTTTAAACATTCGATATAGGATTTTGAAATAGCACAAAATTTGGAAAAAAATTAAACAGATTTTTTGGTGTAGGAATTTAATGTGCATATTAAACAGATTTGTTTGGTGTAGGAATTTTAAAAATACAAAACGATACAAGGGCAGTTTCAGTTTTTAAAAAATGGAACCTACATTAGTTCCAATGACTCCTGTTAATGGCGTTAAAATCGGGAGGAGGTTAAGGAAACAAACACGGGCAGAGGTAATTATATCTTATGTTCACACACACACACACACACACACACACACACACACCACACACACTCTCGCGTACACACACACGTACACACACATACACACACATACACACACGTACACGCACATACACACACACACACGTACACACACACACTCACACGTACACACACAACGTGGCACACGTGTCACACATACACCACAACGTGGCACACGTACACCACACACACTCGCATGCAATTATACATATGTTAATGATTCTTAGTGTAGTGAAACGAACCGAAATTTGGATTACTTGTTCAAACGGCGGTCGGTAGGAAACTAGCTCGGTTAGGATATTGGGTGGCACAGACGTCAGATGGACGGACAGTGTAATTCCTATTACCCCCCTCTTGACTTTGTTTCGGTGGGGTTTTAATTAGAAAGTGGACATGAACGAGTGGTGCATAGGCGGGACATGCCCGCCAGAGTGGTATTATCACTGGCTTCCGAAGTCAGTGTCTGTGGGTTTCAAACCTCACTCAGAATTTTCTGAGATGATTTTCATCTCCTGTCCATACTAGAGCCGTAAAAAGCTCATTACCAGAATAGTCTTTCGGATGGGACTCAAAACCGAGGTCCCGTGTCTCAATGTACGCTAAAGACACCTCTGTAGAGTTCGAAAAAGAGTAGGCCACCTGTAGTCATTGTCGCTACAGAGGACGCTTACAACTGGAAGCGAATAAAAAAAGACTGAGCAAGAAGATAAGATAAACCGGTCTCTTAAAAAAGTCAGTAGTTATTTATAAATATCTTTATTATTCATGGTCATTTTTTCTTAAACTAAAATTTCTCTTATGAATATTTACTTGCGGTATATGTATTATAAGTAAAACTGCAGTACAGACCTGTCAAAAGTTTAACAC
The DNA here is from genome assembly GCA_021292105.1 of Anadara kagoshimensis. Taxonomy (NCBI): domain Eukaryota; kingdom Metazoa; phylum Mollusca; class Bivalvia; order Arcoida; family Arcidae; genus Anadara; species Anadara kagoshimensis. Next base: position 32,920,275 of record CM037867.1, on the reverse strand, counting down.
TGATCTAGCTAAAAAGGGAATCGAAGCTAGCGACAGTCATGGACAGCTAACTTTTTACTTTGAAAAAAAACTGCTTTCTGTCTTTAAGATTGAGAAAATTGAAGTTCTGAAACATAGCAAACTGTATGATGATGTGCTTGTAATGGCTAAATTCCACAAGGTAAAGACATTGTATTGTGACAATATTTGAGTTTATTTGTGGGCTAAGGTAAGCTAATGTACCGGTAGTTAGATTGTCTGCTAGTGTATCTCCAATGATTTAGGAATTTTTATGGTCAAATTGAATTTTTTTCCTAATTTTTCTCCAGTGGAAACTAGTAAATATAGCCAATTAAATCACTGACTAGTGGCCGAAAAAATACAGGGGCCAAAAAGTTGTCAATATAGCTAACGATGGGTAGTATACAGGGTCCAAAAAGTTGTCAATATAGCTAACGATGGGTAGTATACAGGGGCCAAAAAGTTGTCAATATAACTAACGATGGGTAGTATACAGGGCCGAAAAGTTGTCAATATAACTAACGATGGGTAGTATACAGGGGCCGAAAAGTTGTCAATATAACTAACGATGGGTAGTATACAGGGGCCGAAAAGTTGTCAATATAGCTAACGATGGGTAGTATACAGGGGCCGAAAAGTTGTCAATATAGCTAACGATGGGTAGTATACAGGGGCCAAAAGTTGTCAATATAGCTACGAGGGTAGGGATACACTGACACTAATTCGATAGCTTAGTGTTGAATTATCGACAGGCGTGTACTGTATATAGTATACAGGGGCCAAAAAGTTGTCAATATAGCTAACGATGGGTAGTATACAGGGGCCAAAAGTTGTCAATATAGCTAACGATGGGTAGGGATACACTGACACTAATTCGATAGCTTAGTGTTGAATTATCGACAGGCGTGTACTTATGTAGTATAGACGTGCCAAAAAGTTGTCAATATAGCTAACGATGGTAGGGATACACTGACACTAATTCGATAGCTTAGTGTTGAATTATTGACAGGCGTGTACTGTATATAGTTACAGGGGCCAAAAAGTTGTCAATATAGCTAACGATAGGTAGTATACAGGGGCCAAAAGTTGTCAATATAGCTAACGATGGGTAGTATACAGGGGCCAAAAATTGTCAATATAGCTAACGATGGGTAAGGATACACTGACACTAATTCGATAGCTTAGTGTTGAATTATTGACAGGCGTGTACTGTATATAGTATACAGGGGCCAAAAAGTTGTCAATATAGCTAACGATAGGTAGTATACAGGGGCCAAAAAGTTGTCAATATAGCTAACGATGGGTAGTATACAGGGGCCAAAAAGTTGTCAATATAGCTAACGATAGGTAGTATACAGGGGCCAAAAAGTTGTCAATATAGCTAACGATAGGTAGTATACAGGGGCCAAAAAGTTGTCAATATAGCTAACGATGGGTAGTATACAGGGGCCAAAAAGTTGTCAATATAGCTAACGATAGGTAGTATACAGGGGCCAAAAAGTTGTCAATATAGCTAACGATGGGTAGGGATACACTGACACTAATTCGATAGCTTAGTGTGAATTATTGACAGGCGTGTACTGTATATAGTATACAGGGGCCAAAAAGTTGTCAATATAGCTAACGATAGGTAGTATACAGGGGCCAAAAAGTTGTCAATATAGCTAACGATGGGTAGGGATACACTGACACTAATTCGATAGCTTAGTGTTGAATTATTGACAGGCGTGTACTGTATATAGTATACAGGGGCCAAAAAGTTGTCAATATAGCTAACGATGGGTAGTATACAGGGGCCAAAAAGTTGTCAATATAGCTAACGATGGGTAGTATACAGGGGCCAAAAAGTTGTCAATATAGCTAACGATGGGTAGGGATACACTGACACTAATTCGATAGCTTAGTGTTGAATTATCGACAGGCGTGTACTGTATATAGTATACAGGGGCCAAAAAGTTGTCAATATAGCTAACGATGGGTAAGGATACACTGACATTAATTCGATAGCTTAGTGTTGAATTATCGACAGGCGTGTACTTAGGTAGTATACAGGGGCCAAAAAGTTGTCAATATAGCTAACGATGGGTAGGATACACTGACACTAATTCGATAGCTTAGTGTTGAATTATTGACAGGCGTGTACTGTATATAGTATACACGTGCCAAAAAGTTGTCAATATAGCTAACGATGGGTAGGGATACACTGACACTAATTCGATAGCTTAGTGTTGAATTATCGACAGGCGTGTACTGTATATAGTATACACGTGCCAAAAAGTTGTCAATATAGCTAACGATGGGTAGGATACACTGACACTAATTCGATAGCTTAGTGTTGAATTATTGACAGGCGTGTACTGTATATAGTATACAGGGGCCAAAAAGTTGTCAATATAGCTTACGATGGGTAGGGATACACTGACATTAATTCGATAGCTTAGTGTTGAATTATCGACAGGCGTGTACTTAGGTAGTATACACGGGCCAAAAAGTTGTCAATATAGCTAACGATGGGTAGTATACAGGGGCCAAAAAGTTGTCAATATAGCTAACGATGGGTAGGGATACACTGACACTAATTCGATAGCTTAGTGTTGAATTATCGACAGGCGTGTACTTAGGTAGTATACACGGGCCAAAAAGTTGTCAATATAGCTAACGATAGGTAGTATACAGGGGCCAAAAGTTGTCAATATAGCTAACGATGGGTAGGATACACTGACACTAATTCGATAGCTTAGTGTTGAATTATCGACAGGCGTGTACTTAGGTAGTATACACGGGCCAAAAAGTTGTCAATATAGCTAACGATGGGTAGTATACAGGGGCCAAAAAGTTGTCAATATAGCTAACGATGGGTAGGGATACACTGACATTAATTCGATAGCTTAGTGTTGAATTATTGACAGGCGTGTACTGTATATAGTATACAGGGGCCAAAAAGTTGTCAATATAGCTAACGATAGGTAGTATACAGGGGCCAAAAAGTTGTCAATATAGCTAACGATAGGTAGGGATACACTGACATTAATTCGATAGCTTAGTGTTGAATTATTGACAGGCGTGTACTGTATATAGTATACAGGGGCCAAAAAGTTGTCAATATAGCTAACGATAGGTAGTATACAGGGGCCAAAAAGTTGTCAATATAGCTAACGATGGGTAGTATACAGGGGCCAAAAAGTTGTCAATATAGCTAACGATAGGTAGGGATACACTGACACTAATTCGATAGCTTAGTGTTGAATTATCGACAGGCGTGTACTGTATATAGTATACACGTGCCAAAAAGTTGTCAATATAGCTAACGATGGGTAGGGATACACTGACACTAATTCGATAGCTTAGTGTTGAATTATCGACAGGCGTGTACTTATGTAGTATAGACGGGCCAAAAAGTTGTCAATATAGCTTACGATGGGTAGGGATACACTGACACTAATTCGATAGTTTAGTGTTGAATTATCGACAGGCGTGTACTGTATATAGTATACAGGGGCCAAAAAGTTGTCAATATAGCTAACGATGGGTAGGGATACACTGACACTAATTCGATAGCTTAGTGTTGAATTATCGACAGGCGTGTACTTAGGTAGTATACACGGGCCAAAAAGTTGTCAATATAGCTAACGATGGGTAAGGATACACTGACACTAATTCGAAAGCTTAGTGTTGAATTATTGACAGGTGTGCACTGTATCAGTACTTGTAATCTATCAAGTTGTGGTAGATTTTGAAATCTAGACTCAATCGGAACATTTTTGAAAAGGCGTGAGAGGATAAAATTAATTTAGGTTATTGTTAAAGTATACTAATTCCTTATATAGGCAAACAACATTGACCTGTCCGTTTGACCTTTCATTAGGAATATTTAATAGGAGAGTCCAACCAATAAATTGGTAGTGTTAAGATCCAATTAATACAGGTGTACTCAATAAGGTGAGTATATCTTATGATGTATACAATATAAACACCTACATTTACAATAGAAAAATAATCTCTACGTTGAATCCAGTTTTTCATGATTCGCATAAACATCGGTTTTTCACATCGCGCATGAATACCAATACTCCCGAGTGGAATACCAATCCGCAAGTCCAGATGTCGAGCACTCTATCGTCTATTAAGTCTGGTTGTTTAACAAGCTCTACCTGCAATAACTGTAACTTGACCATAAATATGAATATGTAATTTTTTATCATTGACTGAAATAAAATTTGTTTGAAAAATTATCCAAAATTGATGACCTATTTTTTTTCTTCCAAGCATGACGTCAAATGGGCGGGGCTTAATGTTTCTGAACAGCTGTTCCATGTCTAGGTCACGTCCGCCGTTAAAAATTCTTTTTCAAAACATTGGAATTTATTTTATTCAACGGAATTTGCAATTTTGCTCTTGTAAAGAAAGAATAAATTGTAAATATAAGAATTGACTGTCATTTTTTCCTGGTTCATCAAGTAATGAACCAGATTTTCAAACTATCAAATCTAAAATGAACTGCGAAGCAGTTCATCAGATTTGCTAGTTTTAAAATCTGGTTCATTACTTGATGAACCAGGAAAAATGACGGTCAATTCTTAAGTGGTCCCTATACATAGATATACTTGATCCCTGATACACATATTTAAATAAAATGTCAAACGAACAGGTCAAAGTATATCTATACTTATGCTGTATTAATATCTTACCTGTAAATATACAGTTCTAGACCTGTCGATCATTTAACATTGAGCTAGCGAAAAGAAGTCTAAGCTATGCCACCTAATGACTTTGATATGAATATCCAGTGGCCGAAATGCAGGCGAGAGATAGATAGCATGCGTCTATCGAGAAGTCGTCGAAATATAGCTAACGAGTGGCCAGAATGAGCTTGCTCTACTTCGTTAGCTTAGTGTTAAACTTTCGACTTGCCTGTACTTTACCTATAGATACACTGCTTAATATATGGAAATAAATTTGAATTATTGAATTAAAATGACAAGCAAATCCTGACTTTTCCACTGATGTTTCAACACTTTGTTTATATGTATTATATATATTCTGAGAGGCTGTATAATTCATATTTCTCGTATGTTCAGTAAAAGTCTATTTGTTATAAAGTCACCCGGTCTACTAGATCATCTAAATATATGTCAGGTGCTTCTTTTGAATTTTATTATTTTTATGAAAATTTGTTTTGACATTTTATTTGAATTTTAAGTGCAGCACAGGTCTATCGAAAGTTGAGCAACTAAAATGGATTACTGGTAGCTGAATCGTACAGACCCGTCTAAAGTTTAACACAATAATAACGAATTATTACCAAATCGGCAGAACCTGTCAAGTTTAACACAAAAATAACGACAGAACCTGTCAAGTTTAACACAAAAATAACGACAGAACCTGTCAAGTTTAACACAAAAATAACGACAGAACCTGTCAAGTTTAACACAAAAATAACGACAGAACCTGTCAAGTTTAACACAAAAATAACGACAGAACTTGTCAAGTTTAACACAAAAATAACGACAGAACCTGTCAAGTTTAACACAAAAATAACGACAGAACCTGTCAAGTTTAACACAAAAATAACGACAGAACCTGTCAAGTTTAACACAAAAATAACGACAGAACCTGTCAAGTTTAACACAAAAATAACGACAGAACCTGTCAAGTTTAACACAAAAATAACGACAGAACCTGTCAAGTTTAACACAAAAATAACGACAGAACCTGTCAAGTTTAACACAAAAATAACGACAGAACCTGTCAAGTTTAACACAAAAATAACGACAGAACTTGTCAAGTTTAACACAAAAATAACGACAGAACCTGTCAAGTTTAACACAAAAATAACGTCAGAACCTGTCAAGTTTAACACAAAAATAACGACAGAACCTGTCAAGTTTAACACAAAAATAACGACAGAACTTGTCAAGTTTAACACAAAAATAACGACAGAACCTGTCAAGTTTAACACAAAAATAACGACAGAACCTGTCAAGTTTAACACAAAAATAACGACAGAACCTGTCAAGTTTAACACAAAAATAACGACAGAACCTGTCAAGTTTAACACAAAAATAACGACAGAACCTGTCAAGTTTAACACAAAAATAACGACAGAACCTGTCAAGTTTAACACAAAAATAACGACAGAACCTGTCAAGTTTAACACAAAAATAACGACAGAACCTGTCAAGTTTAACACTATGCTAAGGAGTAGAAAATCGGCTGACGTGAGGATAACTTGTTGCCAAAATTCTGCCGAATGATATAGTAGATAGCTGTCGATAACTTATCGAGATAGAGCTAACGAGAGACCAAGATGAGTTGAAGAGTGAGTGAGTAATGGTGTTAAACGTCCCAGTCAAGAATATTTCACTTATAGGGCCTATCGAGACGTCGCCAGCTATAGGCCAAGGTGCAGAAATTTTGCCTGTGCGTTGTGCTGATGGCATTATACAGCAGGGTTCTTTAGAGTGCCAAGTCCATCGTGACACGGGACCTCGTTTATTTTAAGTTCCCATCTGAAAGATCCATGACTTTTATTTCGTAATGCCGAGTGCTTGGGGAAAGAACAGTCACTACCCACTTTCAAGTCTTGGGTCAGACCCGGCCGGGGATCGAACCCACGTCCTCCCACATACGGAGCGAGCACTCTATCAACTGAGCTACCGCAGTGGTTGATGAGTTGACGAGATTTGACGATAATTCGTTAGCTCACTATTAAACTTTCGACAGACCTTTACTGTATTTAACTCCAGATTTTATCGTCTTTTAAAAATTAAATATATTCAATACCTCACCTTGGGCAGAACACAATACATTAATTTGTAATACACTAACATTTTGAAGAGAATAAACCATGGTCAAATCCATACCACATGCCATATCGGTCCGAGACGATAAAATTAGAGAGATTTAACCATGCTTTATTATTTTCATCATATACTAGTATTTGAATTTTTGCATATGTCATATGCTACTTTCGAATGTACAGTCCAACCTGCCTTAAAGGCCACTTTAATATAAGCGCTACCTGATTATAAAGGCCAGTAAAATTGTATCCCAATTGTTTTTTATGCATATTATTTGAACCTGTATATAAAGACCACCTGCCCATAAAACCCACTTTTACTAGTTCCATTAGATGGCCTTTATAGACATGTTTGACTGTATATAAAGACCACCTGCCCATAGAGACCACTTTAACTGCTTCCCTTATGTGACCTTTATAGACAGGTTTGACTGTATATAAAGACCACCTGCCCATAAAACCCACTTTTACTAGTTCCCTTAGATGGCCTTTATAGACATGTTTGACTGTATATAAAGACCACCTGCCCATAAAACCCACTTTTACTAGTTCCCTTAGATGGCCTTTATAGACATGTTTGACTGTATATAAAGACCACCTGCTCATAAAAGCCACTTTTACTGGTTCCGTTTGATGGCCTTTATAGACATGTTTGACTGTATATAAAGGCCATCTGCCCATAAAACCCACTTTTACTAGTTCCCTTAGATGACCTTTATAGACAGGTTTGATTGTACTATTTCATAAAGTGTAAACATAAAAATTCAAAAGGACCACATGACACATATACCCGGTATTGTATCCATGACACATACACTGGGCGAAATAACACCTTTTAGACACCTTTTGTCATTGCCAACAGGTATATAAAAGATCAGGCCTTTATCAAGTCAACCTTTTATATACCTTTTGTTTGTCAAAAGGTTACCTTTCATATTTTGAATTGTACGAAAGATTCAAAAGGTAATGTTTCATCTTTTGGTCATAGTCAAAAGGTAATATTTCATTATCTTTCGGATAGTGTCAAAATATAACATTTTCTTTTTTCCAACTTTTGTTTAAACTTCAATGGAAAACCTTTTATATATTTGGTTTACATGAAATTGTCATATTTCCATCCTTTTCTGTGTTCTATACAGCACAAAATGTCATATTTCGACATCTCTCATACCTTTCATACAACACAGAATGTCATATTTCGACATCTTTGCATACATTTCATACAACACAAAATGTCATATTTCGACATCTTTCATACAACACAAAATATCATATATCGACACCTTTGCATACCTTTCATACAACACAAAATATCATATTTCGACACCTATGCATACCTTTCATACAACACAAAATATCATATTTAGACACCTTTGCATACCTTTCATACAACACAAAATATCATATTTCGACACCTTTGCATACCTTTCATACAACACAAAATATCATATTTCGACACCTATGCATACCTTTCATACAACACAAAATGTCATATTTCGACATCTTTCATACAACACAAAATATCATATTTCGACATCTTTCATACAACACAAATATCATATTTCGACACCTATGCATACCTTTCATACAACACAAAATGTCATATTTCGACATCTTTCATACAACACAAAATATCATATATCGACACCTTTGCATACCTTTCATGCAACTCAAAATATCATATTTCGACACCTATGCATACCTTTCATACAACACAAAATATCATATTTAGACACCTTTGCATACCTTTCATACAACACAAAATATCATATTTCGACACCTATGCATACCTTTCATACAACACAAAATGTCATATTTCGACATCTTTCATACAACACAAAATAACATATATCGACACCTTTGCATACCTTTCATACAACATAAAATGTCATATTTCGATATCTTTCATACAGCATAAAATGTCATATTTCGACATCTTTCATACAATACAAAATATCATATTTCGACATCTTTGCATACCATTACGAAACATAAAATCTCATATTTCGACATCTTTCATACAACATAAAATGTCATATTTCGACATCTTTCATACAACACAAAATATCATATTTCGACACCTATGCATACCTTTCATACAACACAAAATGTCATATTTCGACATCTTTCATACAACACAAAATATCATATATCGACACCTTTGCATACCTTTCATGCAACTCAAAATATCATATTTCGACACCTATGCATACCTTTCATACAACACAAAATATCATATTTAGACACCTTTGCATACCTTTCATACAACACAAAATATCATATTTCGACACCTATGCATACCTTTCATACAACACAAAATGTCATATTTCGACATCTTTCATACAACACAAAATAACATATATCGACACCTTTGCATACCTTTCATACAACATAAAATGTCATATTTCGATATCTTTCATACAGCATAAAATGTCATATTTCGACATCTTTCATACAATACAAAATATCATATTTCGACATCTTTGCATACCATTACGAAACATAAAATGTCATATTTCGACATCTTTCATACAACATAAAATGTCATATTTCGACATCTTTCATACAACACAAAATATCATATTTCGACACCTATGCATACCTTTCATACAACATAAAATATCATATTTCGACACATTTGCATACCTCTCATACAACACAAAATGTCATATTTCGACACTTCGAATTCTTATATCTGTGATACAACACAAAATGTCATCTGTTTAAAATCAACTTAATCGTCATGTATCGGATTTTCATAATTTGACGTGTTTTTAACCTTGCACATCAAAAACGTTATTTTTTTTTTTTTTTACATCTTTCTCTCTTTTATTTCAACAAGAAATATTAATGCGACATTTGATATATTTTATACGGGGGCCGCGGTGTGTGGTTAAAACACCAGTCTACAAGTTAAATTCTGTCACTATTGTGGGTTCGATCCCCTGTCAGACTAGATGTGATTGTTTCTTACTGGTTTACCGATGTCTCTGTAATGTAAAATCGAGATACTAGTATTCTATATCTACGAACTAGCACCATTAGTGCTTAAATGAAGGCAGACAGCAAACATACACATTCACACACCGCGTAAAGTTTTTAAGTTTGATCTATAGAGATGTTCTTCTGATTTATTCTGATAATATTCTTATTTTTATCTTATTACTTTTTAAGGGGACAATTGGCTCATTTAGTTTTTAAATATCAGTCTAATTTTTTTCTGCCACACAATCATTTTCCCATTGTTCTCTCATTGAGTTTACAATATTTAGATCGCTTTTTTATTTGTTCGATAATGATACAATTTAAATCAATTTAAGAACAACAGGTTCTAAATATCACAAAACATTTGGATAAATGAAAAATCTCGAGTCTTATATATATGTTCAGACAGAGGGACATGTAGATAGACATTCAGGTAAATATTGTTACAAAATTGGGTGCAGCAACGTTAAAAACGTTAAAAATAAATTCGTTGCAATGTCAGGGAAGTAACCCAAGCTCCAGTTTCAAAAGCATTCCTTAACTAAGATTTTCCTTAACTTGTATTTTGTAAATTTCGCATCTTTATAATTTTGTTAATTTTCGGAAAGTTAAGGTATCATATTGAAGATCACTTCAAGCCTATAACATTTTTTATTCGATTTTAGCCATAAATACAAAAAATTGTCGAAATTTGTTAACTTTCAAGTTACAGAATGTGAAACTGGAGCTATTTCATGTGAGATATAAGTATTGTACATTGGTTTGAAGACTTTAAGGTATTGACAAATAGGTTTTTGAAAAGTTACAGACGGATGTGCAATTCACCATATCCGTTTGCTGTGCGTTAGGTGCAATATTAAAATTCTAAATTTGAGTATATAGGACAGTATTAAATTGGTTAAAAACAGGGAAATTTCAAATTTTAGTTAATACGATATACACTATACATGTGTTTTTTCAAATTGCATTACAATGCATACTACCAACAATAAAAATAAAATCAATTTCCTGTCTTTTTATCCAACAGATGGCTTATTTGAATGAACAGGTAGTTAAATGGTATTAACTCCAGTAGGGTCACTTTGAGAGTGTGGTATAATTTGGTTAGATGACATAAGAAATTTTAGTGTTTAGCTATAGCCCCACCCCCTTCTTAGCCTTGTTAATAATAATAGTATTTAGCCTTGTTACTATGAGGTATTACACATCTGGTAGGATATATTTGCGGTGGTCATTTCTGTGCTAACTTTAACAACACAAGAAAAAAAAACTCATTTGTAGATCAGTTCAATAAAATGTTAACGATATGTAGACAAAAAACATACAAAATCATTTATAAAAATATATTTAAAAAATTAAAAATGAATTTTGTACTACATATTTGTTTACTGGTTGAAGAGGCCAGGTCCCGGTTTCACAATCATTTCTCGGCTAAAAATTTTCTTAACTTATTTTTTTGCAAAATCGCAAATCTTTATAATTATATTAATTTCCTAGATATTCAGGCGTTTAAGGTGCCGTTTTTAAGATCTGAAATATTTGCATTAGTTTTGAAATTTTTTTATCAAAGTTCTAAAAAGAAATTACCAAAATTTGCTTAATTTAAGATAAAGAATATCTTAGCTAAGGAATGATGGTGAAACTGGGACCAGAGCTATCGATTGTTTCAAAAACAGTATAATGATTTAATTATTTACTGTTGCCGTTTACTAATATAATTTAGGCAAATTAGCGATTATAACAAATTATTTTATATTTATTTTTCTTTGAGTTGATCCGAGTAATGGTGTTTAACGTCCCAGTGAAAAATATTTCACTTATATCAAGACATCGCCAGTTATAGGTCATTGTGCAGAAATTTTGCCTGTGCGTTGCGTTGATGCAATATACAGCAGTTTGTTTTTATCGTGCCACGCCTACCGTGACACGGGACTTTGTTTATCCGAAAAAAAACCATGACTTTCATTTTGGAATGCCGAGTGCTTGGCGAAAGAACAGTGACTACCCACTTTCAATTCTTAGGCCAGATCTGGTCGGTTTTCGAACCCACGACCTGCCACTCACGGACGGAGCGAGCACTCTACCAACTAAGCTACTGCAGTTACCAGTTATTGTTTTTCTTTGATAGCTATTATAAGTGGTTTGGTCCTAATATAAGTACTTATGTATATGATGATCTATGTTGCATTCTATTTGAATGTACAGTGCGGGTCTGTCGAACGTTTGACACTAAGCCAACAAAATAATGATTAATGAATCGGCAATTGATTGATTGGTTAATTGAATGGGGCTTTACATCCAAGTTAAGAAATGCTATTACATCGAGAGGTCACTTGCTATAGTTAAAGTATTATTTTTTACCTTTGAAGTCCGTTCAGGGGAATGTGCAGGGAGGGTTTGGTACCAGTATATAGACTGAGTGATCTCTGATCACAGTTTTTGACATTAATTACAGACCAAATGTCCAACGACGGCAAAAATCGCAGTAAGTGCGCATTAGTACAAAGCAGATTTTAAACACTTGCCGAACACCGCACCACATGAATGGATATGTGTTGAGATTGATAGTTGGGATTAATAAAAAACTCGTTTTTTTCACGAATAACTGAATAATTGTTGATTAGACATAAAACCCACTCAGTTAAGTATTTCTTATAGTGTCAACATAGTTTAAGGGTAGTATCAGTTTGTGTTTTTAACATAAGATGTGAAACTCGAATTGACAAACAGATGGAAATATGCATGGTGAAAATATGCAAAGACCAAGTTCGTATCCATTTTTAACGAATTAACACCGGCCATATACTTGTGTCAGTCCAACACCCCAATACAGACCAATGTTTAAATTGTTTGGCAGGGATATTTATATTTCAATAAGCTGGAATACAACTTGTACTGATGTAGCAAACATGTTGTAAGATAGGTAAAGTTTTCTACTTGGGAAGAAAAATTAGCTATTAGTAGTCAGTTACTTGTAGAAGAAAAGTTAGCCACCAGTAGTTAGTTACTTGAAGAAGTAAAGTTAGCCACCAGTAGTTAGTTACTTGAAGAAGTAAAGTTAACTATTAGTAGTTAGTTACTTGTAGAAGAACAGTTAGCTATTAGTAGTCGGTTACTTGTAGAAGAACAGTTTGCTATTAGTAGTCGGTTACTTGTAGAAGAAAAGTTAGCTATTAGAAGTCAGTTACTTGTAGAAGAACAGTTAGCTATTAGTAGGCAGTTACTTGTAAAAGAAAAGTCAGCTATTAGTAGTCAGTTACTTGTAAAGAACAGTTAGCTATAAGAAGTCAGTTACTTGTAGAAGAACAGTTAGCTACCAGTAGTAAGTTACTTGTATAAGAACAGTTAGCTATTAGTAGTCAGTTACTTGTAGAAGAACAGTTAGCTATTAGTAGTCAGTTACTTGTAGAAGAAAAGTTAGCTATTAGAAGTCAGTTACTTGTAGAAGAACAGTTAGCTATTAGTAGGCAGTTACTTGTAAAAGAAAAGTCAGCTATTAGTAGTCAGTTACTTGTAGAAGAAAATTTAGCTACCATTAGTCAGTTATTTGTAGAAGAACAGTTAGCTATTAGTAGGCAGTTACTTGTAAAAGAAAAGTTAGCTATTAGTAGTCAGTTACTTGTAGAAGAAAATTTAGCTACCAGTAGTCAGTTACTTGTAGAAAAACAGTTGGCTATTAGTAGGCAGTTACTTGTAAAAGAAAAGTTAGCTATTAGTAGTCGGTTACTTGTAGAAGAGTGGAAGCGCGTGGCCTAGTGGTTAAGGCGTTGGACTTATGATTCGAAGGTCATGGGTTCGATCCCTGACCGGGCGATGTGTTGTGTCCTTGAGTAAGACACTTAATTTCACGTTGTTCCAGTTCACTCAGCTGAAAAATAAATGAGTACCAGTAAAATGCTGGGGGTTAACCCTGCGATGGACCGGCGTCCCATTCAGGGAGAGTCTTGTACTCTCAGTCGCTTAACGCCACCGAAACCGGGATAAGCTCCGGCCTGATGGGCCTAATGGCTCGGGACAGACTTTAACTTAACTTAACTTGTAGAAGAAAAGTTAGCTATCAGTAGTCAGTTACTTGTAGAAGAAAAGTTAGCTATTAGTAGTCGGTTACTTGTAAAAGAAAAGTTAGCTATTAGTAGTCAGTTATTGCAGAAGAAAAGTTAGCTATTAGTAGTCGGTTACTTGTTAGAGAAAAGCTATGTGTGACCCCTACATGAAGTAACACTTACAAATGTAAAACCTATCACAAATTTAACAAAATAATACCAAACATGTAGTAACGAACCACAAAATGTAATAAATTTGTCAAAAATGTATTAAATGTAGCAAAATGAAAAAACAGGTAATATCATAATTTTCAACATGGATAATATCTCCGTGATAGTTATTGAATAATAATGACAAGCACTGTGGTGTCTCTTGTCCTTGCCGTGTAATTTTAAGACTGTAACCCACCACCTTGTTGGACTCGGTGTTTTACGTGTACCCATTAGCGACTACAGATTCTAAAACGTTCACCAGATAGTGAACAGTCGTTTTCAGCCAAAACATGGCTATGCGCAAGTCTATATGAAGTTCATGCACGAGAACATTTATAAGTCGTTATTTTTGCGTGTTTCTTATTGGTGACCTCATCTTCGATCGGTTAAATATCAATTATTTATCGTAATTAATATTCCACTTTCTGTCTCGGACAGTATATTCGCCACTTTCTGATTTCCGATCATGGTCAGACTTTGGTTTAAACCCACGACCTACGACCGTCGGTACCTAAAAGGTAGAATGCACGCTCCGATTGTGGAAGATTGCGGGAGTGTAACCTTGTCCGGGTCCCACCAAGCCTCAAAAATGTTATTTAGAAATAAAAGTCATTAGGGTCCTTCGGATAAGACCTTAAAACCGATGTTCTGTGCAGCGGTTAACGTGGCACGTTAAAGAATCCTCATATTACAATATCGTTAGCAGAGTCAAATTTTCTGTAACTTCGCATGTAACTGGCGAAGTCTCGATTTAAGCAAAATATTCATTCAGTCAAAGAATCCATGCTCTTGTGTAAGTTACACTTGACGTGGGATGGACATTGAAGTTTGCGTATCTATCAACAGTCTTTAAAATGTGTAATCTTTGTAAAATCGAAATGATCAAAATGTAGCACCTCTATGCAGACCTTTGATCAGATGACTTCTCGGAGGGGGTTAGAGGCGTATATAACTAGACAATAACAAATAAAATAGAAAAAAAACTTTGAAAATTGCTAAAGAATAAGAACTACCACTTAAAACCTATATGAATTGCGAAATATCTTGTCATCTCCGGTTTCATTTGAGTTGTTCATCAAGTCGGTTTCATTAAAATTTTCAATAGCACTTATTTAAGCAGATTTTTTAATATTCAAGAATAATTTGAAGAACTTTATTCAATTCTGTGTCCCGGATTAATACCAAATATTCAAAATTTAAAGCTTTCATACGCAAATATTCGCTTATACAATCCGTGGGGGAGGGGGTAGTTTCAGGTACAATTTCTATCATTTTTTACATTCAAGACTACTAGCTGGTTATTTTTTTTAAATATTCACTATTCAATTATATCATTATAAACTATAATATATTGTGTTAGTTATACTGTATATTATTACTGGATATATCTTTGTTTTTTTCGGGTCGGTAACCTACATGTAATTGATACCCAATCGCCTATACTTTACCAGCACGTGTAAAGGTTTTCATTTTGATGAAAAACTCCAATTCAGTTGGAAACTATTACAATCAGATTCCAATGTATACAAATCAGCAGAATGATGAAATTTCAGAATTCTGACAAGTCATACGATTGTGTTTTATTCAATGATGCTGTCTTGAACGAAGTTCGCTAATATCAAAATCAGTTTGTGATGTTTTTGATGTTGTAGTGGAGAATGCAATTTTTCAGCTATTGCAGACGAAAGCAAGGCTAATATCATACAGTTTCACATAATTTGCGCAAGTTCGTAGGGACGTCACCAGCTATAGGTGAGGAGGCAGAAAGTTTTACCTTCGCATATGCTTAGAACAATGTAAAGGAAGGGTGTTTAACGTGCCAAGCCTGTCGTGACACGCGTACGGGACATCGATTTTAAGGTCTCTTCCGAATGACCTCGCTACTTTCATTTTTAATGCCAAGTTCTTGACGAAAGAACAGTAACTACTTTTTCAACTCTTGGTAGACCCGGTCAGGGTTCAAACCGAAGACCTGTCACATATGGAGCGAGCACTCTATGCTCCCTAAGGACAAGCGTCCACTAATGCATTATTACGTGAATAGTCTCAAATTATCATACTGTTCTTCCTGTTCATTTTACTGACAGTGATTAAGTTATTCGTTTCCTCATTTCACTGAATGCAAAACGTCATGCGAGAAGTAGAAAACTGCACATTTTAACATTTTTAGTTTAAACACGCACAACATCCCGCGCTTACAAGGCGTACGGTCTATTACTACCATCGGGGCGATCCAGATTATATCATTTTATTTTTTAACATAAAATAAAATAATTTTTTATATACTGTAAATCAAATAAATACAAATTACATCGAAATGTATCTTATGAGGTTAACTAATAAAAATAGGAATTCCAAGCTATTTCTCGTTTTTCTTATTAACATTTCAATTAATGCATTTTGTGTTCTAAAAATCAGATTGACGTATTGTCTGCAACAATTTTTTTATGGAATTCTCTATTTCGGAAGACTTTAATTCTGAGCCGCAAAAACTAATTACCAGCAATAAATAGATGAATGTTGACACCGGACTTGTGTTTCTGTCGATTGGGACGGAATGGGATAGACTAATTGCATCCTCAAATGTGAAGATTCATGCTTATTTATGATTCCAAATTTCGTAATATTTCGAATAAGCCAGGTCTTTTCTCTTATTTTTAAATTTTACATTAATGATCATTCTTTCATATTGGTTCGGCTATACCTTTCTTGGACCTTCAGTCCAGGTGAGCTGTTGTCTTTGTTCTACTCCGAGCACCAACTCCTCGTACAAAAGATATTGAAACTGCAATTTTGGTTCTCGGAAAAATAAGGAAAATAAAAGTTTGTTTTATTGACGGTGACTCGAACACACACACACACACACACACACACACACACACACACACACACACACACGTGTAGCGGGACTGAGCTAGCCGTGGTGTTGTGGGCGAGATTTCCAAGGTAGGAAATCGAGGAATGTAGCGGAACTGAGCTAGTCGCATAATAGCTATAGACTGATTTACTGCCAGCCTTTCTGGTCCGAAACTTTTAGCCTTGTGGTAGAACGCTCGCTTTTCACTCGGAGGTTCGGGTTCGATCCTAAAGCAGGGCACTCGATGAGAAAGTAATTTTTCTGGTGTTTTTCCTGTTACACACACGCGCGCACACATATATAATTTAGTTCGAAAGGTGCAGTGGATAAATACATTGGCTCAGAACCATCAGATATGTATTTTACACCTACGAAATTTATTCGAATGTAAATGGTGCTTAAAACTCATACAACTCGTTAAGTGTCCATCTTTTATTTCAAACTGAACAGCGGAAAATAAGGCTTTGATATAATTAGATTTAATAAATTCTATCATTAAATTCAGATGGTCTATATACAAAGAAATATTTCTTTAAAAAATGTAGTTTGACTATTTTCACTATTTTCTAATTTAATATTAAAAATCAAGAAGTTAAAAACTGATGTTTTGAAATCAAATTTGCCACATTGTTCGCAACTTTGTCTAGTAGGAAAAATACCACACAAAATCGCATTCATCCTTGGAGTGAAAGACTCAATTCAAATTTCCGAATTTCCATCTATACTTAATAAAAATAATAGAAAGATAGGTAAAGTTAGCTACTAGTAACTGGCTACCAGTAGCTGGCTACTTGTAGAAGAAAAGTTAGCTGCTAGTATCCAGTTACTTGTGGGAGAAAAGTTAGCTACTACAAGTCAGATACTTGTTAGAAAAGCTACTAGTAGCTAACTTTTCTTCTACTATTAGCCAGTTACTAGTAGCTAACTTTACCTATCTATAATAGAATGACATTTATAAAAAATCATTTTCTAATTTATACATAAAAATTCGGAATCATAACATATAGCATGTTTGAGGTGAGTGCTCACTCAAACTATAGATTAATCAATCCACAACTTCATTAGGTTTGGCTCATAAGAAAGTTCTACACTAACTCAGCATGACAAAATTAAGTGGTTTATACTACATGTACTATCTTTAATGTCGGGTAATGAATTGGTTTTTTTAACATTACGCAATGGTTCTTTTGTTTTTGTTGGGTCAGTAAATTCGATGAACAACCCGTGTCTGAATAGATAGGCTGGTATGTGCTCGTGGGTAGGTTGGTATTTTCTTAGAACACTCTTTAAGGTTAAAATATATTATTGTTTTACGGGTATTTAATAATTCTTTGTCTATATCTTTTATCACATGTTAAAAGTTTCTCATACGTCTTTTAAGGCTGGGTGATGTATTTTATACAAATTGCTAACATTGTTTAGATATTTCTGTGA
The DNA here is from genome assembly GCA_021292105.1 of Anadara kagoshimensis. Classification (NCBI taxonomy): domain Eukaryota; kingdom Metazoa; phylum Mollusca; class Bivalvia; order Arcoida; family Arcidae; genus Anadara; species Anadara kagoshimensis. The sequence goes on along the minus strand of CM037867.1, from coordinate 32,901,944 downwards.
CTTTATGTTATTATTATTATTATTATTATTATATGACTTACACAATAGAACACTACATTAACATTTCAATACGACGGTTATAAACCTTTATTTGCATGTTAAGAGACAAGAAGCTAACTTTATTGAAAATTTTGTCCAGAATGTAATGGAGAACCTCGCAGATCAACGATAGTTCATACAAAATGTACATAGTTTTGTATTATCATTGGAATTATTACAAATTGATAAATTAAAGCCAGTGACAATACATTATGTATTAAAATTAATAAACAGTTTTTACTACATGTATTTTATAAAAGATTTGGATTGAAACTCATGTTTTTCATAGCAAATTAATACAAAGTAACTTATGTTTTTATAATAATGATAATATGGAAGAAGACATTTGATCATTCTTCCATACCTAGACAAAGAAAAAGATTTATGTAAGGATCGGATAATAAGTCTTATATCATCACAAACAGAAACATTATTTGGTGACAGTAAGGAGTTACAATTTGATGGTCAATAACAACCCCCACTGTGTAATGTGCCATTAACCAAATGTTCTCATTTCCTCTGTATCTCTATATCTAATTTAAACAGGCAATTTTGTTCACTTTTAACTCTTGAGAGGAAAGAACGCACATCGCTGAAACAACTCTTAAAATCAAGTACATGTATGTCGGACATCAAATCTATGACAGATAGTGAAGTAATCATTCTATTGATATCGTGCAAAAAGATCATGAAAGAATAATACAAAGTGAAGAAAGTGTGCTACATTGTACTTTCCTGAATATTATTTAATATATAAACAGGTTTTCAGTATCAGATGGTGTGCGCGCTTACTGGAGTTAATGGCGAAAAATTTCATGTGTTTCCGATTTTCGTAGTAACATTATAATGCATCAATAGATATATCAAAACACTGAATTTTATAATGGAATATTATTCATCAAAATGTATGTGATTATTATTAAAAACGTAAAAATGTCATCTTTTTGGAAAGTCAAAAGATTTGGATATGTTAAAAAAGTTGTATTTTGTACAGCAAAATATATAAAAAGGCTAGGAAAGGTCATCTTTTGGAAGGTCAAAAGATGTGGATATGTCATAAAAGGTTATATTTTGTTGTACAAAATGTGTAGAAAGGCCTTCCAAAAGGTCATCTTTTTGGAAGGTCAAAAGATTTGGTCATGTCACGAAAGGTCATATTTTGCAGTACAAAATGTATAGAAAGGCTAGAAAAGGTCATCTTTTGGAAGGTTAAAAGATTTGGATATGTCAAAAGGTCATATTTTGCAGTACAAAATGTATAGAAAGGCTAGGAAAGGTCATCTTTTGGAAGGTTAAAAGATTTGGATATGTCATAAAAGGTCATATTTTGTAGTACAAAATGTATAGAAAGGCTAGGAAAGGTCATATTTTGGAAGGTTAAAAGATTTGGATATGTCATAAAAGGTCATATTTTGTAGTACAAAATATATAGAAAGGCTAGGAAAGGTCATCTTTTGGAAGGTTAAAAGATTTGGATATGTCATAAAAGGTCATATTTTGTAGTACAAAATATATAGAAAGGCTAGGAAAGGTCATCTTTTGGAAGGTCAAAAGATTTGGATATGTCATAAAAGGTCATATTTTGTAGTACAAAATATATAGAAAGGCTAGGAAAGGTCATCTTTTGGAAGGTCAAAAGATTGGATATGTCATAAAAGGTCATATTTTGTAGTACAAAATATATAGAAAGGCTAGGAAAGGTTATCTTTTGGAAGGTCAAAAGATTTGGATATGTCATAAAAGGTCATATTTTGCTGTACAAAATGTTTAGAAAGGCTAGAAAAGGTAATCTTTTGTAAGGTCCAAAGATGTAGATATGTCATAAAAGGCCATATTTTGCTGTACAAAATGTATAGAAAGATATATCAGATGTGGATATATCAGAAAAGTCCAACTCTTGTCGCATAAAATCTATTGAAAGGTTAGCAAAAGGTAATATTTTGGAAAATCAAAAGGTGTAGGTATGCCACAAAAGGTCAAAATGTGATGTATAAAATATATAAAAAGGCCTACAAAGATAAACTTTTGGAAGGCTAAAATGTCAAAAAAGGTGAAATTTTATTGAACAATATGTGATGAAAGTGAGCCATTTGTAAATTACAAAAGGTATACAAAAGATCATTTTTCGACACCTTTCCAAAAAGTTGGATATGTGATCAAAAGACCATGAAAGCTTTATAAAAGATGGTCTTTTATTAACCTTTTGACTACATTAAAAGGTGATATTTCGCCCAGTGATATATTTTTACGGTATGGTATCTATGACACATATATCCGGTATGGTATCCATGACACATATACCCGGTATGGTATCCATGTCACATATGCCCGGTATTGTATCCATGTCACATATCAGGTATGGTATCCATGTCACATATACCCGTTATTGTATCCATGTCACATATATTCGGTATTGTATCCATGTCACATTTTGGATGTGATATTGGAGTTCCGATTTTGGGGGTGTAATATTGAGGATGCAATTTGGTAGTGTGATATCGAGGTGTGATATAGGTGGTGTGATATTGGATGTGCGATATTGGGGTGTGATAAAGGCCTGTGATATTAAAATATGGTATTGAGGTGTGATATTGGGGTGTGTTATTAGGGTGTGATATTAAGGTGTGTTAATGGGATGTGATATTTGGGTGTGATATTTGGGTGTGTTATTGGGGTGTGATATTGGGGTGTGAAATTGGGGTGTGATATAAGTGGTATGATATTGAAGGTGCGATATTTGGTTGTGATATTTGGTTGTGATATTGGGGTGTGATATTGGGATGTGATATAGGACTGTGTTATTGAAGTATGGTACTGGGGTGTGATATTGGGGTGTGTTATTGGGTTGTGATATTTTGGTGTGTTATGGGGTTGGATATTGAAGTGTGATATTGGGATGTGATTAAAGTGGTATGATATTAAAGGTGCGATATTTGGGTGTGATATTGGGTTTTGATATGAGGGTGTGATATAGGACTGTGATATTGAAGGTGTGTTATTGGGGTGTGCTATAGGACTGTGATATTGAAGATGTGTTATTGGGGATGTGGTCTACGGGGTGTGATAATGATTTGTAGTTTGCATTAATATCACTTATTCAAGAACTAAATATTTTCTAACGAATGTATGATTTTTTTTTCTAGTTATCTCTGATGGTTTAGTTGTTTCCTGGTGGTCTGTTTTATTGTATTGATTTTGGACTTATTGTACAAATAATAACACATCAATGATCCGTTGTCATAGAAACATGATAATTTATGATACAATAAATTAAGGAAGACTGGCTATATATAAGTATTTTTATTAAAGAAAATAAAGGAGTATTGATTTTAAAAAAATATTTCAAAGCTTTTAAAACTTAAATCTTACTCCGATTTGAACAGGTTCATGTGAAATACCGGAGATTATAGAATACGCCGGGGTATTTAGTTTCCAATATATATCAACTTAAGAGTTCTTGTAAAGAAAAACCCACAGTGCAGTACTGTCGAAAGTTTAACGCTAAGCTAACGAATAAGTCCTGTATCGATAGCTTATCTTAGACACTCTATAAAACTATATCTGGACAGCGGTGTGGCTACTGCTATCTGTTTCTCGGCAGTTATTTGGCCATCAACAAGTCACCCAGTACGTAGCCGAACGTTGACTCTCTATCGTTAGCTCAGTGTTAAACTTTCGACAGGTCGGTACTCCTAGCATTATGTTTCATCAAATGGTTCAGATAAGTTTAGTTATGATTAAGTCTGATATAACCTGATAACCTTTCTGACCTTTGTCAATCTTTTTAAAATCAAACTCATCAAATATCAGTTTTTTAGGGTTAAGATACTTAAAATCTGGGCCTTTAAAAACGGGTAAATATTTACGAGGGTTCGTCTGGGACATTAAAAACGATACTTTATAAGTTCACGATAATAACATTAAATTTCGTTATTTTGAGTTCGTTTCTCGTCGGTAGTAATTGAATATACAGCACAGGCCTGTCCAAAGTTTAACACTGAGCTAACAGAAATGGCGCAAATCGAAAGGCCATGTCGGCACATCGTTAATTATATCTCAACAACTTTTTGACGACTAGCTCTATGTAGTTTAAGGACACTTGTTAACCATATCTCTGTCACTTGTTAACCATATCTCTGTCACTTGACTGCCGAGCTCCCCACTTGTTAACCATATCTCTGTCACTTGGCTGCCGAGCTCCCCACTTGTTAACCATATCTCTGTCACTTGGCTGCCGAGCTCCCCACTTGTTAACCATATCTATGTCGCTTGTTAACCATATCTCTGTCACTTGGCTGCCGAGCTACCCACTTGTTAACCATATCTCTGTCACTTGGCTCCGAACTTGACTTGCCGAGCTTCCCCACTTGTTAACCATATCTCTGTCACTTGGCTGCCGAGCTCCCACTTGTTAACCATATCTATGTCGCTTGTTAACCATATATCTGTCACTTGGCTGCCGAGCTACCCACTTGTTAACCATATCTCTGTCACTTGGCTGCCGAGCTACCCACTTGTTAACCATATCTCTATCACTTGGCTGCCGAGCTTCCCACTTGTTAATCATATCGCTGTCACTTGGCTGCCGAGCTCCCCACTTGTTAACCATATCTATGTCGCTTGTTAACCATATCTCTGTCACTTGCTGCCGAGCTACCCACTTGTTAACCATATCTCTGTCACTTGGCTGCCGAGCTACCCACTTGTTAACCATATCTCTGTCGCTTGTTAACCATATCTCTGTCACTTGGCTGCCGAGCTCCCCACTTGTTAACCATATCTCTGTCACTTGACTGCCGAGCTTCCCACTTGTTAACCATATCTCTATCACTTGGCTGCCGAGCTCCCCACTTGTTTACCATATCTCTGTCACTTGGCTGCCGAGCTTCCCACTTGTTAACCATATCTCTGTCACTTGTTAACCATATCTCTGTCACTTGTTAACCATATCTCTGTCACTTGTTAACCATATCTCTGTCACTTGTTAACCATATCTCTGTCACTTGGCTGCCGAGCTCCCCACTTGTTAATCATATCTCTGTCACTTGTTAACCATATCTCTGTCACTTGTTAACCATATCTCTGTCACTTGTTAACCATATCTCTGTCACTTGTTAACCATATCTATGTCACTTGGCTGCCGAGCTCCCCACTTGTTAACCATATCTCTGTCACTTGTGAACCATATCTCTGTCACTTGTTAACCATATCTCTGTCACTTGGCTGCCGAGCTCCCCACTTGTTAACCATATATCTGTCACTTGGCTGCCGAGCTCCCCACTTGTTAACCATATCTCTGTCACTTGGCTGTCGAGCTCCGCACTTGTTAACCATATCTCTGTCACTTGGCTGCCGAGCTCCCCACTTGTTAACCATATCTCTGTCACTTGGCTGCCGAGCTCCCCACTTGTTAACCATATCTCTGTCACTTGGCTGCCGAGCTTCCCACTTGTTAACCATATATCTGTCACTTGGCTGCCGAGCTCCCCACTTGTTAACCATGTCTCTGTCACTTAACTGCCGAGCTCCCCACTTGTTAACCATATCTCTGTCACTTGGCTGCCGAGCTCCCCACTTGTTAACCATATCTCTGCCACTTGGCTACCGAGCTCCCCACTTGTTAACCATATCTCTGTCACTTGGCTGCCGAGCTCCCCACTTGTTAACCATATCTCTGTCACTTGGCTGCCGAGCTCCCCACTTGTTAACCATATCTCTGCCACTTGGCTGCCGAGCTCCCCACTTGTTAACCATATCTCTGTCACTTGGCTGCCGAGCTCCCCACTTGTTAACCATATCTCTGCCACTTGGCTGCCGAGCTCCCCACTTGTTAACCATATCTCTGTCACTTGGCTGCCGAGCTCCCCACTTGTTAACCATATCTCTGCCACTTGGCTGCCGAGCTCCCCACTTGTTAACCATATCTCTGTCACTGGCTGTCGAGCTCCCCACTTGTTAACCATATCTCTGCCACTTGGCTGCCGAGCTCCCCACTTGTTAACCATATCTCTGCCACTTGGCTGCCGAGCTCCCCACTTGTTAACCATATCTCTGCCACTTGGCTGCCGAGCTCCCCACTTGTTAACCATATCTCTGTCACTTGGCTGCCGAGCTCCCCACTTGTTAACCATATCTCTGTCACTTGGCTGCCGAGCTCCCCACTTGTTAACCATATCTCTGCCACTTGGCTGCCGAGCTCCCACTTGTTAACCATATTCTGTCACTTGGCTGCCGAGCTCCCCACTTGTTAACCATATCTCTGCCACTTGGCTACCGAGCTCCCCACTTGTTAAGCATATCTCTGTCACTTGGCTGCCGAGCTCCCCACTTGTTAACCATATCTCTGTCACTTGGCTGCCGAGCTCCCCACTTGTTAACCATATCTCTGTCACTTGGCTGCCGAGCTCCCCACTTGTTAACCATATCTCTGTCACTTGGCTGCCGAGCTCCCCACTTGTTAACCATATCTCTGCCACTTGGCTGCCGAGCTCCCCACTTGTTAACCATATCTCTGTCACTTGGCTGCCGAGCTCCCCACTTGTTAACCATATCTCTGCCACTTGGCTGCCGAGCTCCCCACTTGTTAACCATATCTCTGTCACTTGGCTGCCGAGCTCCCCACTTGTTAACCATATCTCTGCCACTTGGCTGCCGAGCTCCCCACTTGTTAACCATATCTCTGTCACCTGGCTGTCGAGCTCCCCACTTGTTAACCATATCTCTGCCACTTGGCTGCCGAGCTCCCCACTTGTTAACCATATCTCTGCCACTTGGCTGCCGAGCTCCCCACTTGTTAACCATATCTCTGCCACTTGGCTGCCGAGCTCCCCACTTGTTAACCATATCTCTGTCACTTGGCTGCCGAGCTCCCCACTTGTTAACCATATCTCTGTCACTTGGCTGCCGAGCTCCCCACTTGTTAACCATATCTCTGCCACTTGGCTGCCGAGCTCCCCACTTGTTAACCATATTTCTGTCACTTGGCTGCGAGCTCCCCACTTGTTAACCATATCTCTGCCACTTGGCTACCGAGCTTCCCACTTGTTAAGCATATCTCTGTCACTTGGCTGCCGAGCTCCCCACTTGTTAACCATATCTCTGTCACTTGGCTGCCGAGCTACCCACTTGTTAACCATATCTCTGTCGCTTGTTAACCATATCTCTGTCACTTGGCTGCCGAGCTCCCCACTTGTTAACCATATCTCTGTCACTTGACTGCCGAGCTTCCCACTTGTTAACCATATCTCTATCACTTGGCTGCCGAGCTCCCCACTTGTTACCATATCTCTGTCACTTGGCTGCCGAGCTTCCCACTTGTTAACCATATCTCTGTCACTTGTTAACCATATCTCTGTCACTTGTTAACCATATCTCTGTCACTTGTTAACCATATCTCTGTCACTTGTTAACCATATCTCTGTCACTTGGCTGCCGAGCTCCCCACTTGTTATCATATCTCTGTCACTTGTTAACCATATCTCTGTCACTTGTTAACCATATCTCTGTCACTTGTTAACCATATCTCTGTCAATTGTTAACCATATCTCTGTCACTTGGCTGCCGAGCTCCCCACTTGTTAACCATATATCTGTCACTTGGCTGCCGAGCTCCCCACTTGTTAACCATATCTCTGTCACTTGGCTGTCGAGCTCCGCACTTGTTAACCATATCTCTGTCACTTGGCTGCCGAGCTCCCCACTTGTTAACCATATCTCTGTCACTTGGCTGCCGAGCTCCCCACTTGTTAACCATATCTCTGTCACTTGGCTGCCGAGCTTCCCACTTGTTAACCATATATCTGTCACTTGGCTGCCGAGCTCCCCACTTGTTAACCATGTCTCTGTCACTTAACTGCCGAGCTCCCCACTTGTTAACCATATCTCTGTCACTTGGCTGCCGAGCTCCCCACTTGTTAACCATATCTCTGCCACTTGGCTACCGAGCTCCCCACTTGTTAACCATATCTCTGTCACTTGACTGCCGAGCTCCCCACTTGTTAACCATATCTCTGCCACTTGGCTGCCGAGCTCCCCACTTGTTAACCATATCTCTGCCACTTGGCTGCCGAGCTCCCCACTTGTTAACCATATCTCTGCACTTGGCTGCCGAGCTCCCCACTTGTTAACCATATCTCTGTCACTTGGCTGCCGAGCTCCCCACTTGTTAACCATATCTCTGCCACTTGGCTGCCGAGCTCCCCACTTGTTAACCATATCTCTGTCACTTGGCTGCCGAGCTCCCCACTTGTTAACCATATCTCTGCCACTTGGCTGCCGAGCTCCCCACTTGTTAACCATATCTCTGTCACTTGGCTGTCGAGCTCCCCACTTGTTAACCATATCTCTGCCACTTGGCTGCCGAGCTCCCCACTTGTTAACCATATCTCTGCCACTTGGCTGCCGAGCTCCCCACTTGTTAACCATATCTCTGCCACTTGGCTGCCGAGCTCCCCACTTGTTAACCATATCTCTGTCACTTGGCTGCCGAGCTCCCCACTTGTTAACCATATCTCTGTCACTTGGCTGCCGAGCTCCCCACTTGTTAACCATATCTCTGCCACTTGGCTGCCGAGCTCCCCACTTGTTAACCATATTTCTGTCACTTGGCTGCCGAGCTCCCCACTTGTTAACCATATCTCTGCCACTTGGCTACCGAGCTCCCACTTGTTAAGCATATCTCTGTCACTTGGCTGCCGAGCTCCCCATTGTTAACCATATCTCTGTCACTTGGCTGCCGAGCTCCCCACTTGTTAACCATATCTCTGTCCTTGGCTGCTCCCCACTTGTTAACCATATCTCTGCCACTTGTTAACCATATCTCTGTCACTTGGCTGCCGAGCTCCCCACTTGTTTACCATATCTCTGTCACTTGGCTGCCTAGCTCCCCACTTGTTAACCATATCTCTGTCACTTGTTAATCATATCTGTCACTTGTCTGCCGAGCTCCCCTACTTGTTAACCATATATCTTTCACTTAGCTGTCGAGCTCCGGCTACCTTTTTGCTAGTTCGCTGTTAAACTTTCGACAGTCCTGTACTGTATCTAGGCATGTACAAACTGCCGTTTTATTGTCATGTGCTGATTTTGAATTTTGAATCCATTATTTTAATAAAAAATCAAAATCATCACATGGCGTTACTACAATGTGTATGACGTTATGGATTAAAAGATTGTAGTCGGATCTAAGCATAAACTAATATTTCTACTAATATATGAAAACTAGTGATAATGTTAAATTAATTATGGCCAAAATAAGCCTCCGTAAAATTATGAAATTATTATATTACATATTTTGTTGTTTAAACGTCTAAGATACTATGGAGGGTTCATTGCTTGTTAACAAAATTAATAATTTTCGCCGGCTGTTGATTCTACTTGTTACAAAGTCATGATCATCAGAACTTTAGATAATTGTAATTCTGAATTATTGTCAGTTTAGTCCTCCACTTGTAATTTTGTTTGGAGAACTATGGAGAATTCGTTGATGGTTGTTAGAACTCCGGTATTAGGGGAAGGTAAATATGCTCGAAGACTTCGGCTTAAGCGACCGGAAGAGGTAAAGTGAATATTTTTAATTAACTGGAAAAACTTATTGGCATTCATTAAACAAAGCAGTCAGTTATACGTTAATTACAAAACGCGAAAATAAAACTTTTGCGATTTTTAATTTTTAATTTCGATTCATGAGAATGACTTTATGCGAAACTGATTTCAGTAAACATTAAATTTGTTGTGTCAATTCGCACATTCTTTAATCTCTATACAACGGGGTTTTAGTAATAATGAATATGGTTTAGTCTTCTCGGCAATATTATTTAGGTGGTGGATGGCAGTCTTATCCAGTTTAGTCGGAATTGTCATGAGCTTATTTTAAAAAAGATTATTTTAATATGAATTCAAAAGCAGCACACACACACACACACACACACACACACCACACACTCTCTCTCTCTCTCTCACGCACACACACACACCACACACTACATACACACTCTCTCTCTCTCTCTCTCTCTCACACACACACACACCACACACACACACACACACACACACTCTCTCTCTCTCTCTCACACACACACACACACACCACACTCTCTCTCTCCAAGTCTCTCTCTCTCTCTCCAAGTCTCTCTCTCTCTCTCTCTCTCTCTCTCTCTCTCTCTCTCTCTCTCTCTCTCTCACGCACACCGCGCGTGTGCTTTTTCAATTACAAATCCTCCTTGCGAAATTATAACAAAATGGGCATGTAATATTTATTTTTTATGAAAATGTGTTTAAAAATGTCATGTGCTAATTTTTGTACAAATTCTTTATCCTGAAAAATTAAAAATACCTACAACAGACCATGGTAACGTGACATCGAGCAAGTTTCATCAAAATTACAATTTTAAATTATAAAAAAACTTCAATTACTCAGATTGTGTTTTCTCCCCCAAAATACCATCATACCAAACAAACGGAATGAACCATCATGCAGGTATTAACCATTTTAAAAATAAATCTTCTTTTTAAAAAAAAGTTTTACTCTCTAAAAATTGTACAACATACGAAAACAGATCGAATTAACGTCACCAGATTTTAATTTAAAAATCGCAAGGATTAGCCTCGTTTCTATTTACTTATGAAGTTAAAATCTTTGATTTAAATTCAGTATGCTTATATATGTATTAGTACACTGCGCGGTTTATTAAAGTTTTTTGTGATGGTCTCAAATGAACATTATGATCATGAAAAAGAATTTTATTATGAAAAAAATCATTGTCACCAGTCCAAATAAAGAATTATATTTCTTCTATAATTCAATTCTTTCTTTTGTAAAAGTGAAAATTAAGAGTGACGCAGATTTATTACATTTTTTTTTTCATTATTGAACCTCGGCGTATTATCTATTCTTAAAGTGCATATAAATGTCTATAAATGCGTTATTATTCTTCAAGTTGGCCAAATTTCACTCGAATTTAAAAATTTAAATAATTGAATTAATTATATTACCAGAAATGAGGCATTTCAGTATCAGTGCATATATACCTTAAAAAGGTATTTATAAGCGTACTAAAATCCTAACACTACCTATGTACTGAGTGGACCATTCTATATGAATATTTGTAATGAAAGGCAAGGCGGACAGGTCAATGTTGTTTGCCTTTACAAGTTTAACCTCAGCGAAATTTTGGAACTAATTAAACTTGAACCATAGCACCGGCCTGATGAAAATACAACACTCGCGAATTAGTACCGAATCGACATCTCACATCGTCCCCTCGTTATCTATACGTATACATCGACATCTCACATCGTCCCCTCGTTATCTATACGTATACATCGACATCTCACATCGTCCCCTCGTTATCTATACGTATACATCGACATCTCACATCGTCCCCTCGTTATCTATACGTATACATCGACATCTCACATCGTCCCCTCGTTATCTATACGTATACATCGACATCTCACATCGTCCCCTCGTTATCTATACGTATACATCGACATCTCACATCGTCCCCTCGTTATCTATACGTATAGATCGACATCTCACATCGTCCCCTCGTTATCTATACGTATACATCGACATCTCACATCGTCCCCTCGTTATCTATACGTATAGATCGACATCTCACATCGTCCCTCGTTATCTATACATATACATCGACATCTCACATCGTCCCCTCGTTATCTATACGTATAGATCGACATCTCACATCGTCCCCTCGTTATCTATACGTATAGATCGACATCTCACATCTATACGTATAGATCGACATCTCACATCGTCCCCTCGTTATCTATACGTATAGATCGACATCTCACATCGTCTCCTCGTTATCTATACATATACATCGACATCTCACATCGTCCCCTCGTTATCTATACGTATAGATCGACATCTCACATCGTCCCCTCGTTATCTATACGTATAGATCGACATCTCACATCGTCCCCTCGTTATCTATACGTATAGATCGACATCTCACATCGTCCCCTCGTTATCTATACGTATACATCGACATCTCACATCGTCCCCTCGTTATCTATACATATACATCGACAGTTTTATCGACAATCGCTATCTATCTCTCGTCAGCTTTTCTGTCGTTAACTATCTATATCTTGACCAATCGGCAGCCGAGCTCTTAGTCTTGTTAGCCCAGTGTTAAATTTTTGACAGGCCTGAACTTTATTCAATATTAAATGAAAGTAGGTGCTATGAAATCAAAAGTATGTCGGATTTAAACATGTTTGTTTATGTTACAAGTTTTAACGATTGTGTATTCAATATTTAAATCGTTAAATACAAGCTATTTTGATTAATATATGAATGGTTAAGGCCGATTATTGGTCCTTGGTTGATTGAAGTTACTTGGAGTTCTACGTACACTCCAACCTTCCTTAAATACCACCTCTATATAAGGTCACCTGCTTATAAAGGCCAGTAAAACTGTATCCCAGCTGCTATTTATTCATATTATTTCAACCTGTATATAAATGTCACCTGTCCATAAAGGTCACATTTACTAGTTCCCTTGGGTGACCTTTACAAACAGGTTTGACTGTATATAAAGGCCACCTGCCCATAAAGACATCTTTTAATGGTTCCCTTGGGTGACCATTATAGACAGGTTTGACTGTATATAAATGCCACCTGCCCATAAAGGTCACATTTACTGGTTCCCTTGGGTGACCTTTATAGACAGGTTTGATTGTATGTTGAATTGAGCTGAACAATAGTGTTTAACGTCACTGTCAAGAATATTCCACTTACACACCGAGGCGTCGCCAGTTATACGCAAAGATGCAGAAATTTTGTCTGTACGTTGCGCTGATTGCATTATACAGCAGGGTTCTTTATCGTACACGCCTTCTGTGACACTTGCACATCGTTTGGGGAAGGAAGAGTCATTACCCACTTTCAAGTCCTGGGTCAGACCCGGTCGGAGTTCGAACCCACGACCTCCCACTTACAGAGCGAACACTTCATCAACATAGTTACCACAGTGGTTTCTACGTATGTGGGAGGTCGTTGATTCGAACCCCGATCGGGTCTGTCCAAAACTGGAAAATAGGCAGTGCGACTGTTTTCTTTCGCCAAGCACTCGGCATTTAGAAATGGTGGTCATCGGGTATTCCGAAAGGACCTTAAAAACTGATGTCACGTGTTACGGAAGGCGTGGCATGTTAAATAACCCTCCAATCATATTTTCATATAGTACCACGTGACACAAGTACTGCTAAATCAATCCCGTGCAAAAACCCCAAACCATGAAATCATCATGGAGTTATCGAACTTTACAAGACCCTCTTATCTCCTTAATTACTTGTATATTGGTCTAACCCAAAACCATGAAATCATCATGAAGTTATCGAACTTTACATGACCCTGTTATATCCTTAATTACTTGTATATTGGTCTAAATCATCATGGAGTTATCGAACTTTACATGACCCTCTTATATCCTTAATTAATTGTATACTGGTCTACCTTGGTATATATCAATACAATATTTAGCGATAATAATGTTTTGAAATGTCTCTGACATGTAAAAAGCACACATGTCAATATTCTCCGTCTTTGCAATATTATTGAAAATCCATAAAAAAGCAACACAAGGAAGAACATGGTGTTTTATGTACCAGTAAGTAAAGGCATACTCCGATTTGTGTGATATATTGAAGATAAATGTCTTTTTTATAGAGCACTGCGGTAGTTCAGTTGGTAGAGTGCTCGTGGGAGGTCATGGGTTCAAATCCCGACCAGGTCTGACCCAAGACTTGAAAGTGGGTAGTGATTGTTCTTTCGCCAAGCACTCGGTATTACAATATGATGGGAACTTAAAACAAACAGGTAGGCCGTGGCGCGATAAAGAACCCTGCTGTACAATGTCATAGCAACGCATAGGCAAAATTTCTGCACTTTCGCCTATAGCTGGCGACGTCTCGGTCTAAGTGAAATATTCTTAACTGGAACGTTAAACACCATTACTCACTCAACTATTTTTCATAGCACGCCGCGTCTCTGATCGACGAGGATCAAATTCAACTCGACAATCAATATTTTGAAAAACCTTAAACGGCATCATAAGGTCTCGTCAGATATGGTATATTATATGGATTTCACAACAGTATTCTATATATAATTTACATGTATATTGTAGGCATTGCTCCAGAAAGCTGATTTGCTGTTTGAATCTGAAAACTATGAATTGGCACTAATGTATTACCAAAGAGGCTTCAAGCAGTACCCTAAACACGGGGGATTCCAGGAGGGTATAAGGAGGTGTGAACATGCCATACAGAAGGGGAGGAAAGGTAAAAAAGGTAAGTACATACACATGGACGTACATACACACTCACACAGTTACAGGCCGACTGATATGGAGTTTTTTGTTCCATTTAAGAATATATCCCTTAAATCGAGACGTCACCAGCTATAGCGGAAATTCTTACCTTTGCAATGTACTTAAGGAATTGTGCAGGGGTGTTCTTTTACGTGTCACGCCTACAACGCCTTACAACTCAATACATCACAAAACACAACACAACGCCTTACAACTCTAAACATCACAAAACACAACACAACGCAGTACAACTCAACACATCACAAAACACAACACAACGCCGTACAACTCAACACATCACAAAACACAACGCAACGCAGTACAACACAACACATCACAAAACACAACACAACGCAGTACAACACAACACATCACAAAACACAACACAACGCCGTACAACTCAACACATCACAAAACACAACACAACACATCACAAAACACAACACAACGCAGTACAACACACTGCAAGACAAGATACGACAGAATGCAAGACAAACATTAAGTTTGGTTGGTTGGTTGAATGTTGCTTAACGGCGCATCAACATTTTCAGCTATCTCAATGAATTAATCTATGTATAAGTGTGTATGCATGGAAGTGCGAGGGTGTTTTATGGTCTGCATTGTATCAGTGCGCACTAAGGGCGACTTTAAGGTGCTAGGTCACCGAGTCAGTACCCCATAGACAAGCGTACCACTCCCCCAGTCACATTATAGTGACACAAGGTGAATCAGTAAAAGGCCAACGGCATGGAAAATTACAGACGCAATCCATTAATTCTTACAAATCCCGAAAAATACATACGCAATTCATCAATTCTTACAAATCCCGAAAAATACAGACGCAATTCATCAATTCTTACAAATCCTGAAAAATACAGACGCAATTCATCAATTCTTACAAATCCTGAAAAATACATACGCAATTCATCAATTCTTACAAATCCTGAAAAATACAGACGCAATTCATCAATTCTTACAAATCCTGAAAAATACAGACGCAATTCATCAATTCTTACAAATCCTGAAAAATACATACGCAATTCATCAATTCTTACAAATCCTGAAAAATACATACGCAATTCATCAATTCTTACAAATCCTGAAAAATACATACGCAATTCATCAATTCTTACAAATCCTGACTGAAAATACATACGCAATTCATCAATTCTTACAAATCCTGAAAAATACATACGCAATTCATCAATTCTTACAAATCCTGACAGGGGCGGATCCAGGATTTTTTGCAAGGGGTGGTTGAGAACTATCCAGGATTTTTTGAAAGGGGGGGGGGGGGTGAGAACTATACAGGATTTTTTAAAAGGGGGATAAGAATTATATCAATGCTAGATGCGAACGCCGAAGGCGCGAGCTTCCAGAGACGAGGGGTCTAAGGCAGAGCCCCGTTGGGGGCCAAGAAAATAATTTTAATCAGTCAATATCTCTCTCTCTCTCTCTCTTTAAATTTTTCAAAGGGGGGGGGTTGCAACCCCCGCAACCCCTCCCCTAAATCCGCCACTGCCTGAAAAATACATACGCAATTCATCAAGTCTTACTTATTGTGTTTACAGGACGTAGAATGAAGTTGAGTGCAGCAGGGGATATCACATACCTATTACATAAAATGGTGAGTTTGTGTTAATTTTTAATTACGGGGATGAAGTTCAGGGAGAGAGGGGACGTGGTGTCATTGTTGATATTACGTGTAATCAAGACAGAAAGATTTACCTATACTGTGACCAGTGACCATAAAAATCCTGACTTTGGACGGCCACTGACGTGAATGTCAAGCGATGTGGTTATAGTACTAAATATCTCAACCTTGAACATGTACTAAAACAAATGCTCAGTGGAAGCACTGTATTTATAATTCCAGACTTCGGACTAGTACTGAAGTAAGTGCAAGTGATGCGGTGTGGTTACAGTAATATTTAAACCGCTGATTATAAAACCCCGACGGCACTGGACAGTCAAGAGTTAATATCTATTGGTGTGGTTGTAGTACTTTACGTCCTTGGATGGACACTGTTGTTAACGTCCAGTGGTGGAGTTTTAGATACATGTGTAATTAAAAAGTTTTGTTTTTCATTTTTCAGTCTGCACCAAAATCATTTACGTTTGAAAATAAGTCAAAAGCCAAAACAAGTCATTTACCAAAACCAAGTGCCACCTTTACTACACGACCTCTGTGTCAGCTCATCCGGGTACACAAAACACCTAAAGTAGAATTACTACGCGACCCAGGGTCAAATGTAGGTAGTACGGCGGCGTCTATGGATTCTCTGTACTTCGAAGAGAAGAAACCGGATCAGGAACTAGTCAAGTCGACATTAGGTGTGTTGTACGCCGACAAGAAATATTTGGAGGACCTTGTTACAGCAAAACATTTTCCAGGTAAAAATGTGCGCTTTCAAAATAAAATGGACTTCTATGGTTGTGTCATATACCATTTTTTTTAAATTTAATCATCATAAAATACATTTTAAAAACAGTATATGACAGTTACATCAGATAAATCCCGCTTTTTGTAATGATCCCAAACGTCTACCTGCTTCTCATCTTAAAATAAATTTATTAAATTAACGCACCTGCATTAAATACTATAATGATGGTGTGATGCCCCCGTTAAGGATCTTTCACTTATCTATCACTTATTAAAATGCAGTTCAGACCTGTCGAAATTTTAACACCGGACCTTTGAAAAAGGAATCGAAGCTTGGTTGTCAAGTGGCCGAGAATTGGAAAGCTAGTGGCCATAAAACTACCAAGCTGCCACAAAGCTGCCGAAATATAGCTAACGATGAGATCAGATGAGCTGCACTTATTCGTTGGCTTAGCATTAAAATTTCAACGGGTCTGAACTGTAATTATTTTCTTGGATTTTAAACTAAGCCCTGATTCTGGAGAAAGCGCCAACCCACCCTTCGTCAAGCGAAATGACAAATCTTCTCACATCTATAATTTTTTAAAAAGGCGTTATAATCGGTAAGGCGTCTCTTAGACTCGCCTGCACTAGGCAATAGCCAATGAAATAATAGAACTTAAAACACATGCACTAGGCAATAGCCAATGAAATAATAGAGCTTAAAACTCACGTGCAATAGGCAATAACCAATGAAATCATAGAACTTAAAACACGTGCACTAGGCAATAGCCAATAAAATAATAGAACTTAAAACTCACGCGCACTAGGCAATATCCAATAAAAAGAACTTAAAAATCACGTGCACTAGGCAATAACCAATGAAACTATGGTCTTTAGGTCTCTTGGCTTTGGACATGTGGTTGAAACTTGAAAGAGAAAACAGTGCAACATTTGTCAGTGGTTTACGTACTGTTCTGTTCGTGAGCGCTAACATCCAACTTATATTTCAACCAGTATTCTTTTAAAAACAAGCATATTTTAAAGATAAAAAATATAACTTAAAAACGAATATATGTATATATAGATGGGGAGCTTGGTGAAGAAGAGGAGAATGGTAATGTATTTATTAGAGGTTCTGCATCTCTGTATGACACATACAATGTTTTAGGACTGTTCCATAATCCTTATTTATGTCCGAATGTTCGTCAACTCGTTCCAATTCCAAACCCTTCTCTACCTTACTTTTGTCAACACGTACAACTTTTGGTAACTGTCGCGTTCAAGTTGCTTAACTGCTCGTTAATAAACAAATATTTTTATTTTAAATATAAAAAGACTAGTTTGTTGAAAAAAGTACGTGGTGGCAAAATTCAGCAGGGACGAATTGAATTGAATCGATTTGGTCACCTATGTTTTGCATATGTGTTGTGTTCCATGTAAAATATTAACATTCGGTTGTTTTAATATACCAAGATGACAATCACTTGAATGAAATATGTTCTTCTAGATCTAATGTGGCACACGTGGTGGACACGGTGTATTTATGTAATGTGGCACACGTGGTGGACACGGTGCATTTATGTAATGTGGCACACATGGTGGAGACGGTGTATTTATCTAATGTGGCACACGTGGTAGACACGGTGTATTTATCTAATGTGGCACACGTGGTGGACACGGTGAATTTATCTAATGTGGCACACGTGGTGGACACGGTGTATTTATGTCGTGTGGCACACGTGGTGGACACGGTGTATTTATGTAATGTGGCACACGGTGTATTTATGTAATGTGACACACGTGATGGACACGGTGTATTTATGTCGTGTGGCACACGTGGTGGACACGGTGTATTTATGTAATGTGGCACACGTGGTGGACACGGTGTATTTATGTGGTCTGGCACACGTTCATGATACAGCGGGGATTGCGTTTTATGTTGAGTGTTTTGTTTACGTTAATTGTCTTTTGAGGTATTAGACCTGAATTTTAAATTTCTAATTCGCCAATACAGGCCTGTCGAAAGCCAGTACAGGCCTTGTCGAAAGCCAGTACAGGCCTGTCGAAAGCCAGTACAGACCTGTCGAAAGCCAATACAGGCCTTGTCGAAAGCCAGCACAGGCCTGTCGAAAGCCAGTACAGACCTGTCGAAAGCCATTACAGGCCTGTCGAAAGCCAGCACAGGCCTGTCGAAAGCCATTACAGGCCTGTCGAAAGCCAGCACAGACCTGTCGAAAGCCATTACAGGCCTGTCGAAAGCCAGTACAGACCTGTCGAAAGCCATTACAGGCCTGTCGAAAGCTGCCTAACTTTGTCTCCTTGTCGTTAGCTCATACTTGCAGTAAACTTGTGAAAGGTGTGTACTGTACATAGAAGAGAGTAACTAATGCACTGCTTCGTTAATTTGTCGTTAACAGGGCCGTAACTAGGATTGATTTGTGGGCGAGGCAAGCCGGATGCGCCAGAAGCGCGCCGAGCTAGGGGGCCCGGATGCATGGCCCCCGTAAAATTTTGATATTTTTGACACAAAATCCTGCCATTTCCTTTAATTTAAATGCAAAATCATATTGATTATGTCGTTGGCCTTTATATATTAAGTCGGATGCAGCAAAAACTATATAACCTGTTCTTTATGTTGTATATTCTAATTTACTACATAAAATTAAAAAATAACATTAATCCAAAGTTAAATCTGAATTTATTATGTTATTATTGAATTTGGAAAAAAACCTGGACGAGGCAAGTGCCCCGTCTGCCTCTGTAGTAGTTACGGCCCTGGTTAAACTTTCGACGGGCTGTACTGCAATTTTTAACTGGGATCAGCTGTCGATTTCCCTTTAACAGTTACAATTACATTTGTATATAAAAAAACTGCAAATAATATTTTGTCAATCTGTGAAATTTTTTTCAAAATTAAAAATTGCTTCAAGAATAAAAAAAAAATACTAATCCATGTCAAAATCAACATCCCAAAGCAAAGTAAAAACTTTAAAACTGACAAATTAGGTTAAAACCGTAGACGCCTATTACGGAAGTGAGACCAGGTGCTCCGAAAGGGTAATGTGTGTAATTGAAATTGAGGGTGCATGGAACGAGAAACTTTAGGACGTCAAATATATCCAGGAAATAAAAGGAAAGACATAAAGTAATGCGAAATTTCTGAACTTGTTACAATATTATATATTTACTATTCCATGAAGTTATTTTTGTCCATTTGTCTATTAAAGCATTCAAAGGAGGAAGAGGGAGTCCGGTTGCTGATATGGCTGAAGATGGTTTGAACTTTTTATATGATCGAGTATTATACTGGGACCGCCTCGGACCTTTACCACCACCTCATCCAAGCAGACGTTCACGTGGAAATAAATTTGGCGGGAGTATGTCGTCAGTGTTTTCAGCAGGTACGCATAAGACATCGGCTACAAACACAACTGGAGATACAAAGTTGTCATGGAAATCCAAGAATATAAAATCCAAATTGGGAATATCCCGGGATACACATCCGGTATACTATCGTCCGGATCCAACAAGACTCAATTTTCAATTTAAATCTATGACGGGTTCATCAGAGTTCGGACTCCGAAATATGTCGGAGATTGCCGAAGAAGAAGAGGGTTTACAAACAGAGAGATCTTATTTGTCGACAGATCAGAGAACATCCACGGACACAGGGCAGACAGTTACAGACTACCTGAAGAGAGCGTTAGCGGACATCAAAGACGGTAAGACGCTTGAAAAAAAAATCAAAGACGGTAAGAGTAAGACGCTTGGAAAAGCAAATTCACACCACAACAAACATATGGTACAGAAAAGGATTGATTTATTAAATGGGGTTTTACAACCCAGTCGAGAATATTTTACTTGTATTGATACATCACTAGCTATAGGCGAAGTAACAGTAATTTTGGCCTTTTGCATTTTTACATTTGAAATGTGCAAGGACACAGGACATTGGTTTTTAAGGTCTTTTCCGAAGGATACGAAGTGCTTGGCTAAAGAACAATCACTACTTTGTCGTTTTGTTAAGCCCAAGTCAAGAGTTTTTAGCTATACTTAGGTGATCAGTTTAGGAATATTGTAGGCAACAAAAGTGTCCGTAGAAAACCACCAACCTACGGCAAGACAACTGATAATATCTCTCGTACAAAGATACGTCCCGAGGGTGATTCGAGCCTACGTAGCTAGTGAGAGGCGCTGTGATCCGTAAGCGCACGCAAAATAGACCACTCAACCACCGAAGCCCTTATTTGTTTTATTGTTTGAGATAATAAACTGCAGGTCAGAAATGTATATGTACGTTTAGATGCTATTTACTCCTCTTTTTGGCTTTTGTTTATTTTTTTGCGTAAATTCGCGAACGTTACAAGATCCGAAAATAAAACTTTCGCGAACATTTTTTTAAAATAATTTCCGTGCATTTATACAAAACCATCATTCAACGACGCTTAAAAAAACAGTGCGCAAAAGAAAATGAAATGACGATTAACGCGAAAATGAACTGCCGCTAAAATTAACTGCTGCGAAAACGAACTGCCGCTAAAATGAAATGTCGCGAAAATAAACAGCCGCTTAAACGAACTGCCGTTTAAAACAAACTGCTGCTAAAACGAATTGCTGCGAAAGCGAACTGCCGCGAAAATTAACTACCGCTAAAATGAACTGGCGCAAAAATGAACTGGCGCGAAAACAAACTGGCGCGAAAATGAACTGCCGCGAATACGAACTGCCGCGAAAACGAACTGCCGCTTAAATGAACTGCCGCGAAAATGAATTGTCGAGAAAACGAATTGCTGCTTAAATTAACTGCCGACTGCCGCGAAAACGAACTGCCGCTAAAATGAATTGCCGCGAAAAAAAAAAAAAAAAAAAAAAAAAGAAAGAAAAAAAGCGCGAAAATAACCTGCCGTTAAAATGAACTGACGGGGAAAAATTTGACACAAAAATTTCTTGATTTACAGTATCTCTAAATTACTGAAATTGGAATTTTAATTTCAGATTATGAAAGAAGACATTTCAGTGCAGTTATGGAGAAGTGTGAGACTTGTCTGAGTTTACTTGATAGATATTCGGAAGACAAAATTCCAGAAAAACATGAAATAACCGGAAACATCAACGCTCTCCTTGGTAACACCGCAATGCATCTTGGGAACTTTGATGAGGCGTTACAGTACCATGAAGTAGATTTAAATATCGGAGAAGAGTAGTAAGTAGTAAGCTACAATGGCCCAGTTGGTACAGTGTTCGTTTTGTGGCTTCGAACACAGGCATGGCTGTTTACCAATACAATGGATCAGATGGTAGAGTGCTCGCGTAGTGGGTTCGAACACAGGCCCGGCCTTTTACCAATACAATGGCTCAGTTAGTAGAGTGCTCGTGACTTCGAAAACAGATCCAGCTGTTTACCAATACAATGGCTCAGTTGGTAGTGTGTTCGTTTCATGGCTTCGAACACAGGCCCGGCTGTTTACCAATACAATGGCTCAGTTGGTAGTGTGTTCGTTTCATGGCTTCGAACACAGGCCCGGCTGTTTACCAATACAATGGCTCAGTTGGTAGTGTGTTTGCTTCATGGCTTCGAACACAGGCCCGGCTGTTTACCAATACGATGGCTCAGTTGGTAGAGTGCTCGCTTCGTGGCTTCGAACACAGGCCCGGCTGTTAACCAATACAATGGCCCAGTTGGTAGAGTGCTCGCTTCATGGCTTCGAAGACAGGCCCGGCTGTTTACCAATACAATGGCTCAGTTAGTAGAGTGGTCGCTTCGTGGGTTCGAACACAGGCCCGGCTGTTAACCAATACAATGGCCCAGTTGGTAGAGTGCTCGCTTCATGGCTTCGAAGACAGGCCCGGCTGTTTACCAATACAATGGCTCAGTTAGTAGAGTGGTCGCTTCGTGGGTTCGAACACAGGCCCGGCTGTTAACCAATACAATGGCCCAGTTGGTAGAGTGCTCGCTTCATGGCTTCGAAGACAGGCCCGGCTGTTTACCAATACAATGGCTCAGTTAGTAGAGTGGTCGCTTCGTGGGTTCGAACACAGGCCCGGCTGTATACCAATACAATGGCTCAGTTGGTAGAGTGCTTTGTATGTTAGAGGTCGTTGGTTCGAACACAGGCTCGGCTATTTACATGTACTTATACAATGGCTCAGTTGGTAGAGTGCTTCGTATGTGAGAGGTCATTGGTTCAAACACAGAACCGACTGTTGACTACTACAATGGCTCAATTGGTAGAATGCTCGCTTTGCATGTGAGAAGTCGTGGGTTCGATCACATGCCCAGCTGTTTACCACTACAATGGCTCCGTTGCAATTTGGTAAAGTGCAAGGCAATTTGGTAAAGTGCTCGCTTCGTATGTGCGAGTCGTTAGTTCGAACACAGGCACGACTTTTTTACCACTACAATAACTCAGTTGGTTGAGTGCTTCGTATGTGGGAGGTTGTGGGTTCGAGCAGAGGTCCGGCTGTTTACAACTACGATGGCTCAGTTGGTAGAGTGTTCGCTTTGTATGTGGGAGTTCGTGGGTTTGAAATCAGTGCAAATGTAAAATATTCTGCATCTTCACCTATAGCTGGTGACGTCTCGAATTAAGAGAAATATTCTTTACTATGACTTAAACACCATTCAATCAATCAAGAATAATTAATTAACTCGACAAAGGTTTCGGAATTGAAAAAGTTCGTAGTGTTATATTTCGCATACTTCGATCAATCAAACTGGGACGAAGTGGAGTAATGACGTATTTTCATATACACTGTCAAGATTATTCCACTTATATCGAGACAGTCATTTTAGAGACTGGTGGGGAAAAACTGGAGTGCTGGGAGAAAAACCATCGGCCTTCGAAAAGCGAACTTGTTTCCCATAATAACAATCAGTGGTTATAAGCAAACATACTAATCCATGTCCAAATCACAACCCAGAAACAAAGTAAAAACATTGAAATTGACAAGTTAGGTTAAATACGTGAATATCTACCAGGAAAGTGAGACCGGATGCTTCGGACGGGAACCTGTTTAACTACATCCACGTGTGTAATCAAAATTGAGTAAACGAAACATGTTATGGCTTTTGTGTTGTCACGAAAAGTTTATTTAGCAAGTTGTATTCTATAAATAACTAGCTAAAACATGTTAGCTAAACGGGGGGTACTTTCCCTTCCGGAGCACACAGTCTCTCTTTCCTGGTAGAAGTTCATGTATTTAACTAATTAAGCCAATTTTTAAAGTTTTTACTTTTCTTGATACTTGTTCATTGGCCGGTATGCATTTTTATCAATTTGATTTATAAACAGTATTTAAATTCCATTAAAATCACAAGGGGTAGTAATGTTTCGTTTCTTTATAGTGATATAGAGATGGCTCGGTCACGTGCTCTTGGTAATATTGGAAAATGTCACATGATGCGTGGGAAGTACCGGTTGGCTTTAGAAGTGTAAGTATATTTTGATTGATTACTGATTGTTAAACTGGAAAAATTATACAACCCAAAAAGAAAAAAAAGCTATAGAAAATGTACGATAGACGGCATATTCGACCCCCCAATAAGCACAAAAATTAAAATGCGACATAAACTTGTAATATTTGTAGTACAACACAACCTTATATGGACTGTTGATTTCCGACTCATGTCTGATGACGTCACGGCTGTAACTTACATGTATAGTTCCGTCAACGATCTTATGGCAGAGTGTTTATAAATACGAATGGGTTTAAATATCGCATATAGGTATCAAGGCGGATCCAGAATTTTAGAAAGGGGGGGGGGGCTATAATGTGATAGCCGAAGGCTCAAACCTTCTAGGGGGGTCCGGAGGCATGCCCCTCCTGAAAATTTTGAAAAAAATGGCGCATTCTGGTGCAATCTGAGCTGCAACCCCCCCCCCCGCTGAATCCGCCACTGGGTATTTCTGGACTTTTTGACTTATTTCATTATCACGATTATGCAATTGCGATTGATGATACAGTACAGACCAGTTGAAAGTTTAACACTGAGCTATCGACAAAAAGAGTCGATGATAGGTTTCCGAGTGGCCGAGATTTAGACAGCTAGTGTCATAAAAGCTGGTGTGAGATAGATGTCAGCTGTCTACATATAGGTAAAGTGGGTTTAGTGTTAATATTTCGACAGGCCTTGCACATATTCCAGTACTCCTAATATACGGGTTTCCTTTCTTTTGTTTTATCCCCCGACCTTTTCGAAGTATTAAATTCCGTCCGTCCGTCCGATATTCTTGTCTGCGCAAATTCTCCTAAACTATAAAGCACTATTTCATGAAACTTGGAACAAAGCATTAACATTGATAGTAGATGCGCATATCGTTAACCCGAATTAAATTTACTCATTTTTCTGGGAGTTATTGGTCTTTAAACATCAAGTGCAAATCACAAAAAGAACCTGCTGGCGAGGGATCCTAATTCATTGAATTTAATGGTGTTTTCTCGTCTTGTCTTGCTGTTTATCATTTGGTTTTTGTATTGTGTGATGTTATTGATACAATGACCGTCAAACACGTTTTTCCAGTCGTTATAACCCCCCCCCCCCCCGCAAACGAAGTTTAGGGAGTATAGGAATCACCATGTATGTCTGGTTGGTTGTCCGTTCCAATATAGTGTCCACTCCATATCTTCCATGTCTTTGGATGGATTTTGATCAAACGTGCCACAAATTTAAACCAAGATGAGACAATGTGTCACACACAAGATATATGTACATAAGTCAAAGTTCAAAGTCAGGAGGTCAATGTTGGTGGTATTTGCCTCTCAAGAGAAGTTCTAGTTTACATTATTTTTTTCATTTTTTTAAAACACTACAGGTTTAACAGAAAAGCGCCGCTTTGTAAACTGCCACCGGAACAGTCATCATTGTTTCACGATATTGGCAACTGTTTCTTAGTGCTAAACCACCATTCTTTTGCCGTGATGTTGCCAAGAAAGCATTACAAACAGCCGAGGAGTCCAACAACCGCCAGCTTCAATTACAAGCATGTATTTTACTGGGACTTGCCGAAAGTAAGTTTGACTTCAATTATGTATCATGGTTTAATGTATAAATTTATAATTCAATTTTTCTTTGTTTCAAGCATTTTGATTGGCCAGATCTTTTTTTACGTTTGTACGAATAGACTGGGCCTCAGTAAGGTCATATTATGACGGAGACGTTTGTATTCCTGTAAAATAGCGATGTTAATATTGGCTATATTGTCGTTACAATTAATTATTTTTGCTGAAAAATTTCTGTAAATTGAATTATAAGAAATGAAATTAATTTTTATGGAAGTGTGAAAGAATGGAACATTTTGCACACGTAACATAATTCGCTACTTCATACTTCCATAACAAAAAGAACAATTAATTTCATTTACTGATTCAAAGATAATGGCTTTAAGCTCAATGTACAGTACAGATCTGTCGAAAGTTTAACAGTAAGTGTTCATCGTTAATATCGTTACACCTTTCCTTGTCGCTCGACATCTGTTTGGCCAACAGCTCCATAACACGACATTCACGCTTTGACTCCTTCGAAAAAAGGGGGGATATTACATTTGAGTTTCCGTCATTCCATCCGTCTGCCCGAAATTCCTGTCTGCGCAAATTCTCCAAAACTATGAAGCACCATTCACGATTTCAAGAAACTTGGCGTAAAGTATCAACATGAATAGCAGATAAGCGTATCGTAAACCTGGGTTGGTTTGTTCATTTTCCTGGAAGTTATGGCTCTTTGAACATAAGTGCAAGTCAAAAAAAAAAAAAAAAAAAAAAAAAAAAAAAAAAAAACTGCTGGCGGGGGATCTCAACTCACTGATTTTGCTAATTTGTGTTAAATCAGCGTTAAACTTTCCACAGGTCTGTACTGTATGTTAAGTTTTACTAACAGAGCGATCTTAGCTATATAGCTCTGTGGGCTAGGTCGGTGGGGGTCTGTGATCACTATCCTCTCTTTATATTGGTCAGACTTACTTAACAAATTTACTGATGAGGAATTGTATTAAAACTGGTTTATTGATAATACTAGTAGCTTCCTGAAACCGTAGTACATTTGTGGTGTCTTGTACATTATCAAAACATTTTGTTTTCTTCAATAATATATATATTCGTAATTCATTTTTATTTGCCCAGACCCGGTTTCACAATCATTCTTTAGCTATGATTTTCCTTAACTTAAATCTTGCAAACTTTCAAATCTTTATAATTTTGTTAATTTTCAAGATATTGAGGAATTTAAGGTGTCATTTTTAAGATCACTTCTAAATTAAAACATTTACGTTTAGTTTCTACAAAAATATTCATCAGTGGTTTCAAAAAGTGATTCCGAAAATTTACTAAATTTAAGTTAAGCAAAATCTTAGCTAAGGAATGATTGTGAAACTGGGGCCTGACCTATTTAAGGGGAGCAGTTATTGCCCAGGTTTGATGCTGAGGGATCAACAATTAGGGTTTTGTTTTACCTTTTTAAAAATGTCTTCCAGAAAACGTTGATTAGATTTTATTGAACATACCCTTCCGGAGCACCCGGCCTCGCATCCCTGGTGGATGTTTACATGCCTAAACTAATTTGTCAGTTCCAAAGTTTTTACTATACTTCTGGATTGTGATTCGGACGTAGATCAATGTTTGTTTTTGATTTGGGAGGTTTGGTTTCGCAGTTTTAGCCCAGGTGCTACTGGTGTGGTGGTTGTGTTCCGTTCTGACTATATAAATTGATAAATCTCGAACTAGAGATAACCCTCTAAACATTCTCACTTTTTGATGCCTTTTTGCTGAGGTAACTATGATCTCATAATGTTACTGCATGAAGGGAATAGTGCCCGAGCGATAGCGAAACATGGTTAACCAATTGCAAGTTGTCATATTTTAGCGCTACCCATACAAATTTAAGAAAAATGGCGTTTGAAACATGAACTGGCACAATCGTTTGGTAGTATGCATGTAGTCATCCAATCGAAAGACAAGATTTTATCACGTGATGTTCTAATGGTTATTACGATTATTACCTTGGAAGGTTTATTTATTTTAACAGGGAATCTTAAACGATACGAAGAAGCGCATAACTGTTTTGAGATGGCACTCGCACATGCCGAAATTCTAGGTAAGGAAATTGTAATAAACCAAACTGCTTGAATTTATGATAAAAAGAACAATGGATACACGCCATTTTTGTAAATCCATCATTGATCAAAGGACATATATTAAAACTCGTATCTACTTGTCTGTGCATTTGTGCTGTATTTCTTCAAATATGCGTGTAAAAGGCGGCGTTCGTAGTCGATATTTTCCGGCCCCATTATTCCCCCAATTTGATTTTAGCCTTGGCTGTTAAAGCCAGGTAGACAGGATGCGCATACCTTTCTGGAGCTTTGGCCTCACTTTGCTGATGTATATTCACGTGTCTTCGTGTTCCTTTCATTCTCAATTTTGATATAACATGTGGCGGGTGTAGTTGGCTGGACACAAGGTGCTTACCCTTTCGGAGCACCCAGCCTCACTTTCCTGGTGGTGTTTACCCATTCGGAGCACCCTGCCTCACTCCCCTGGTGGTGCTTACCCTTCCGGAGCACCCGGCCTCACTTCCCTGTTAAAATTCACGTGCTTAACTTTATTTTCTAGTTGCTAAAGTTTTAATTTTGCTACTGGAATTGTGATGTAGATTTGGATTGGTACATTTGTTTTTGATTAATTTCCCAATTTCAAAACTTTTAATTTTTCTATGTGATTGTAATTTGGACATGTACAGTATGTTTGTTTTTGATTGCTATTCATTTAAATTGATAATCCAGAGCTGTGTTCTAATATGACCTGCGTTTTCCTTCATATGAAACATAAAAAGAGCCCGACTTTGACAACATACCACGGATAAATGTTGATTATTTCTTAATTAACCATCTTTATTAATAATATATTTACAGAGGATCAGAGAACAGAACAAGCAATGCAACAAGCATTAATTGATATAAATAAAAAGATTACTAATAAAATAAAAACCCATTCCAAGGAAAAAGAAAATGACGGTAATGGCACGGAAAGTCAAACATTAGCTGTAAATGCTGCTCCAACGGGCAACAAGTGCCCGTACAAGGTTGAAAAAAACTTAAACAGCCCAAATGGTATTTAAGGTTGAACATCTATAACTACTCCAACAGTATAAAAAACGACGAGGAGGTGCACCATATCACTAGTTTTGTTGCAGTTTAGCACACGAAATTTAATTCACTGACACTGAAAAAAGAAATTATCAGTCTGGGTTCTTCATAAGGTGTAACAAAATAGACAGTTCAAATACTAGTATATAACATGTATTTTACAAGTGATATGATATTACTGTGAGTTTTGATTTTTGCGGTGTACAAATTTTTGCTTCATTTCATTGTCAAAATTTAAGCGCGAAAATTTGTACCAAACGTGAAAGAATACATAATTTTTTCGATCTTATAGTCAATATCAGAAATTCGCGAATATTTCACCCCTCCAAACGTTCAATAATTATAAAACTTCAAAAAATTGAACTCGTGAAATAAAGTACATTTATATGTCTTAGAAAAATTTACTATTCTTATTTTCATGCATCTTTTATGGATTCATGTTGGAGGTTTATATATTACTTTATGCAACCGAAAACTTTACGATTTCGTAACAACAGTTTTCAATGATTCTTCTTCAACGAGGTTATGTTATTTTGTCGAATAAATGTTTTACAGGAACCAGAGAGAACTATCTTGAACCACTTGGTAAACACAATGTTCCTGTCGATACAGAAATATCCTATTTTCTGTTGTATAAAGATAAAGATGTTAAAAAATACAGTCAAACCTGTCTATACATGCCACCCAAGGAAACCAGTAAAGGTGACCTTTATGGACAGGTGGCCTTTATATACTGGTTCAGATTATATGGATAAAAGTCAATTGGGATACAACTCTACTGACCTTTATAAGCAGAGTTCTTTATATAGAGGTGGCTTTAAAGCAGGTTGGACTGTATACGGTCAGAGATATCTGCACAATCCATGGATAAGAATTCACCAATTGCCTTTTACAAGTTATATAAAGTTTTTATTAAAAAAATTCACATTATTTTTTTATATGTTGGTAAAATAACCTTTAAACTCTACGAAGAAAAGACAGGTATAGCTATAGCGAAATCTATATTTTTTTTGGTGTCAAATTTTTGTGGTTCCAATTGGTCGGACAATTTATGGATTGTGGTTTCCATTTTAGGAAGATTTGTAATAATAACTCTTTCGTTGACTTGTAAATTCGAGAGTCGTTGTATTTACGAAATCGATCAACCGAATATTGTTATTATTTCGTTTCGTTTCGAAAGGATAGTAGGTATCCACTAAAACACATTCATACAGTAGACGTTTAATTGGATAAAGAAAATTACCTTACCCATTTGTTTTCTAGAGTTCTGTCGATCTGTGCCGAAGAGATCCTTGGGGATGCCTCTGTCGAAAAGTCCCTTTGATTGCTTGTATTCTGAAGCAGGTCGTTGTTTGCTGAACGATTCCTCTGTTTACATGTGTACCCGTAATTCTATCATTTGCTTCCTTCGCCTGTGTACTCTGAAACATGTCGCTGTTTGCCGAATAGTTTCTTTTACTCGTCTGTGTACCTTGAAACATGCCGCCATTTGCCGCCGACTGGTCCCTTTGCTCGTCTGTGAACCCTTTTACATATCGCTATTTGCCAAATGGTTTCTTTTG
The DNA here is from genome assembly GCA_021292105.1 of Anadara kagoshimensis. Classification (NCBI taxonomy): domain Eukaryota; kingdom Metazoa; phylum Mollusca; class Bivalvia; order Arcoida; family Arcidae; genus Anadara; species Anadara kagoshimensis. The sequence goes on along the minus strand of CM037867.1, from coordinate 32,871,506 downwards.
TTCGCTGTGTACCTTGAAACATATCGCTATTTGCCGAATGGTTAGTTTACTTTTCTGTGTATCCTGAAACGTTTCGCTATTTGCTGAATGGTTTCATTGCCCGTCTGTGTACCCTGAAACACGTCACTATAAGCCAAATTGTTCCTTTACTTGTCTTTGTATTCTTAAGTATGCCGCTATTTGCCCATTAGTACCTTTGCTTGTCTGTGTACCCCGAGACATGCCTCTATTTGCCGAATGCTTATTTTGCTTGTCTTTGTATTCTGATGAATGTCACTTTTCAATATGGTTTCTTTGCTCGACTGTGTACCCGTAATTCTATCATTTATTGCCAAATGGTTCCTTGCTCGTCTTGTTACGTGTCGCTATTTTCTTTTACTTGTCTGTACATCATAAGGTATGTCGCTGTTTGGAACTCTAAAGATATGCAGTTCATAATAATCAGTATTTAAACGAACAATATTGTTATTTATAAATTTGTTTGTGTAATAAAAGTTAATTATTTAATATAAATTAAACGAATATGCTTGTTAATATTTATGATACGTAACTTAGCGTTGTGTTTTTTATCATTCATCAAAATATCAGTTATCTGTCAATAATCACCCTAGCTCTAAATGAGTCAAATGATATTTTGGTCGAGATTGTTTAGCAAGTCACCAAAATGAATTTGTATGGTTTTAGCAATCAACAAAATTCTAAGATCTGTTAACAATCACCAAAGCTATGTGATCTTTGAGAAAGAATCTTACATATAACACATTGTATATGTACAATATTGTGACAGAGAGTTGATGAACTCATACCAGCTCATGTTCCGAATACAATACAAATCAAAGATAAAACTTTGAAACTGGCAAATTAACACGCGGTTTTAAATAAAGAAGTGAAGTGAGACCGGGTGCCCCGGAAGGGTTATCACCCACGTTTGCATTAACATACAATATTCCGAACAAATACAATACAAAAGCTGGAAAATTTACTTAAACGCGCGAACTTTTAGTAATAAGACCGGGTGCTCCGGAAGGGTAATTATCCCTGTTTACATAAACAATATTGACTCGTTTGCATAACCTTTAATCTAAATTTTTATCACGAATTAGTGGATTTATGTATATAAAACACAATATAATGTTTGTTTACATTATTATGATATCTCTGTGTTTCAGGATTGCCCTGGATATCCCATAGTTTTATGTCGGTATCCAAAACAACCCTGAATATACTTAACGTCCCATAGTTTCATGCTCTTTTCACTCACGTGGCGGATGTAGCTAGCTCAGCAGAAGTTAATAACCCTTCCGGGGTCAGACAGCCTCATTTCCATGGTTACCGTAGACGTTCACGTGTCTAACCTAACTTTTTAGTTTCTGAAGTGTTTACATTGCTTTGGATTGTGATTTGGACATGTATTACTTAATTATCGTTTTTGATTATTGAAAACGGTTATAATAAACATATATCTGTATGTAAAGTCAATGGTCAAAGGTTTTAAGTAAGGAAGATATATTATCTAATCAAAAACAAACATACAAATCCATGTCCGAATCACAATCCAGAAGCAAAGTAAAGACTTTGGAACCGACAATTAGGTTAGACACGTGGACTCTCGCCAGGGAAGTGAGGCCGGGTGCTCCGAAAGGGTAAGCACCTCCTGTTAAGCTAGCTACACCCGCCACAAGCATTAGTATGTTTGTTTTTGATTATATAAATACCCCTTAAGAAAGGGTTTGAAAGCGGACAGACCAATACTATTTACCTATAATAACAGTGTATATTTAATAAAGCCAGGGAATTATCTCCAAAAGTAACAATTTTTCTAATGTATTCTATTCTTCTAATGCATCAAATGAAAACATACCGGGTCACGTTCAGTTCAAAATCTAAAAGCAAAGGGAAAAAAATTTCTACGGGGAACGGAGGCCGGGTGCTCCGGAAGGGTAGGTGTATCCAGTTAAGCTAGCTGTAGCCATCGCGTGTATAATCAAAATTTAGAATGAACCCATGGACCTATAGAATGGCAAAATTTTAGATACAGAAATATCATACTTATCCATCATCGATATTGTTATGATGACCATAAAAATTTAAGGACCATAGTAAGCCTATGCTTACAACATCTCATATTTTACTCGGATCTGTTATGATACTCAAAATATAGGAGGCCGTGGTGGCCTAATGGATAAGACCTCAGTCTACAAATCCAGGGTCTTTCGCCGCTGTAAGTTCGAGTCCCGCTCAGACCAGATGCGGGAAAGTGAATTTTACTTGCCGTTGTTAGCCATTACTGATTCACCTGGTATCAGTATAATGGACTGGGGGAGTAGTACGCTTTTCTGGGGAGTACTGACTGTGAGCTAGCACGTTTAAGTCGGCCTGATTCCGATCGCTAGTACAAGGCAGACCATACAACAATTGCACTTCACATGCATACACAAAACTGTTCATAGATTAATTGATAGGGATTAATAAAAAAAGTTCTCGTCGCCGAAAATTGCTGATGCGATGTTAAGCAACATTCAACCGAGCAGCTTTATCTTGTCACTTTTCAAAAAAATGGCTCGCAAAATGTTGTGAAAATACAATAATTATACGTCTCATAGCAATATCTCGTGTAGCTTTTTATTGCAATGATGTTTCCAAGAACAAAACAAAAAATATTTAAATGATATATTGTCGGCATAACAGCCGTACATTAAGTAACAGATGTCCGATTGTCAACTTAATTAACATCCTGGTTTGATGGAGTAAAATTACTTAATAATTACCACTGCTTAAAATACAATATAATATTTATAGATATATATACTGACAAAATAAACCTTTAATATTCGGAACAACAGATTATAACACAGAAACAGGTATGTACCAATACTCTCTCTCTCTCTCTCTCTCTCTCTCTCTCTCTCATACCGGTTGTTTGTTTATTCAGTTTAAAATCGTCAATGTGACTTTTAACACTTCCTGAAATATGTAGTGTTTTTTACGTGAATTGGGTAACCATGGTGACACGGCAAAGTTAAAGAGTTGTGTTCCATTTCTCTCTCTCTTTTCTCTCTTTTTTTCTTTAACATTGTAACTTATTCTTTCAGTTTGTTTTGTTTCATATTGACATTATGGTGTTTTTTGTTTTTGTTGGCATTTGAATTAATAAAGAAAAATTTCGAAAAAATTCTTTAAAATGCTCTAATTCTTTTTTACAGTTTTCAAATTGATTTTAAAAGTTTCATTCAGGAATGGATTAGGCCATGCAAGTTTTTTCTTTGTTAAGCGTCCGCTGGCTGATAGGTGTTATGACTTCAAATGTGAAAAAACGAAGGATTTTCTTTATCGAATTAATACTGTTTTTGTTTCTTTTTGGATAAGACATCATCATTTTAATGTTTACATTTTTGTTTTTTACCATTTTTATATTTCGTTAAAATTTTTAATGCTTTATGCTCATATTTGCTTATTTTAAACCAAATTTCTTTTTTATACAGGAGGTTCGTTTTTTATTTTTACTTTACGTTTTTAGCTGATAGGTACGTAGGTTTTTTAAGATAGGGTGGACGCTCAACAAATAAAAATAAAAATTGTACAGCCTTAAGTATTGCAAGAAAAACATTAATAAAACTATCTGCTTCTTAATTCTAAAATTCCTCAAAACTAAGCAATGTTTAATTTGGTAAAATATATTTTGGTCCATCTACCATATAACTTGAACTTTTAGCGGTAATTTTATTTTCGCTATATTACGCTATGGTAATCAAATCGCGAAAAATAATGGGGTTTTCCATTCGAGAGTATTGGTCAATAACTAGAACGGCCTCCGGTTGTTTGAACTTTTGTGAAAGACTATTCGTATCCATTATTTTGTTACGTTTGAAATCTAAACATGTCGTTTGAATTGCAAATTAAATTTTAATAAATTTTATTAATATCCCGATAGGCGATTGTCGAATCCTGGCACTTTTTACTCAAAACCGACAGATACGAAAGCGCCATATGGCCTCTGACATAGGAATATATAATTAGTGTTTGTAATGGCGGCGCTTTCTTCAACATATAAATATAGGTACTGGTAATTATGGACGATCACCATATATCAATGAATAATGCATCGGGAAGTGATTCAATCATTAAACAAACAAGACACACGCGAGATGTTACTTTGAAGTCTTGATTAAAGTTAATTACAGGTGACCAGGTATTTACTTCTTTGCCGTCTGCTATTCTGTTACATGTGACAACTTTAAGAAAGATTCATACTCGTCGATTAATGATATATATAAAAAAATAAAAGGAAGAATCGGCAGCCTCATCAGTTATATAACAATCGCGAAAACTAAAAACGCAAAAAATTTTACATAGGTATATTTTCATAAAATCGAGAAAAATTAAAACGCAAAAATTTCCAGTTATACGGTATTTTTCTCTTAAAAATATAACACCATAAAATACCATGGAATATTTGAATTTCCATAATCTAATTCCGAGCATTAATGATGAGGGAAGTTATTCTGACACCACCGTCTTGTGTTTAAAAAATTACAACAGATGACATTGTTAAATTAATAACATATACTAGTCTCTAGACGGTCGTTTTAAAATACAATTCCTTATCAGTATTGCTTTGATCAAAACTGTGAAACCAACATTTTTTCCAATTTGTTAAAAAGATACCCATAGGACCAAAATGTATTTTACCACATTAAGCCAATTTTAACTCATTACTTTCAATGCTGTTTTATGCTTTGACTCTGTTTTTGTTTTTTATTGAATATCAACTGTGGTGAAAAGCTAGTATTTCACAATTACACTTTATTGTTCCCAACGTAAGGTTAATTTCAGTTGGTAATGTTCGACCATAGTTAGCATACTACTGTATGTTAACTTTGTTTGGCGTTTAGATAATTATCCAGACGTTTGTAAGAGCTATATCAGTTTTAATTACGTTTTTTGTTTCGCTTAAAATATTGCCTAAATTGTATCTATGTTCTGTGGCATTGTCACTTGCTTAAGAATGCATCAAGACAGTTCCACTTAGACTGATATGTAATAAGTTAACAACCTCTGGTCTGTGATATTCAGTTGCTGGCTAAAGAATGCATCTAGACGATTTCATTAAGACTATTCAGAAAAAAACTAAAATGTGTAACCAGTGTATATTCTTATCTTGCATTGTGTTTATTTTTAGTCTCTTCATATATTGTGACGTCAATTTAATTGGCTATTACAAACATTTATCCTAGCTTCATATTACAAAATGTATTTTTCTATTCATAGACTAGAAACATATTCAGAAAATGTGACTTAACGCAGCATTTTTAGAAAAATTGGTAGCAAGCTTTTCTAATATATTTCGAAGCTGCTATATTAAAAAATGGCGGATACTAAAATTAATGGTGTATCAGCGAAAAAATGTTACTAAGATTGACAAATTTTGGAAAAAGTTGTCGGCATTTTTTATTCAACATAATTCGAGGGTAATGATTTAAAAAATTGCCCATAATTTCAAAAACAAAATGGCGACTTAAATTTATAGGATACCAATGCTAAATGTTACTAAGGGTGGCAGATTTTAGAAATAGTTGATAACATGGTTTTTAAATATAATTTGAGAGTGCTAAACTCAAAACTTTCCGAGGTCATTCAGAATGTGATGTTTTACCCATAATTCTAAAAACAAAATGGCGACTATTTCAATTATTGGCATTTATAGTGTTATTGAAGTTACATGTTTTAACAAAAGATGGTAGTATGTTCTTTTTAACATTTCAGCGTAACTTGAAGATGCCAAATTAAACCGGAAGAGGATAAACTGAAGTTTAAAATTTTGTAATACAAGTTCGCATTTTTTAGCAATTAGTCAGCTTAGAATTGCTCGATGATGACTTAGCACCTCTAAAAAGTATTTGAAAGCTAGTGTAGTTAAATATACTTGACTCTTCCTCTGTAAAAAAGAAATAAATCTTAAGGATTTTGTGCAACACATGTTTTGATTTTGTAAGCTATTTCATTCAAACTCTGGTCTACACAAATCAGTGTTCAGCATGTAATGTATCATACTGAATTCAGTTACTTCTGTTTAATCAAGACAGTCCCATGTTCAAATTACAATCCAGAAACAAAAACGAAAACTTTGAAACTTTTAGAAAAGTTTTAGAAAAGTTTAAAACCTTTAGTTAAATCATGCGAACTTTGTCCAGGAGTCAAATATATTCATTTTTTCATGATACCTTTGGCGCTAGGCCACTGAGCTGAGCTGAAGGATGACCAGCATGCCAAATCATTTGATTTCATCAAATCACTTTTTTCGGAGTTATTGTCCCTGTTTTTTTTTTTTTTTTTTTTTTTTTTCTTTGCAAATTTTGCTAGTTTTGTGGCTATGTACTGTAAATCACTTATTTTTCGCGAGTGGAAAAATTCGCGTCAAGACCATCTTGACATTATTTGCGAATATTTGAATTCGCGCTTAGAATATTATTGAATACAACATAGGTATATCAACATAGAAATATCTGTGTTCTGGAAATATTCGCGTGATATTTGAATCCGCCATTGAGATGAGTCGCGAATTTACGCGAAAATAAATTTCTCGCGAAATAAAAGTGATCTACAGTACTTGAAAACTGATGTGTTATTTTAAAGCAAAGTATAATGGCTAAGTAGCAATGTTTGTAACAGTATAATGATCCAAAGAGGAGCTGTTACTGCTGTAGTATGATTTTTGTAAAATTTGTGTTTTGACCATATCAATTTTTTAAAAACTATTATAAATAGATAAAACGCCAAATTTAAAAAAACAATCAACATGCGTAGCAATTTTGTATAAGATAATCAACGAAGGTGTTGTTGCCCCTAAGATATCGGTATCTTCTATATATGTTTTAAGTGAACAATAAGACCCATAGGCCTTTTGTTTAAATTTTGCTGCTCATTAACACCCTGGAAATATTACAATATTTAATTAATAGCTGTTTCTTTCTACTAAAACATTTTCTCTATCATCTTTCATGCAAAAAAACATTTTGATTTTGGCGGTCATTCTGTATTTAAATCTTAACCTACTTAGAGCAATTCTTATGCTTGGTATCCCCAATTTTTTAACTCAGCACACCCAAATTAGGTAGAAAGGATATGGTTTGCTTTTACTAAAAATGCATCATCCTCTTCAAGTCGACGACTTTTCCAAATGTGCCTAGTCTATCAATGATTTGTTTGCAACCAGCATGGCTTAGATTGCGCCTATAGTCTTTGTGGAATGATGTAGCATTTTTAATTATAAAATTACATAGTACACAAGTGTTAATTTTACTGCACTAGACGGCCGTTTCGTAAAAATAATCCCTCATCAGTAGTGCATGGACCAAAACTGTGAGACCAAAAGATATTTTACTAAATTTTGCTAAGGAGATTCTTTTCATTAGGCAAGTAACAACAGTCCAACCTGTCTTAAAGGCCACCTCTATATAAAGGCCACCTGCCTATAAAGTTCAGTAGAGTTGTATTCCAATTGTTCTTTATTCATCTTATTTGAACCTGTATATAAAAACCACCTGCCCATAAAGACCACTATTACTGGTTCCCTTTGGGTGACCTTTGTAGACACGTTTGGCTGTATAGTTTTTGAGGATTCTAAGATTCTATATAGCAGTAAATTTAGATATTACATTAAGAGTTCCAATTATAAACAATGATTGTTTTTGTGTACGGTGTCCAGAATAAAGTGCCAAGTGTATACATGTTTGGTTAAGGATAGATAAAGAAGGAGATATTGGACCAAAAGGAACTGTCTGGTATAAAAAGGTGTCAAGTTTAAAGCGGTTGTATTGCATTATGAAAACATTATGCAGTATTTTCCTTTCAGTACTTCACCATGATTGTTGTTGTATTATATGTTGTATTGTCCGTCAACATTGCAACTTGTAAACACGAAGATATAGAATGTGTCTGTATAAACAAACAGAACAGGAAATTATCGGTACAGATGAAATTTGCAGGTCAGCATAAAACTTAAGGTTTTTGTTTCATTCACAAAGGCATTTAAAAATACAAACACAAACGGGAATAATAAACAAAATCAAACACAAACATATTAATCCATGTCCGAATCGCAATCCAGAAGCAAAGTAAAACCTTTGAAACTGACAAGTAAGGTTAAACACGTGAACTTCCACAAGGTTGGTGAGGCCGTGTGGTCCGAAAGGGTAAGCACCTTCTGTTTAGTTAACTTTACCTGCCAAAATGTGTATTAAACATATCCTAAGTGTATCTGTACGGATATATAGGCGACGTTTTTGGAATTGACTTGTTTTTTATACATTTGTTTTATACATATCTTAAGTGTATCTGTGTGGATATATAGAATAGAAAATCAAGCGACGTATTTGGAAGTGCCCTGTGTTTTTCAGTATTCCTTGGATGTCATTCTATAAATCCTAAACTCTGGAATGACTATATAACTATAGTTTGATATTAATATAATTAAAAGAGAAACATTTTATTCCATGTCCAAATCACAGTCCCATGGCAAAGTAAAACATTTTGAAACTGGAAAGTTAAGTTAAATACGTGATCTTTTACCTGGGAAGTGACACCGGGATTTATAGATTTTCAATATCTCTTATTAAAACATGCATTCTCGTCCACGTCTTAATTACAGTCCCAAAGCAAAGTGAAAACTTTGAAATTTACAAATTAAGTTCAACACGTTAACTTTCATCTGGGATGTGAGTTACCTAGTTAATGACGGGATATTTTTTATTTGCTTTGTTTTATTTTATTAAGATTTACATGTAGATGGTTTTCCAGAAAACTTAAATTGCAACGATACGAAGGACGTCAATCCGGGACCTGTTGATTGCAAGGATTTATACGATAAAGGAAAAAGATCAAATGGGGTTATAAAATATATCCTAAAGGTAATATCCATGGATATAAAGTCTACTGTGATATGACAACTGATGGAGGTGGATGGACGGTAAATATATTAATTTTATAAGAAATGCCCCATAAATTGATTTGTCATGCAGGTAACATGTTTTATGGACGTCATTACGACATTATTGATAAGTATGTCTTTACATCTTAAATAATCCTGGATATATTTAACGCCGTATAGTACTACATTCCTTTCATTTCCAAATTTATTTTACGCGCGGCGGGTGTAGTTTGCTAAACGGGAGAGGTACTTACCCTTCCGGATCACCCGGTCTCACTTTCCTGGTGAGTTTAAATTACCATAATTTACCAGTTTTTTTTTTACATTGTTTTGGGATTGTGATTTAGACGATATCCAAATCTTCTCGAAAGTTGTTCTCTGATGGAATTGGATTTTACTTTAAATAAAACCAATAATTGTATTATTTCCCCGCCACCAGTGATGTGGGGGATAGAGAAATTCCGATGTACGTGTGTATGTGTGTTTTAAATTTTGAGTTTTATCGTTTAAAGAAAGAGGGATTTCTGATGCAATCATACGATTTAAACTTCTCAGCTTAGAAGACACTAGATTCCAGTATTCAAAAATAAGTAGAACAAGTGCTAAGAGAGAAAAAAGAGAAATAAACTAGTAACGATTTTTTTTGTTTTTTCTTGTTATCTTGAGTTGTAATTGGCAATGAGATATGAATTGCAGGTACTAATAGTTATAACATTTTCAAATTACAGGTAATACAAAAGAGATTTGATGGCAGTGTGGATTTTTATAGAACATGGAAAGAATACCGTAATGGATTTGGTCGTGTCAATGGCGAATACTGGCTTGGTATATAACTCTGTTTTTCAGTCAACCTTTCTCACTTTTAACTCTCCCTTTTTTACCCACACTAACACACATCTATCCACACACGTGCGCGCGATCGAGCGCACACATGTTAAAAGTTTATTAGAAAAGTAATAGAAATAATAAAAAACAAACATACTTATTCATTGCCAAATCATAAATCTAAAGTGAATAAACACTTAGAAAACTAGCAAATTATGTTAAACACGTAACTCTCATGGTTAGTGAGATTGATGCTCCGGAATAGTAAATGAAAATAATACTAGTAAATCTACACTCAATGCAGATAAACAATTATTATCAAGAATGTCTTTTCTCAAAATTAAAAAAACCCCATTAAAACTATATACTTTTTAAGTTAATTTATTTAATATTCATTCATTTATTTATTTATTTATTTATTGCTGTAGGTTGTAAAATTAGAAAGTTGAGAATCAATATATATCACCATAAAACATGTTCGCCTTCATATCCAGTCCTGAAAAGCAAGAGGATGTCATTTTTTCTGTCTTTTCCTTGGAGGATTTTCGTGTTTTTTTTTTTGTCATGAATATTTGTTTTTATTGATTTTATTATATTAACAGGCAATGAAAAAATTCACAAACTTACAACTGAATCAAAACAGGTGCTCAGAATAGACATGATGGACGAAAGCGGAACTTAGAAATATGCTAGTTATAAAGGGTTTTCCATCAGTGAAAATTCAACTGGTTATAAACTATACGTCGGACCTTATCATGGAAATGCAGGTAATTGCGTGTCCATTTGTCTCAGCAGTGTGTGCAGTGTATATATGCATGTATGTACACGTATGTTTGTATGTATGTATGTAGGTAGGTAGGTAGGTAGGTAGGTAGGTAGGTGTAGGTAGGTAGGTAGGTAGGTGTAGGTAGGTGTAGGTAGGTAGGTAAGTACATGTGTGTGTGTCATCACAATATTATATAAGTATAATATATCTGTGCCCATTATCACCCATAGTTCCATGTTTATTTCACTCTCAATTTTATTACACACGTGGTTGGTATAGCTAGCTAAACAGCATGAGCTTACCTTTCCAGAGAACCCGGTATCAAATAGCCTTTAAACTATGAAACAAATATACCATAAGCATGAGAGACAAGTCTTTTGCTGTATAGAAAAGTTGATAATAGGAAATTTAAGTTATGAAGTTTACAAAATACATCAAGCTTCCAATGTAGCTTTTCGTATGTGCGATAATTGAGGCATAAGTGCGAATATGATGAAGCACTTAGAGGATCAGTCGAAACTTTAATTCCTGGCTCATTATTCATTATTCACATAATCCCTTAAATTTATATTTTTAAGGGTTTGAACGTCATCTGTATATCTGTATATGGAGTTGAATGCTTTTGTGATAGAATTGGTCTAGATATTACAACACTAGCATATTTACATAAAATCTGCCTTCAAATTTAAAGGTTTACTTTTTCATTTGTGATACCCCTTCTAGGAATATTTTGAAATGCAATTAATGTACAATATTTTGTGTTTGACTTAAAATTGAAATTTCATTACGTCAACTTAATCATATTATAACCATATTTTCATTTATTTGGAACCGATTTTGATGATAATATCAATAAATATATTTATGATAAGAAATGAAACGCATTTTACTGAATGCTCAGGCACGTCATTAGTATCTAAAACCTCGAAATGTCTATGATATTTATTCTGAAAAATTTACCCATCCTTCAAAGAGCAATGATTTCTTTAATCTAAGAAATATCAGTCCATGTCCGCATCGCAATCCCAAAACAAGTAAAAACTTTAAAAATCGCAAATGATCTAAAAAAAACATGAAAGTGAGGCAGGGTGAATAGTAATATCTAGATCAAGTTAAATGATGCTTTTACCTTTATCTATGGGGTCTATTGCAGTAAGATGACCACGAAACTATAGTGAGTATAAGTTTAAAACTCTCATTTTCATTAATTTTAAATTTAAATTAATTTCATATTTTCAGGCGATTCCTTGTTGTCACGTCACAAGGGACACGAATTTAGAACTAAAGATAGACTAGACAAATCTAAATGTCCTATCCTATACACTGGAGCTTGGTGGTATAACGATTGCCACTCTTCTAATCTGAATGGAAAATACGGCGATGATACCTATGGGAAAGGTCTGAATTGGCAGCAATGGCTCGGATACTACAAGTCGCTGACAAGGACGGAAATGAAAATAAGAAGACAATAAATACAGAAACAAAGATATTCCCTGAAGAATCACAGTTATCAGATTTATTTATAGACAATAAATAAGCATTTAAATTTCCTTCTTAGTCTTTGATTAATTTATATAGCGAAGAAACGCTGCTTTAACCCTCTTTCTGCCACACAGACATATGTGTCCTCTATCGGCAGCCTGCCATTCGGACACATATGTCCTTTCAACAGAATTGACAACTCTTAGATAAAAGACGAAGATATACTTATAATCTTTGTGTAAAATTATAAAAGTGCAAAATGTTGACTATTGAGATTATAATCTACAAATAACTAAGGACGTCATTTAAGGATTGAATGTCACTTTGAATGCTGTCATCGAGGTATGACTGCATCAGCTCACGTTCAAAGTAAGTGAATCGCGAAGCGATTCATGTTAACTTTGAACGTGAGCTGATGCAGTCATACCTCGATGACAGCATTCAAAGTGACATTCAATCCTTATGTTTACATTATTTTTACCCACAAAAAGGTATTATTAATTTTCCGAAAGTCGGTGTACTAATGTGATTGGAACACTTAAAGCGAGATAACTCTTATTGTAGAACCATATAAAGAGAACAGCCATGTTGATTTGTCTCGTTGCTTGGCGATCGTAAAATATAGTTCCGTAAAACACATTTGAAAATTAAATTCGATTTATCCTTTTTTCACTAAACAATAATCCGTTTGGTAAGATATTACCATGAATATAATTATTTAGTCGAATAACAAACAGTTGTTCATAATTTAAATGTGGTATCCTCGGACTCACTAATTTTTTCACTTCGTATCTTTATAGGCCATGGGAAATGGTCATTAATCATTAAAAAATTATTTTGATATAAAAAGACAACAAATATTGTTCTTTTTTATTTTCAAATCATTTTTAAAACTGGTGCAGTATGACAAATTTCTACGTTTGTTACCGCTCGTAAAGAGCGTCCCTGCAGTCGCCGGATAGATTTATGAATGAACCCGCAGGAAATTATGAATGAATAAGTAGTCCCTTGGTGGTATGTATTCCTCCGCTGTACATCGAAAGCGGATTGGCTGAAGATATTAACTGACGTATCGCTTTACACAGAGCGCGCGACACACTGCTGTCATCGAAAAATTAACGCAATGGTTCTAAAGAGATTCATATAAGGCAATGCATTTGTAATGTAAACATATGATTACAAACGCGTCTGACGTCATATTCTATTGTTGGCGTCATATCATTTCGCATTGTGACCTTCAATTAGGCACTGCCAACGTTGCGCTGAAAATTAACTTTGGCAGCAAGAGGGTTAAAAACAGACTATATGAAACGGTTAGTCTTTTTGAATATTACAACCTAATATTGTTAATATCGTTGGAATTATAATACATTGACCGCACAATACATATCAATTAAACCTGCTTGACAATTCAAATTAACATTTCGAATGTTCGATTTCTGCATGATTGACCCGATGAACATCTCCAATAAGAAAGGTAATGATAAAGGTGTTGATCTATATTTTGGTCATATACTGTGCCAAATCAATTTTCAGAAACATGTCTTCATATACAAATACATATAGCATTGTCTTCTTCTTCTTCTTATTATTATTATTATTTGACCTTGTGCAGATGGTTTCTATCATTGTTAAAGATCTACAACTCTTTAAACGTTCCTGTGTAATCAAAAACAAACATACTAATCCATTTCCGAATCACAATCCAGAGTAAAAACTTTGGAACTGACAAATTAGGTTAGACACGTGAACTTCCACCAGGGTAGTGTGGCCGGGTGCTCCGGAAGGGTAAGCACCTCCTGTTTAACTAGCTACACCCGCCACGTGTGTAATCAAAATTGTGTGAAAGGAACATGGAACTATGAGATGTCAAATATATCCAAGGCAATCCTGGACACAGTGACATCAAACTTATCAACAATACTGTGAGGACGGTCATAAAACTTTTTGAGGGCCTTGATAAGCCCAGGCTTGCAATATCTCTGAGTCAACAATTTATTTGCAAGCAGCCTACTTCGTTGTACAAAATCCCCGTAGTAGAAACAAGCAATTTATAATATAAATTTACTCAGCAACGTTACTAACACTACATGATTAACTTAACTTACAACACTGTTTAGTGAAATTGGCAAAGGTTAGACTGCTAAAACACTTTTTTGATAAATGCACCTGGTGGTATTGAAGATCTATTACAAATCTACGTCTCTAATCCAACCAATGTTAACCGATTTAGTTTGCATTATTAGACATGCCTCTGGTTCATCAAATAGTATTTACTAACTTTATTTTACCTGATTATTACATTTCACATGTTATTGACAAGACAATGGCCTTATGTTAAAGTTATTTTATTAATCCATGAAAACGCTAACCTATGGTGATCAAAAACAAACATGCCATTCCATAACCACACCACAATTCGAAAGCAAAATAAAAACTTTGAAACTGATTAAATAGTTTAATTTCCACCAAACATGAGACCGGGTGCTCCAGAAGAGTAAGCACTTTCTGTTTAGCTACAACACATGCTGGGAGTGTAAGCAAAATCGGGAATAAAAAGAGACATGGAACTATGAAACATCAAATATATCCAGGGCAATTTTCGATACAGAAGGCATTATACTATGCCATAATAAGCAAAAAACTATGTTTGTTGTTATAATATATCTAATTCATTTGACAGCTGAACAATCTTTTAAACGACAGCCTATTGGTTATCCATAATTATTAAACCTTGACGAAAAGACTGTAATAATTACAACATTTATTACTGAGAAGATAACAAAGTCCGTTCAGTTACACGTAGTGATGATTTTATCTTAATGATCATCAATAAACATTAAACTGGAGATGATGAAGGGTTTTGTCGATTTTTTTTGTGAAATTTCTGCCAAGTTATAAAAGCATAATTGAACGGTAGTGTGGTTTTATTGGAATATTGTTCAAATGGAACTATCAGTTTTGTTATTAACTAAGTCATATTAATGTTATTATAACATTTAAGAGTTGTCTATGTTCATAATGTTCTACATCAATGACCAACAAATCGTCGCCAATAATTACAAGCATTAAAAAGTAAATTAAAAAAAAACAAGCAAGAGATAAAAGGAAAAAAGAAAAATCTTTGCAAATACATTTATATTTTTGTGATGAGTTTTGCAACACAAGCTCAGTAATATGAAATTAGGGCTACTTTTTCGATTGAAATTCGTTTAAATTATTTTAATACTAATCAAAACTACTGGACCAATTTGCTTATTAATTAAATGCACTTCCGATGTTGAGAGCTTTATAAATATGTATCTGGTTTTTATTATTTTCTAAAGGGTTATTGCTTTTTTACTATTTCGTACTTTTGAGTGCGCTGATTAATATCAAGTGCATTGTACAGCTATAATCATTATAGTTTTTATCTTTTACAAAATGAAATCTTGTTACTGCTTTTACATACTGAATAAACACAAATATATTGGTCGATGTTCAAATAACAATTCCAAATGCAAAATAAAAACTTTGTAAACTGGTCAACATCGTATAGGAATGGGAGAAAGAGTGAGCAACTTCTGCATAGAAAATTGCCCACAATCATATCACCCCTTGTTCCAATAAAAATCTCAAAAGCAAGGCAAAAGCTATGAAAACTGGCGATTTACATACACTACCTAAAGTTCCATCATGGAGGGCACTGGGAAATCAGGCACTCCTCTGCAAAGCATGAAGATGTAAAGGAGACATACTAGAGCATTGATATTAAGCGCCAGCCTTTACTAAAGCAATGGTCACCTGTGATATTATAGAAAATGTTAACACGGCCATATCTGCATGAGGAAGTGATTCTTAGTCTCTATAAAACTGAATATATATATTTTTTTATGAAAAACTTCATTTTTGTTCTGAAAATGAATACTTTATATGACAAAGTGAAGAAAAACATATATTAAAGTTTTTCATATTAAAAAGGATAAAAAAACCGACTCATTTAAAATTGTGATATGCATATATAATTTATCCTTGGCTTTATTTTTATTCTGAAAATAAATACATTATATGACAAAGTGGAGAATAACAGGTATTTATTTTTTCATATTAAATATCTTAAAAACAATTTATTAAAATTGTGTATTCTTATTTTAAAATTGTAATTTTTTACTTTTCTTTTTCTTTAATGTTGCTATAAATAAACACAGTAATACTCTTCTCTTCTGTTTAAGTGACTTCATACCGCTGAGAAATAATGTTTCGAATGATAATCAAGCCAAATAATTTTTTGTAAAAATAAAGTTTGTTTAACAGAATGTGTTTACCCTTCCGGAGCACCTTGTCTCACTACCATTTTGGAAGTTCAAAAACTTAATTCAACATGTCAGTTTCAAAGTTTTTTTTGCATTGGGATTGTGTTTTGGACGTGGATTAGCATTCTTGTTTTTGGTTGATGTCACAAAACTACAACATGTTTAGTTACACAATCACATAACATAAACCACAGCAGTCGGATACATAAAGGATCATAGACGAGTGAACTTTTAATATGAACTTTACATGACAAACAAATACGCCTCAGGCCTTTGTTAGTGGCCTCAAATTCTACTTTCTGTATACACATCAATCCCTTATCAAATTGTAACTATTTGAAGTAATAGAAACTCTAATAGACTCTTCCAAAGCAACTGGTCTCGCCGTGTAAGTACACGTGTTTTACTTTAAAATTTTTAATTTGCAGTTGTATTATAGACATTGGTTAGTAATTTTTTTAACCACAGGAAATATCCCAGTGTCCCTCAGAATGTTAAAAAAAGTTTTCTTAAAACCACAATGTGGTCGAAGCTAGTTTTTGTGGTAATTGTGGTGACGTATGTGAAATTGTCTTTTCTTAGCTTGAATTTGCTTCTACATAAAATTTGAAATCCCTCAAAATCGAAGGTATAATCCCTCATGCAAAGTATTTTCTTAGCTAAATTTAGTAAATATATATTTTTGTCCTTTGGGTATCTTCAACATCTTGAATACAATTTTGGTTTCATAACTTTGGCCCAAGCACTACTGATAAGGAATTATATTACGAAACGACCGTCTAGTGCTGTAAAATAAAACTGGTATAATATTTTTTTTTCAAATTGTTACAAGTATCTTTTTACATGCGTTTGATGTCGCATAGTTTTTTGTTTACTCTAAGACACTCCTTGTTGTTTTATGCATTTATCGGATTATTTGAGTTAAAATGTATTTTTTATTGAAAAACGTTTCTATCAAAATATAATGGAATGAACAGATTTTTAATGGGAATGATTACAATTTTTTTATCTATTTCACTGTAAACAATTATTTAGTTTGTCACTACAAACTTTTACCTTGCCCGAGGTCAATATTGCTATCAGTGGTCAATTAAACATATATTAACCTCAAATTGGTGCTATAATTGTTTTATCATAAAATTAGAATAAAAAATCAAAAAAAGTAAAACTACTTGATTTCACTATTAAAAATGCTTGATAACACACGTTGAAATGTACGGATATAATATAACTTTGACAAAATGTTGTAATTTATTGTAATATTTTGACAATTGTACAAAGCGTCTTTTCCTTAAGTCGACAATGACGCAAACCTTCCACCATCTGCTGCCATTGATTTTACGATATGATGTCATCTTTCCTTGCAGGTGCCAGTTCATTTACATTGTTCAATTTGATCACGTGACGACTTTTTGTTTAATGAAAGTGCATGAAAAATAATCATTTTATAATAAAAGAGTTTATCGAAGCACTTCTTCTTGTTTTCTGGGTTTTGAGTTTGTGTAGATCCATTATGACCATAAAATTGGACATTTCTAATTAAAACCAGGTGTGGCAAAACGAAAGTTGTTCTTGCTCATATATCCCACACCTTTATTTTAACGTGATAATTTAATTTATTGTTGTTATTGACATGTTCGTGTTAGTTGATTTATCATTAATAAACGCTGACGATGACTCAATGATATTGCAATGTAGGCTTATATTGACCTTCAGTTAATATATAACAGTCACCACAATATTGTTGATATCTGTATCCAAAATTATCCTTGACATATTTGATGCCCCTCTGTTCAGCCTCACTTTCATTTTCAAGTTTGATTTCACACATGGTGTGTGTACCTAGCTACATAGCACGTGGTTACGCTTCCGGTCTTACTTTCCTGGTGTAAGTTCACATGTTTAATCCAATTTGTCAGCTTCAGATATTTTACTTTTTTGAGATAAAACTACCCCAAAAATATTCTTACGGTTACGGATAATAGTAGATGGAATTTGTAGTGTTTGCAAGCCTAGGATTATCAAGGCCCTCAAAAAGTTTTATGGCCGTCATCACAGTAATTTTGATAAGTTTGATGTCTCTGTGTTTAGGATTGTCCTGGATATATTTGACGTCTCATAGTTCCATGTTTCTTTCACACAATTTTGATTACATACGTGGCGGGTCTAGCTAGCTAAACAGGAGTTGCTTACTCTTCCGGAGCACTGTGCCTCACTTCCCTGATGGAAGTTCACATATTTACACACATGGCTGGTGTAGCTAGTTAAACAGGAGGTGCTTACCCTTCTGGAGCACTCGGCCTCACTTCCCTGGTAGAAGTTCACGTGTCTAACCTAACTTGTCAGTTCAAAAGTTTTTACTCTGAATTGTGATTCCGACGTGGATTAGTATGTTTGTTTTTAATTGATTAAGTTTGTTTAATTTTGACTCATTGACATAGTTAATGTAATCATAAGCAAAACAGAGTGCACTTAATAATGGTTCATGATTTAATACATCCAATTGATTTGGCAGCTAAAAATGGACAATCCAATCCTGTCTATTGACCACCCCATAGAACCAGTAAAAGTTTAATATCTGCTGTATTCATTGAACCTGAAAAAGATATGCGAATCATTAGCACATAAGTTGACGTATCGCCGGCCATGCCTTTTATGTTCCGACACCGGCCGCCATCATGGTACCAAAACAGCGTCAAGGCGGCGACTACTGACGTACTAGTATCAGTAACGTCATTAAATTGCACAATTCAGGCCGAGTTTTCATTCTTGTTTGTGTAATTCAAGCATGCCAAGCCTTTGTCGGAACATTGTGGGCTTGGTTGGCGATCCGTCAATGATCAAGGCGAGAAAAAAGCTTTTAATATAAATATTTTTCAAAAACAAGATTTTTATACTATGGATATAAATTGATAATTCAATTCAATTTTGTTGATATAAAAATACAATTCACAATACAATTCAATAGGGACCACGTGACCAATATCTTTTCTGTATACCTGAGAAAAAATGCATAGTATCCACACTTATATCCAGTACTGACCAGAACTATTTGATCAAAACGCAACAGACTACAGATCATCACGCAAATGTGATTATTTCTGTTTTTTTCTGTTCTTACTTTATTTGCGATTTGTCTTAGAACATATAGATCTATATTAAACAAACGTATCATGTCACTTGCGATAAATTTTGCCCTATTTACAGTTATGACTGTACTTAACATTATTAATCAAAAATTAATCAGATGCATGTCTGACTTTTTTTATCTTTTACAGTTAATGATCATGTGTCATCTTTTCATTTAATAATCTACTTCAATAACACCTAACCGATATTTTGTTATCGATATATGTTAAAAATTAAAACGAGAAAATGAAAACAAAACATTTACACGTGCCTATTATCAGCTTCAACAAAGTTTTTTATTTCATCTTCTATCTTCTGGCATGCTGAAATAAAAGAAATAATTGTTTTAAATGTTGTTTCAATGGCCAAATTAATTCCTAGACTATAATATTTGATTTCCGAAAGTTCCATGTTCGTTTCATTCTCAATTTCGATTACACCATAAATCGCCATAGTAGACCTAGTTTCTAATACGAAAACGTTATACAACAAAGTAAGCTACTTATAAATAAATTATTGACGGAAAGTTTCTGCAGGCCTAGGCTTATCAAAGATCCTCAAAAAAGTTTTTAGCCGTCATCACATAAGTGTTGTTAATTATGATATATCTATATACAAAATTGACCAGTATATATTTAATTCCCAATGGTTCTGTGTTTTTTTCATTCCCTATTTTGTTTACACACGTTTGCAGGAGCTAATGAAACAGAAGGTGTTTACCCTTTCGGATTGAAAGTTCACGTAATAAACCCAATTTGCCAGTTTCCAAAATTACATTACTTTAAGATATTTGTTTAGATATCGACTAGATCGTTTTTTATTTGTATGTTTTTTTTCTGGTTTAAACTATCAAGTTGTAAATCATGAATAAAATTAATAAACGCTTGATGTTTTATCTTACGATTATTCATAATTCCAGATGGTTTTGGAAGTGTCGAATTGAATGTTGCAAACGCATTCCTGAAAACTTCAACATCAGTTGAGGATAGTTTCTTCTTTCTGCTTAAAGCACTAACGATCTTCCCAGAGCATGAACCATCATTGTTTAACTTGAAGCAATAGTAATTAACAATATTGTCAGGGGAGATTTTCCAGTAGATCCATTCGTCATCGCCACACGTTTCTTAACAAAAATAAAAATAGCGTTATTTAAAGTATTATAGTATGAGTAAATAATTATGAATATCCGCTAAAACTGCAGTATTTAAAAGTAAATCCGGAGCACCCAGACTCATTTCCTTTATGGATGTCCTCGAGTTTTAATTAATTTGCTTTAGGGTTGTTATTTAGACATGTAAAAAAAATGTTTGTTGTTGAATGAAATGATGCTTATATTTAACAAAAGCGGTTTAAAATTCAATATGTTCTCTACAAAGCGAAAATAAACAATGACGCAAAAAAAGTCAATATTCATTGATTGTCACATGTTGCTGGTAGATGTTTAAACTTCCTGAACATCCGGCCTCATTTCCTTGGTAGAAATAAATTTGTTTAACATGCCGTGGTGCATGTGATTTAATGACAATAAGTCATAACGGGTAAGCAAATTGGTTTATTGTATGTTTGATTGTGTAATTTGCGTGAAGAAAAGCATTTTCCAAGAAGCTGAGGTTTTTGTGTTTTTGTGGGTCAAAAACAAGATTTTACAAAACTTCAAATCAGATATTTGACACAACCAGCCATATATAGATCACGCTATTAACGTTAATGGTGAATCGACCAAACGTATATAAATCTCTCATTATTAAATCTAGATTGTGATCGGACACAAGTTATCGGATGCAGTGATATTTGATGACACTAATCATTTCAGTTCATTTTGTAAGTTCTTCATCAATCCGTTTTCAGTATAACTTCGATAACTCGAAATGCACGGGACTTCGATGATGGCTTCAATTTATCGGGATGTTCAAGTTTTCGAAGTTTAAGGATGACGTCACAATGTAGACTTTCATTACTATGCAAGAAAAGTTGGATGGTGGTACAAAAAATAATAAATGAATTAAAACCAAATTTAAAAAATTAGAAATAAGTTTCGTTTCCAACTTTTTTTTGCTTACATTAACGTGAAAATTCACGTGTTTAACCTTATTTTTTAACCTGAAAATTATTTCATTGCTTAGGAATTATGATTTAGACATAGATTGATTTTTTTCTTCTTTTTCATTCCTTCGTTAGTTTTTATGATCTTTATCAGCTTAATCAAGTCAGATGTTTTAACACAAAAACCATTCTAAGTAACAATAAGCAAATTTTAATAAACGTTAGATACTTTTACGAGTGTTTTTATTATAAAGCATACATACGTGGTTGAATCAGTCTCATATCCATGCACGGCAATCTATCACGTATCTTGAAGCCCTTGCCAAACCATTTCAAACATTCTCCACCATTAGGGTCTCTGAATAAACATAAATGTTTAAAATAGCTATTCTATATGACATAGCAGTTATTGAACAGAAGGTTATTCATGATATGATATGAAATGAAGTATTTTAGCACTCCTAAGGGGGCCGCTTATGCACATTATAACACGTTAGTGCACATTAATTAAATAACATAAAAAGTAAACATACTTATCAATATCCAAATCAAAACCCAGAAGTATTGTCAAATTTTGAAATTTATAATTATGTTAAATCCGTACACTTCCAGCAGGGAAGTGAGACCGGGTGCTCCGGAATGCCATGCGTCTCCTGTCTAATGTTTTATGTGGGTACTTATGAAAGCTTAATTATTATTGCTTATTACCACGTGTATGCTTTTATTGACTATTAATACATACTACTGCTTTATTCAATATAAAAATGAACGTTTACACGAATTCTTAAGATCTTAAAAAATTAATGAAACAAAGCCACTAACCTTCCAGCCATTGTTACCACAATTTTGTTGAAGCCAGTCATCGACGGACCTCTAATCTTAACCAATGGTTCAACAGGTCCAACGGATGCTGTCGGGGATTCATCGATCAGATAGTGCGTGAAATATGTTCCAGAAAGCTGTAAATAATTAAATGTATATACTTTTTTGTAGTTTATTAGGTATGCTATTGTCTAAATTTGCTGCTAACTTTCTCAGCTAAATTTGGTAAAATATATTTTGGACCATTGGTAGTCTTTTAAACATCTTGAAAACAATTTTGGTCTAACCACTACTGATGAAGAATTGTATTTCGCAACGGCCGTCTAGTGATGTAAAATAAACACTGGTAGAAAATGTTAAATATATCAAGAATAATTTAATTTAACGTTTGTATGAATGGACTGGGTCTCATTCACCTTATTATGGATGATACACAAAGACATTTGAATTTCTACGCCGTAGCGATGATTATTTCTATAATTAAAACTTAATATAAATTATTTTTACTTACTTTAGTTAAATCTAGATTTGGCAGATTAGACACATCGACACCAGAGCAATGGGGTAAAAAACCAGCTCTTACAACAGGCACTGCTGTCAGTGATATACACAAACATAGCAAAGCGGACATATCTAAATGAATTTCTTTAAGTCTTATTTCTGTCATTTATATGTACTGTTATCCGCTAAATTTCATTCGTATGCTGACTATATATGTGCGAGGCGATATTTAAATTGCGTTTAAAAAACAAACCAAAAATTATCAATTCTAAAAATGATTGATGAATATTATAAAGTTTATGTACATGTGTTGTTACAAATTTTCATCTAATATTTTCAAATGTATATCAAATTTGTATTGTATCAAGCTGTATTTTTAAAATGATTTTTTTAAAATTTAACGAATAATTTTATTTAGGTACATTTTAAAATCATCATTAAACCTTGTCATTTTTACATCATTAACAAATAATGTCTATATATAGCTATATAAGTGTCTCCTAACCTTTTAATTGGACCATAAATGTTAAGTGGATCTGGTATACCTCTTTGTGATATTTTGTCAGTGATGTGTTTTCATATATTTTTATTTATTATGCGAGTTCCTATTTCTTCCAGATTAAGAGCAATAGCATTTACAGGAATATAAATGCATAACAACCGCATCACTGCGTTTGAATATTAATATCGGAAAACACATTCCTGGGGAACTATTAACTGGTAAACAAATGGCTGTTTCCATGTTTCCAGGTTGTTTATTTATTGGGGTTTCTATGCCTTCGTGTTTGATGATCAAATCGATTTGAATTCATGAAGTCTATTGGAAGTTTCCGTTTGTAAATCAAAATGTTCCTCGCTGAATAGATAATTCATGTATGTTGCATATTTTCAGGAGAATATAACTGCTTTTGCGTCTTTCCAGTGGATAGGCACTAAATTAAAGACGATATTGGTGACGTAGAGTCCACAATATCGTCACTTAATATACGCATTACGCAGTAAGTGTGACTCTTGCACGTTCATTTTCGTGGCCAAAACACTCAATAATATATTCCCAAGATTGAACGCAAATTAATACTCAAATGAATTCTAATTTAAAAAATATTTTATAAAAACATAACATGAACTGTTTTGAAATGCCATTCATTGTCAATATGCTGTCGAGCATAATTCAGTTTGTTGAGCAAAAGTTTGGCATTATTATTGATTCTGAACATCATTTCAAAACAGTTCAATTGTTAAGGAATTGGAGTCAAGTGCTACATTTCTAGCAATTTCCGTCACATAGAATATTTTGCTTTTTGAAATTGGTGTCACAGATTACATGTAGAAGTGCGTGTCTTGTCATTGTCAGTGTAATTGTCGTCACTGAATTGATATAAATTATTAAGTTTTTTTTTTTTGACACCACGGACTATTAAAGTTTATTTAAGAGGTCACGCATTTAATGGGTTGGCTTTTATTACACAGACAATAGGTCTGTGTCCAAACAAGCCTCAATTCCAAACAAAACGTTAAAACTGTGAATAAGAACATCTGACAGGAAAATATATTTAGTAACATTATTGATAAATCAATAATGTTTTTTTTTTTTTACTTAAAATGTTTAACTTATTATATGTACTCAAACATTTAGTTTTTTGTCACATAGTGATTTTCAATTAAACTCCATCAACTATTCACATCATTTTTTTGGCGTTTTATAAAAAAAGAATGATAGTTGTCGTGACCTTAAATGGGATAGCGATCGGTATGTTTGTCTTGAAACTATTACATTTACCATGATAATAATGAAATGGATTATATGACAGTTGAGAACCTTTTCTCATAACCGTATAACTGGAAATTAATACCAGTAAATCTCGAGAGTTATCAGTTTTCCCAGTGTGTGTATGTTTTTTTTTTTCTCTTTTTTCCATCATTTACTTATATTCTGGCTATTACTAATACGTGATTCTTCTCTGTTTATTAGTTTAAGTCCTTTAATACAAACATTTTACCATAGGTAATGCAATAAGAATCCGAGAACAAAGTTCAAGGATCTTTTTATGATAGATTAATTGATAAGGAACCTTCCAATCTCCTGTCTATTTAACATTCATGTATATGTTAAAAAGATGGAAGTTCACATGCCACATTTTGTTGAAATAGTGGTACTTATTCAGCCCTGATGTAAGCTTGCCTATCGGCATTTCCGCCGATACTAACATAACAATTTATGTCCGAATCACAACCGCAAGTGCTGCTTCGGAAGTGTAAGCACTTCCTGTTAAAATTTAAAAAAATAGTCGCATTTGTCATACATAATTGTGGTATGGAACAGTTTGCAAATTAATTTAAGCAAGTAAACTTCAGTTAGTGATATTATTAAATTAAAAAAACCATACTAATCCATGTCCGAATCACATCCCAGAAACAAAGTAAAAACCTTGGAACTGACAAATAAGGTTAGACATGTGAACTTCCACCAGGGAAGTGAGTCTGGGTGCTCCGGAAGGGTAAGCACTTCCTGTTTAGCTAGCTACAATCGTCACGTGTGTAATCAAAATTGTGTGAAAGAACATGGGCCTATGGGAAGGACAATCCTGGACACAGAGACATAAAACTTATCAACAATACTGTGATGAGGGATTTAAATTATTTTGAGGTTCTTGATATAAACGGCAAAACCTGCCATAAACCACCTCTATATTTTTAGAGCATCTTCTTTTAAATGCCCAAAACATTTACCCCAATTCATTATTCCATGTTATTTGAACTTCCACATAAGGGTCACCTGTTTTTAGATTCCTTCTAGACTGTAATTCGAACATGTACTAGTATATCTACAGCATAATAAAAACTCTGATGGAGAACATTTCATAAGGTGAAGGAAACATATTAAAATAATTATTAAGCAGGTCTCTTTTGAAAAACAAATATTTTATTTTAAAACGTTCACTTATCTCAGGTATTTTATATTTAGAATTTTTCTCATGCTTTATTTCCTGTTTTTCTAATATATCCTTCGAACATATTTTCATGTGCTTCATTTCTAGTTACCTTTAACCAGATATTTACTTATTCTTATCACACACTTTAATTTCTTCATCAAATGTATAAAACTGCTATAAGTGTTTTAATTTATACCTGTTTCTCCTGCTAATGGTTATTTCTTTCCAAATTAATACGCTATGGTAAGCTTGTTTACACTATGAGAACTTTATACAACGAAGCAAACTGTTTACAAATAAATTGTTGACCTAGAAATATTGCTAGCTAAGGCTTATCAGGGATCTCAAAACGTTTTATGGCAGTATTTTTGTTAAGTTTGATGTCTGTGTCAAAGATTGTATACGTATATTCACGCCTACATGCGTTTGTTTGTCAGCTCCGCCTTTGTATGTCCCTATCGGTGGATTATATACGTCATATGCACTCTTTCATGTTTATAGACGTTCTGCCACATTGTTGCTGATGAACTTTACACTATTTCATTATTGCACGTGATAAACAGCATAATTTTTACAATAATTGACCATTAAGCTCAAAATAAATAAGGACTTGGGATCAAAAGTATTTTTGTCAATTAACTTTATTATAACATATTATACCAGTTTTAATTTTACAGCACTAGACGGCCGTTTCGGAATACAATTCCTCATCAGTAGTGCTTCGACCAAAGTTATGAAACCAAAATTATTTTGAAGATGTTGAAAAGCTACCCAAAGGACCAAAATATATTTTACCAAATTAAGCTAAAGAAATACTTTGCATGAGGGAGTATACCTTAGTTTTTGAGAAATTTCAAATTTTAACTTGCAGGAAATTTAGACAATTATAGTATATTTCTGACAATAATACGAAATTATTGCCACTGAGTTGGTGATATCCTTGGGGCACCAGCCACCAGCAGAGATATCGGCTCAGGGGTTTAAATTACATATTATACCAGTAAATATGAAGCAGAACTTGAGGCCTAGTTCTTGTGTTCTGAAATATATTTTCATTTTGTGTATGATACATTATGACAACGATTATTTAACTTATTACTGTTATTGACATGTTCATGTTAGTTGATGTATCAATAATGCGGACAATGACCCATGGATATTGCAGTGTAGGCGTATAATGACCACCAATTTATAGCAGTCACCACAATATTGTTAATTGGTGTATTGCATCTGTATCCAAAATTATCCTTGACATATTTGATGCCCCTATGTTCAGCCTCACTTTCATTTTTAAGTTTGATTTCACACATCGTGGGTGTAGCTAGCTACATAGCAGGTGCTTACGCTTCCGGTCTTACTTTCCTGGTGTAAGTTTACATGTTTAATCCAATTTGTCTGCTTCAGATATTTTACTTTTTTGAGATTATTTGGACATGGATTGGTATGTAAGATAATGTTTTTTTATAACATAAACTTGTAAATGATGCTTTTTGTAGTGTTTGCAAGCCTAGGCTTATCAAGGCCTTCAAAAAGTTTTATTGCCGTCATCACAGTATTGTTGATAAATTTGATGTCTCTGTGTCAGGATTGTCCTGGATATATTTGACGTTTCATAGTTCCATGTTCCTTTCACACAATTTTTATTACATACGTGGCGGGTGTAGCTAGCTAAACAAAAGGTGCTTATTTTTTCGGAGCACCCGGCCTCACTTCCCTGGTGAATGTTCACGTGTCTAACCTAACTTGTCAATTCGAAAGTTTTTACTTTGCTTCTGGATTGTGATTCCGACATGGATTAGTATGTTTGTTTTTGATTAATTAAGTATGTTTAATTTTGACTAATTGACATAGTTAATGTAATCATAAGCAAAACACAGTGCACTTAATAATGGTTCATGATTTAATGCATCTAATTGATTTGGCAGCTAAAACAACTACAGTCCAATCCTGTCTATAAAGATCACTTATGGAACCAGTAAAAGTGACCTTATGTTAACATCTGCTGTATTCATTAAACCTGAAAAAACATGCGAATCATAAGCACATAAGTTGACGTATCGCCGGCCATGCCTTTAATGTGCCGACACCGGCCGCCATCACGGTACCAAAGCAGCGTCAAGGCGGCGACTACTGACGTACTAATATCATTGACGTCATTAAATGGCACAACTCAGACCGAGTTTTTATTCTTGTTTGTGTAATTCAAGCATGCCAAGCCTTTGTCGGAACATTGTAGGCTTGCTTGGCGATCAGTCAATGATCAAGGCGAGAAAAAAGCTTTTAATATGAATATTTTTCAAAAACAAATGTACTATGACCATACAAATGAACATTTACAATTAAAACCAGGTGTGGCTAAACAAACGTTGTTCTCGCTCATATTTCCCACACCTTTATTTTAGCGTGATTATTTAATTTATTGTTGTTATTGACATGTTCGTGTTAGTTGATTTATCATTAATAAACGCTGATGATGACTCAATGATATTGCAGTGTAGGCTTATATTTACCTTCAGTTAATATATAACAGTCACAACAATATTGTTGATATCTGTATCCAAAATTATCCTTGACATATTTGATGCCCCTCTGTTCAGCCTCACTTTCATTTTCAAGTTTGATTTCACACATGGTGGGTGTACCTAGCTACATAGCACGTGGTTACGTTTCCGGTCTTACTTTCCTGGTGTAAGTTCACATGTTTAATCCAATTTGTCAGCTTCAGATATTTTACTTTTTTGAGATAAAACTACCCCAAAAATATTCTTACGGTTACGGATAATAGTAGATGGGATTTGTAGTGTTTGCAAGCCTAGTATTATCAAGGCCCTCAAAAAGTTTTATGGCCGTCATTACAGTAATGTTGATAAGTTTGATGTCTCTGTGTTCAGGATTGCCCTGGATATATTTGACGTCTCATAGTTCCATGTTTCTTTCACACAATTTTTATTACATACGTGGCGGGTCTAGCTAGCTAAACAGGAGGTGCTTACTCTTCCGGAGCACCCGGCCTCACTTCCCTGGTAGAAGTTCACGTGTCTAACCTAACTTGTCAGTTCAAAAGTTTTTACTTTGCTTCTGAATTGTGATTCCGACGTGGATTAGTATGTTTGTTTTTGATTAATTAAGTTTGTTTAATTTTGACTCATTGACATAGTTAATGTAATCATAAGCAAAACAGAGTGCACTTAATAATGGTTCATGATTTAATGCATCCAATTGATTTGGCAGCTAAAAATGGACAATCGAATCCTGTCTATTGACCACCCCATAGAACCATTAAAAGTTTAATATCTGCTGTATTCATTAAACCTGAAAAAGACATGCGAATCATTAGCACATAAGTTGACGTATCGCCGGTCATGCCTTTTATGTTTCAACACCGGCCGCCATCACGGTACCAAAGCAGCGTCAAGGCGGCGACTACTGACGTACTAGTATCAGTGAAATCATTAAATGGCACAATTCAGGCCGAGTTTTCATTCTTGTATGTGTAATTCAAGCATGCCAAGCCTTTGTCGGGACATTGTGGGCGTGGTGGGCCGATTACCGAGACGAGAAAAAACTTTTGATAAGAATTTTTTTAAAAATAATATATTTATACTATGTGATACAAATTCATAATTCAATTCAATTTGGTTGATATAAAAATTCAATTCACAATACAATTTAATAGGGACCGGTGACCAATATTTTTTTGTATACCTAAGAAAAAATTCATAGTATCCACACTTATTTCCAGTACTAACCAGAATTATTTGATAATTTGTTATCAACGCATCAGACACTATATAGATGTAGTAAATGCGATTTTTTATGTTTTTTCTGTTCTTACTTTATTTGCGATTTGCTTAAAACATGTAGATCTATATTAGACAAACGTATCATGTCACTTATGATCAATTTCGCCCTATTTACAGTTAAGACTGTACTTAACATTATTTATTAAAAATTAATCAGATGCATGTCTAACTTTTTGATCTCTGACAGTTACTGATCAAGCGTCATAGTTTCATTTTATAATCTACTTTAATATCACCTAACCAATATTTTGTTATCGATATATGTTAAAAATTAAAGCGAGAAAATTAAAACAAAACATTTAAACGTGCCTATTATCAGCTTCAACAAAGTTTTTTATTTCATCTTTTATCTTCTGGCATGCTGAAATAAAAGAAATAATTGTTTTAAATGCTGTTTTAATGGTCAAATTAATTCCTAGACTATAATATTTGACTTCCGAATGTTCCATGTTCCTTTCATTCTCAATTTCGATTGCACCATAAATCGCCATGGTAGACCTTTTTTCCACTACGAAAACTTTATACAACAAAGTAAGCTACTTATAAATACATATTGACGCAAAGCTCCTGCAGGCCTAGGCTTATCAAAGATCCTCAAAAAAGTTTTTAGCCGTCATCACATAAGTGTTGTTAATTATGATATATCTATATACAAAATTGACCAGGATATATTTAATTCCCCATGGTTCTGTTTTTTCATTCCATATTTTGTTTACACACGTTTGCTGGAGCTAATGAAACAGAAGGTGTTTACCCTTCCGGAGTGAAAGCTCACGTAATAAACCCAATTTGGCAGCTTCCAAAATTTCATTACTTTAAGATATTTGTTTAGATATCGATTGGTTTGTTTTTTATTTGTATGTTTTTTTCTGGTTTATTCTATCAACTTGTAAATCATAAATAAAATTAATAAACGCTTGATGTTTTATCTTACGATTATTCATAATTCCAGATGGTTTTGGAAGTGTCGAATTGAATGTTGCAAACGCATTCCTGAAAACTTCAACATCAGTTGAGGATAGTTTCTTCTTTCTGCTTAAAGCACTAAGGATCTTCCCAGAGCATGAACAATCTTTGTTTAACTTGAAACAATGGTAATTAACAATATTGTCAGGGGAGATTTTCCAGTAGATCCATTCGTCATCGCCACACGTTTCTTAACCAAAATGAAAATAACGTTATTTAAAGTATTATAGTAAGAGTAAATAATTATTAATATCCGTTAAAAACAGCAATATTGAGAAGTAATTCTGGAACACCCAGGCTCTTTTCTTTTACGAAAGTCCGCGTGTTTTAATTAATTTGCTTTAGGTTTTTATTGAGACATGTAAAAGAATGTTCGATGTTGAATGAAATAATGCTTATATTTAACAAAAGCGGTTTACAATTCGATATATTCTCTACAAAGCGAAAAAAAAACAATGACGCAAAAAGTAAATATTCATTGAATTTCACATGTTACTGGTAGATGCTTAAACTTCCCGAGTATTCGGCCTCATTTCCTTGGTAGAAATAAATTTGTTTAATATGCCGTTTAACATTCCTTTTGGTATTGTGATTTGAAATGGAGTGGTGTTTGTTTGTGATTAAATGACAATAAGTCATAACGGGTAAGCAAATTGGTTTATTGTATGTTTGATTGTGTAATTTGCGTGACGAAAAGCATTGTCTAAGTAGCTGAGGTTTTTGTGTTTTTGTGGTCAAAAACAATATTTTACAAAACTTTAAACCAGATATTTGACACAACCAGCCATATATAGATCACGCAATTAACGTTAATGGTGAATCGACCAAACGTATATAAATCTCTCATTATTAAATCTAGATTGTGATCGGACACAAGTTATCGGATGCAGTGATATTTCATGACATTATTCATTTCAGTTCATTTTATAAGTTCTTCATCAATCCGTTTTCAGTATAACTTCGATAACTCGAAGTGCACGGGACTTCGATGATGGCTTCAAGTTATCGAGGTGTTCGAGTTTTCAAAGTTTAAGGATGACGTCACAATGTATACTTTCATTACTATGCAAGAAAAGTTGGATGGTGGTACAAAAAATAATAAATGAATTAAAATCAAATTTAAAAATTAGAAATAAGTTTCGTTTCCAACTTTTGTTTTGCTTACATTTTCGTGAATGTTCACGTGTTTAACCTAATTTGCTAGACTCAAGATTATTTCTTTGCTTTGAAATTTTGATTTGGACATGGATTGATGTTTGTCTTCTTTTTCATTCCTTAGTTTTGGCAAAAACCCATTCTACGTAACAATAAGCAAATTTAAATATACGTTAGATACTTTTACGAGTGTTTTATTATAAAGCATACATACGTGGTTGAATCAGTCTCATATCCATGCACGGCAATCTATCACGTATCTTGAAGCCCTTGGCAAACCATTTCAAACATCCTCCACCATTAGGGTTTCTGAATAAACATAAATGTTTACAATAGCTATTCTAGATGACATAGCAGTTATTGAACAGAAGGTAATGATAAAAAACAAACATACTAATCCATGTCCAAATCACAATCCAGAAGCAAAGTAAAAACGTTGGATCTGACAAGTTAGGTTAGACATGTGAACTTTCACCAGGGAAGCGAGGCCAGGTGCCCCGGAAGGGTAAGCATCTCCTGTTTAGCTAGCTACAACCGCCACGTGCGTTATCAATAATACATATTGCTGCTTTATTCAATATAAAAATGTACGTTCAGACGAATTCTTAAGATCTTAAAAAAATAATGAAATAAAGCCACTAACCTTCCAGCCATCGTTACCACAATTTTGTTGAAGCCAGTCTTCGACGGACCTCTAATCGTAACCAATGGCTCCATAGGTCCAACTGATGCTGTCGGGGATTCATCGATCAGATAGTGCGTGAAATATGTTCCAGAAAGCTGTAAATAAATATATATATACTTTTTGTAGTTTATTAGGTAAGCTCCCTAAAATCGGTTAATTTAGACTTCCAAAAAAACATCCCCAATACACTCGTATTAGTAAAAGCCAACTTTACCAAGAACTCGAAATAATACAAGTTTATGTACTAACCCATGTTCAAATTACAAACCGAAAGCAGTAACAACTTTTTAAATTGAAACATTAAGTAAAACATTTGAACTTTTATCAGGGAAATGGGGTCATGTACTCTAAAGGGTAAGCACTTCCTGTTCTGCTAGCTTCATTCGCCACGTGTGCAATTAAGAATGAAAGGAACATGAAACTGTAAGATGCTTACTATTGTCTAAATTTGCTGCTAATTTTCTCAGCTAAATTTGGTAAAATATATTTTGGACCTTTGGTAGTCTTTTAAACATCTTGAAAACAATTTTGGTCTAACCACTGCTGATGAAGAATTGTATTCCGCAACGGCCGTCTAGTGATGTAAAATTAAAACTGGTATAAAATGTAAAATATATCAAGAATAATTTAATTTAACGTTTGCATGAATGGATTTGCTCTCATTCACCTTATTATGGATGACACAGAAAGACATTTGAATTTCTACGCCGTGATTTTTTTTCTATAAAAATTAAAACTTATTATAAACTTATTTTTACTTACTTCAGTTAAATCTCGATTTGTCAGATCAGACACATCGACACCAGAGCAATGGGGTGCAGCACAAGCTCTTACAACAGTCACGGCCGTCAGTGATATACACAAACATAGCACTGTGATCATATTGAAAAGAATTTCTTTAAGTCTTATTCTCTGTCATTTATATGTAACTGTTATCCGCTAAATTTCATTCGTATGCTGACAATATATATGTGCGAGACGATATTTAAATTGCAGTTTAAAAAACAATCCAAAAAATCCTCAATTCTAAAAATGATTGATGAATATTATAAAGATTATGTACAGGTGTCTGTTACAATTTGTCAGCTAATATTATGACATTAAAATAAAAAATGTATAGTTTGTTATCAAGTGATTGTTGTATTTATAAAATGATTTTTTTAATTTAAATAACGAATATGTTTTTAAGGTACATTTTAAAATCATCATTAAAACCTTGTCAATTTTTCATCATTAACAAAAAATGTCTATTTATATAGCTATATAAGTGTCTCTTAACTTTTTAGTTGAACCATACCTGTTAAGTGGATCTGGTATACCTCTTTTTGTCAGAGATGTGTTTCATATATTTTCATTTATTATGCGAGTTCCCCTATTTCTTCCAAATAGAGAGCAATAGCATTTACAGGAATATAAATGCATAACAACCGCATCACTGCGTTTGAATATTAAGATCGGAAAACACATTCCCGGGGAACTATTACCTGGTAAACAGTATTGGCTGTCTCCATGTTTCCAGGTTGTTTATTTATTGGGGTTTCTAATGCCTTCGTGTTTGTCGATCAAATCGATTTTGAATTCATGAAGTCTATTGAAAGTCTCCGTTTGTAAATCAAAATGTTCCTTGCTGAATAGATAATTCATGTATGTTGCAATACTTTCAGGACCATATAACATGCTTTTGTGTCTTTCCAGTGGATGGGCACTGAATTAAAGACGATATTGGTGACGTAGTCCACAATTACGTCACTTAATATACGCATTACGCAGTAAGAGTGACTCTTGCACGTACATTTTCGTGGTCAAAACACTCAATAATATATTCCCAAGATTGAACGCAAATTAAAACTCAAAAATGAATTCTAGAATTTTCAAAAATATATATTTTTAATGAAAACATAACAATTGAACTGTTTTGAAATGCCGTTCATATTCAATATGCTGTCGAGCATAATTCAGTTTGTTAAGCAAAAGTTTGGCATTAATATTGATTCTGAATGTCATTTCAAAACAGTTCAATTGTTAAGTAATTGGAGTCAAGTGCTACATTTCTAGCAATTTCCGTCACATAGAATATTTTGCTTTTTGAAATTGGTGTCACAGATTAAATGTAGAATGCTAAGTGTCTTGTCATTGTCAGTGTAATTGTCGTCAATGAATTAATATAAATTGTTAAGTTTCTTTTTTTTACACCACGGACTATGAAAGTTGTTATTTAAGATGTCACGCATTTAATGGGTTGCGTTTATTACACAGACAATAGGTCTGTGTCCAAACAAGCCTCAATTCCAAATAAAACTTTAAAACTGTGAATAAGAACATCTGAACAGGAAAAGAAAATATTAAGTTACAGAATTGATAAATCAAGAATGTTTTTTTATTTTTACTTAAAATGTTAACTTATTATATGTACTCAAACATTTAGTTTTTTGTCACATAGTGATTTTCAATTTAACTCCATCAACTATTCACATCATTTTTTGCGTTTTATAAAAAATGAATGATAGTTGTCGTGACCTTAAATGGGATAGCGATCGGTATGTTTGTCTTGAAACTATTTCATTTACCATTTAACCTTTTCTCATAACCGTATAACTGGAAATTAATACCAGTAAATCTCGAAAGTTACCTGTTTTCCCAGTGTGTGTGTGTGTATGTTGTTTCTTCTCTTTTTTCTATCATTTACTCGTATTCTGGCTATTACTAGGTAATGCAAATAAGAATCCGAGAATAAAGTTCTAAAGATCTTTATATGGTAGATTAATTGATAAAGAACCTTCCAATCTCCTGTCTATGTTAAAAGTAGAACACATGCCACATTTTGTTGAAATAGTGGTACTTATTCAGCCCTGATGTAAGCTAGCCTATCGGCATTTCCGCACGATACTTACATAATAATTTATTTCCGAATCACAACTACAAGCGGTGCTCCGGAAGTGTAAGCACTTCCTGTTAAAATTAAAAAAAATTAGTCGCATTTGTCATACATAATTGAGGTATGGAACAGTTGCAAATTAATCTAAGCAAGTAAACTTCAGTTAGTGATATTATTAAATTAAAAAAAAACATACTTATCCATGTCCGAATCACATCCCAGAAACAAAGTAAAAACCTTGGAACTGACAAGTCAGATTAGACATGTGAACTTCCACCGGGGAAGTGAGTCTGGGTGCTCCAGAAGGGTAAGCACTTCCTATTTAGCTAGCTACACCCGCCACGTGTGTAATCAAAATTGTGTGAAAAGAACATGGGCCTATGGGAAGGACAATCCTGGACACAGAGACATAAAACTTATCAACAATACTGTGATGAGGGCTTTAAATTATTTTGAGGCCCTTGATATAAACGGCAAAACCTGTCTTGAACCACCTCTATATTAGAGCACCTTCTTTTAAATGTCCGAAACATTTACCCCAATTCATTATTCCATGTTATTTGAACCTCCACATCAGGGTCACCTGTTTTTACTTTCCTTCTGGATTGTAATTCGAACATGGTCTAGTATATCTACAGCATAACAAAAACTCTGATGGAGAACATTTCATAACGTGAAGGAAAAAATATTAAAATGAATTATTAGGCAGGTCTTTTTTTAAAAAAATATTTTATTTTAAAACGTTCACTTATCTCAGGTATTTTATATTTAGAATTTTTCTCATGCTTTATTTCCTGTTTTTCTATATTCTTCGATCATATTTTCATGTGCTTCATTTCTAGTTACCTTTAACCAGATATTTACTTATTCTTATCACACACTTTAATTTCTTCATCAAATGTATAAAACTGCTATAAGTGTTTTAATTTATACCTGCTTCTCCTTCTTATGGTTATTTTTTCCAAATTAATACGCTATGGTAAGCTTGTTTACACTATGAGAACTTTATACAACGAAGCAAACTGCTTACAAATAAATTGTTGACCTAGAAATATTGCTAGCTAAGGCCTATCAAGGATCTTAAAACGTTTTATGGCAGTATTATTGTTAAGTTTGATGTCACTGTCTCAAAGATTGTATACGTATATTCACGCCGTATACGTATATTCACGCCCACATGCGTTTGTTTGTCAGCTCCGCCTTTGTATGTCCCTATCGGTGGATTATATACGTCATATGCACTCTTTCATGTTTATAGACGTTCTGCCACATTGTTGCTGATGAACTATACACTATTTTATTATTGCACGTGATAAACAGCATATTGTTTTCAATAATTGACCATTGACCTCAAGATAACAGTCACGCCGGTTAACGGATTAATATTGTCCAGTAACACAGAATCCCGAGGATTTGGAATCAAAAGTATTTTTGTCAATTAACTTTATTATGTCTTTTAAAAAGTTAAAATTGAATGTTAAATAAAAAATAAAATTTTAAAAATGTTATAATATGTTTTTGCAAAATTGTTACTAGTGTTTTTTTGCATGTGTTTGATGTCGCCTTGTTATTTGTTTACTCTCTGATACTACTTGTTGCTTCAAGCTTTTATTTGATTATTTTCGGTAACAAACGCTTCTTTTAAAATATAATGGAATGATGCCGTCTTTGGTTTCACTGTAAACAATTATTTGGTTTGTCATTACGAAATTTTACCTTGTACATGTAGTAAGCGTCAGGTTTTTAATGAATAAATTACAGGTGGTATTTGAATTAAAACATTTTATTTTTTCATATTATTGTAATTTAAATTGACATTCTCCTGTAAACATTCTCTTTGTTTTTAAGCAGTTATGAGATTTTAAGAATTTTTAGAGCGTATAACTCCTTAAATACATGGACTTATTGCCTGATATAATCAATAACAAACATACTCATCCATGTCCAAATCATAAACCAGAAGCAAAGTAAAACCTTTGGAACTGACAAGTCAGGTTACAAACGTAAAATTCCACCTGGGAAGTGAGGCATGGTGGTCTGGGAGAATAAGCACCTCTTGTTTAGCTATCTACACCCGTCATGTGTGTAATCAAAATTGTGTGAAAAGAACATGAAACTATAGGACGTTAAATGTTTCAAAGGAAATTCTAGACAGAGAGACATCCTACTTATCAACAATGCTGTGGTGACGGTTATAAAACTTTTTGAGGGCCTTGATATGCCTAGCACTCAGTCAACAATTTATTTGCAAGCAGCCTGTCTCGTTGTGAAAAGTTCCCACAGTGGGAACAATCTCTACCATAGTGTATTAATTGGGACACAAATACACCATAAGCAGGATTAAGTTTACATTTTAATTTTAAATAATGTACGATTGCCAACGCAAGAGATTATCTAATCAAAAACAAACATACCAATCCATATCTGAAACACACTCCAGAAGCAAAGTAAAAACTTTGGAACTGACAAGTTAGGTTATACACGTGAACTTTCATCAGGGAAATGAGGCCGGGTGCTTCGAAAGGGTAAACACCTCTTGTTTAGCTAGCTACACCCGCCACGTGTGTAATCAAAATTGCGTAAAAGGAACATGGAACTATGAGACGTCAAAAATATCCAGGGCAACCCTGGACAGGAGGGTCTTGATAAGCCTAAGCTTGGAATATCCCTGACTCAACAATTTATTTGCAAGCAGCCTACTTCGTTGTACAAAGTCCCCGTTGTAGGAACAAGCTCTACCATAGCCTATTAATTTGGAAACAAATACATCATAAGCAGGAGAAGCAGGTATATTGCTCCATAAAAAAAGTAAAGTTGACAATAGAAAATTTGAAGTCATCACGTTTGTCATAAAGTTTCAAATGTAGCCTTTCGTGTGCGTCATATTTCAGGTATAAGTTTAAATATGAAGGAGAACTTGAGGCCTTCTTCCTGGTTCTGAAATATATTTTCATTTTGTGTAAGATCCATTATGACCGCGATTATTTAATTTATTATTGTTATTGACATGTTCGTGTTAGTTGATGTATCATTAATAAACACTGACGATGACTTAAGAATATTGCAGTGTAGGCTTATAATAACCCTCAGTTATAACAGTCACCATAATATAATTGATAAGTGTATTGCAAATGTATCCAAAATTATCCTTGATATATTCCATGTCCCCTTGTTAAATCTCTCTTCCATTTTCAAGTTTGATTTCACACATGACTGGTGTACCTAGCTACATAGCACGTGGTTACTCTTCCGGTCTTACTTTCCTGGTTCACATGTTTAATCCAATTTGTCAGCTTCAGATATTTTACTTTTTTGAAATTGTTTGGACAGGGATTGGTGTTTATGTTTTTTGTAAAATAAACTTGTAAAACATGAAGGTAATGATAAAACGACCCCAAAAATATTCTTACGGTTACTGATAATAGTAGATGGTTTTTGTAGTGTTTGCAAGCCTAGGATTATCAAGGCCCTCAAAAAATTTTATGACCGTCATCACAGTATTGTTTAGAAGTTTGATGTCTCTGTGTCCAGGATTGCCCTGGATATATTTGGCGTCTCATAGTTCCATGTTTCCTTCACACAATTTTGATTACATACATGTACGTGGCGGATGTAGCTAGCTAAACAGGAGGTGTTTACCCTTCCGGAGCACCCGGCGTCACTTCCCTGGTAGAAGTTGACGTGTCTAACCTAACTTGTCAGTTCCAAAGTTTTTACTTTGCTTCTGGATTGTGATTCCGACATGGATTAGTATGTTTGTTTTTGTTTAATTAAGTTTGTTTAATTTTGACTCCTTGACATAGTTAATGTAATCATAAGCAAAACACAGTACACTTGATTATGGTTCATGATTTAATGCATCCAATTAATTTGACAGCCCAAAAACTACAGTCCAAACCTGTCTGTAAAGACCACCCCATGGAACCGGTAAAAGTGACATTAAGTTTAATATCTGTTGTAGTAATTAAACCTGAAAAGACATGCAAATCATTAGCACATTCGTTGACGTATCGCCAGTCATGCCTTTTATGTTCCGACACAGGCCGTCATCACGGTACCAAAGCAGCGTCAAGGCGGCGACTAATGACGTGCTAGTATCAACGCAATCATTAAATGACACAATTCAGGCCGAGTTTTCATTCTTGTGTGTGTAATTCAAGCATGCCAAGCCTTTTTCGGAACATTGTGGGCGTGGTGAGCGATTCGTAAATTACCGGGGCGAGAAAAAACTTTTAATATGAATATTTTTAAAAACAAGATATCTGTACTATGGATATAAATTGATAATTCAGTTCAATTTTGTTGATATAAAAATTCAATTCACAATAAAATTGAATAGGAACCAGGCGGCCAATATCTTTCTCTGTATACCTAAGAAAAAAATCATAGTATATCCACACTTATTTCAATACTGACCAGAATTATTTGTTCATTTGTTATTGTTTTAAACGCAACACACACTACAGATCTAGCAAATGCGATTTGTTTCTGTTTTTTTTTGTTTGAACTTTATTTGCGATTTGGATTGGAACATGTAGATCTATATTAGACAAACGTATGTATGTCAGTTACGATCAATTTTGCCCTATTTACAGTTAAGACTGTACTTTACAATATTTATTAAAAATTAATCAGATGCTTGTCTGACTTTTTTTATCTCTGACAGTTACTGATCATGTGTCATCTTCTCATTTAATAATCTACTTGAATATCACCTAACCGATATTTTGTTATCGATATAAAGCCAGAAAATTAAAACAAAACATTGATACTTGCCTATTATCAGCTTCAACAAAGTTATTTACGTCATCTTCTATCTTCTGGCATGCTGAAATAAAAAAATGATTGTTTTAAATGTTGTTTTAATGGTAGAATTCAGTCCTAGGGTATAATATTTGACTTTTTTCCACTACAAAGACGTTATACAACAAAGTAAGCTACTTATAAATAAATTATTGGCGCAAAGCTTCTGCAGCATTAGGCTTATCAAGGACCTCAAAAAAGATTTATAGCGGTCATAACAATAGAGTTCTTAATTATGACGTTTCTATATACAAAATTGACCATGATATATTTAATTACCCATAGTTCTGTATTTTTTCATTCCCAATTTTGTTTACACACGTTTGCTGGAGCTAATAAAACAGGTGGCGTTAAGCACCCGGTCTAACTTCCCCGGCGAAAGTTCATGTTTTTAACCCAATTTGCCAGCTTCCAAAATTTCATTACTGTAAGATGTTTGTTTAGACATGAATTGGTTTGATTTTTATTTGTAAGTTTTTTCTAGTTTATTCTATCAACTTGTAAATCATAAATAAAATTAATAAACGATTGATATTTTGTCTTACGATTATTCATAATTCCAGATGGCTTTGGAAGTGTCGAATTGAATGTTGCAAACGCATTCTTGAAAACTTCAACATCAGTTGAGGATAGTTTCTTCTTTCTGCTTAAAGCACTAACGATCTTCCCAGAGCATGAGCAATCTTTGTTTAACTTGAAGCAATGGTAATTAACAATATTGTCAGAGGAGATTTTCCAGTAGATCCATTCGTCATCGCCACACATTTCTTAACAAAAATGAAAATAACGCTATTTAAAGTATTATTGTAAGAGTAAATAATTATTAATATCCGTTAAAAACAGCAATATTGAGAAGTAATTCTGGAACACCCAGGCTCTTTTCCTTTACGAAAGTCCGCGTGTTTTAACTAATTTGCTTTAGGGTTTTTATCGAGACATGTAAAAGAATGTTCGTTGTTGAATGAAATTATGCTTATATTTAACAAAAGCGGTTTACAATTCGATATATTCTCTACAAAGCAAAAAAAAAAAAAAAAAAAAAAAAAACAACAATGACGCAAAAAGTAAATATTCATCGAATTTCACATGTTACTGATAGATGCTTAAACTTACTAAGCATCCGGCCTCAATTTCCTTGGTAGAAATAAATTTGTTCAACATACCGTTTTGCATTCCTCTTGGTATTGTGATTTTGATATGAGTGGTGTTTGTTTGTGATTTAATGACAATAAGTCATAACGGGTAAGCAAATTGGTTTATTGTATGTTTGATTGTGTAATTTACGTGAGGAAAAGCATTGTCTAAGTAGCTGAGGTTTTTGTGTTTTTTGTGGGTCAAAAACAATATTTTACAAAACTTCAAATCAGATATTTGACACAACAAGCCATATATAGATCACGCTATTAACGTTAATGGTGAATCGACCAAACGTATATAAATCTCTCATTATTAAATCCACATTGTGATCGGACACAAGTTAGCGGATGCAGTGATATTTGATGACACTAATCATTTCAGTTCATTTTATAGGTTCTTCATCAATCCGTTTACAGTAAAACTACGAAAAATCGAAGTACACGGGACTTCGATGATGACTTCAAGTTATCGAGGTGTTCGAGTTTTCAAAGTTTAAGGATGACGACACAATGTAGACTTTCATTGCTATGCGATGTGGATGGTGGTACATAAAATAATAAATCAATTAAAATCAAATTTAAAAATTAGAAATAAGTTTCGTTTCCAACTTTTGTTTTGCTTACATTTACGTGAAAGTTCACGTGTTTAAACTAATTTCTTAACCTGGAATTTATTTCATTGCTTTGGATTTATGATTTTGACATGGATTGATGTGTTTCTTATTTTTTCATTCCTTCGTTAGTTTAGTTGATTTTTATCAGCTAAATCAAGTCAGATGTTTTAACACAAAAACCATTCAAGTAACAATAAGCAAATTTTAATATACCTTAGATACCTTTACGAGTGTTTTTATTATAAAGCATACATACGTGGTTGAATAAGTCTCATATCCATGCACGGCAATCTATCACGTATCTTGAAGCTCTTGGCAAACCATTTCAAACATCCTCCACCATTAGGGTTTCTGAATAAACATAAATGTTTACAATAGCTATTCTAGATGACATAGCAGTTATTGAACAGAAGGTAATGATAAAAAACAAACATACTAATCCATGTCCAAATCACAATCCAGAAGCAAAGTAAAAACGTTGGAACTGACAAGTTAGGTTAGACATGTGAACTTTCACCAAGGAAGCGAGGCCAGGTGCCCCGGAAGGGTAAGCATCTCCTGTTTAGCTAGCTACAACCGCCACGTGCGTTATCAATAATACATACTGCTGCTTTATTCAATATAAAAATGTACGTTCAGACGAATTCTTAAGATCTTAAAAAAATAATGAAATAAAGCCACTAACCTTCCAGCCATCGTTACCACAATTTTGTTGAAGCCAGTCTTCGACGGACCTCTAATCGTAACCAATGGCTCCATAGGTCCAACTGATGCTGTCGGGGATTCATCGATCAGATAGTGCGTGAAATATGTCCCAGAAAGCTGTAATTAAATAAATGTATATACTTTTTTTGTAATTTATTAGGTAAGCTCCCTAAAGTCGCTTACTTCAAAGTTCCAAAAATACGTCCCCAATACACTCGTATTTGTAAAAGCCAACTTTACCAAGAACTCGAAATAATACAAGTTTATTTACTAAC
The DNA here is from genome assembly GCA_021292105.1 of Anadara kagoshimensis. Classification (NCBI taxonomy): domain Eukaryota; kingdom Metazoa; phylum Mollusca; class Bivalvia; order Arcoida; family Arcidae; genus Anadara; species Anadara kagoshimensis. The sequence continues at coordinate 32,828,770 of CM037867.1, read as the reverse complement.
CCATGTTCAACAGAAAGCAGTGAAAACTTTTTAGATTGAAACATTTGAACTTTTACCAGGGAAATGGGGTCATGTACTCTAAAGGGTAAGCACTTCCTGTTCTGCTAGCTACACTCGCCACGTGTGCAATTAAGAATGAAAGGAACATGGAACTGTAAGATGCTTACTATTGTCTAAATTTGCTGCTAATTTTCTCAGCTAAATTTGGTAAATTATATTTTGGACCTTTGGTAGTCTTTTAAACATCTTGAAAACAATTTTGGTCTAACCACTACTGATGAAGAATTGTATTCCGCAACGGCCGTGTAGTGATGTAAAATTAAAACTGGTATAAAATGTAAAATATATCAAGAATAATTTAATTTAACGTTTGCATAAATGGATTGGCTCTCATTCACCTTATTATGGATGACACACAAAGACATTTGAATTTCTACGCCGTAGCGATGATTTTTTCTCTAATAATTAAAACTTAATATAAACTTATTTTTACTTACTTTAGTTAAATCTAGATTTGGCAGATTAGACACATCGACACCAGAGCAATGGGGTGCAGCACAGCTCTTACAGCCCACGGCCGTCAGTGATATACACAAACATAGCAAAGTGGACATATCTAAATGAATTTCTTTAAGTCTTATTCTCTGTCATTTATATGTAACTGTTATCCGCTAAATTTCATTCGTATACTGACAATATATATGTGCGAGGCGATATTTAAATTGCAGTTTAAAAAACAATCCAAAAAATCCTCATTCCTAAAAATGATTGATGAATATTATAAAGTTTATGTACATGTGTTTGTTACAAATTTTCATCTAATATTATTACATTAAAATCAACAATGTATAGTTAGTTATCAAGTTGTATTTATAAAATGATTTTTTTTAATTTAACGAATAATTTTATTTAGGTACATTTTAAAATCATCATTAGAACTTTGTCATTTTTACATCATTAACAAATAATGTCTAATTATATAGCTATATAAGTGTCTCCTTACTTTTTAATTGGACCATACCTGTTAAGTCGATCTGGTATACCTCTTTGTGATATTTTGTCAGTGATGTGTTTCATATATTTTTATTTATTATGCGAGTTCCTATTTCTTCCAGATTAAGAGCAATAGCATTTACAGGAATATAAATGCATAACAACCGCATCACTGCGTTTGAATATTAATATCGGAAAACACATTCCTGGGGAACTATTAACTGGTAAACAAAATGGCTGTTTCCATGTTTCCAGGTTGTTTATTTATTGGGGTTTCTAATGACTTCGTGTTTGATGATCAAATCGATTTTGAATTCATGAAGTCTATTGGAAGTTTCCGTTTGTAAATCAAAATGTTCCTCGCTGAATAGATAATTCATGTATGTTGCAATATTTTCAGGAGATATAACATGCTTTTGCGTCTTTCCAGTGGATAGGCACTAAATTAAAGACGATATTGGTGACGTAGTCCACAATATCGTCACTTAATATACGCATTACGCAGTAAGTGTGACTCTTGCACGTTCATTTTCGTGGCCAAAACACTCAATAATATATTCCAAAGATTGAACGCAAATTAATACTCAAAATGAATTCTAGAATTTCAAAAATATATATTTTTAATAAAACATAACAATTGAACTGTTTTGAAATGCCGTTCATATTCAATATGCTGTCGAGCATAATTCATTTTGTTGAGCAAAAGTTTGGCATTATTATTGATTCTCAACGTCATTTCAAAACAGTTCAATTGTTAAGTAATTGTAGTCAAGTGCTACATTTCTAGCAATTTCCGTCACATAGAATATTTTGCTTTTTGAAATTGGGGTCACAGATTATATGTAGAGTGCTAAGTGTCTTGTCATTGTCAGTGCAATTGTCGTCAATGAATTAATATAAATTGTTAAGTTTCTTTTTTTTTGACACCACGGACTATTAAAGTTGTTATTTAAGATGTCACGCATTTAATCGGTTGCGTTTATTACACAGACAATAGGTCTGTGTCCAAACAAGCCTCAATTCCAAACAAAACGTTAAAACTGTGAATAAGAACATCTGAACAGGAAAATAAATATTTAGTAACATTATTGATAAATCAATGTTTTTTTTTATTTTTACTTAAAATGTTAACTTATTATATGTACTCAAACATTTAGTTTTTTGTCACATAGTGATTTTCAATTAAACTCCATCAACTATTCACATCATTTTTTTGCGTTTTATAAAAAAAATGATAGTTGTCGTGACCTTAAATGGGATAGCGATCGGTATGTTTGTCTTTAAACTATTACATTTACCATGATAATAATGAAATGGATTATATGACAGTTGAGAACCTTTTCTCATAACCGTATAACTGGAAATTAATACCAGTAAATCTCGAGAGTTATCAGTTTTCCCAGTGTGTGTGTATGTTGTTTTTTTCTCTTTTTTCCATCATTTACTTATATTCTGGCTATTACTAATATGATTCTTTCTGTTTATTAGTTTAAGTCCTTTAATACAAACATTTTACCATAGGTAATGCAAATAAGAATCCGAGAACAAAGTTCAAAGGATCTTTTTATGATAGATTAATTGATAAGGAACCTTCCAATCTCCTGTCTATTTAACATTCATGTATATGTAAAAAGATGGAAGTTCACATGCCACATTTTGTTGAAATAGTGGTACTTATTCAGCCCTGATGTAAGCTTGCCTATCGGCATTTCCGCACGATACTAACATAACAATTTATGTCCGAATCACAACCGCAAGTGCTGCTTCGGAAGTGTAAGCACTTCCTGTTAAAATTTAAAAAAAAGTAGTCGCATTTGTCATACATAATTGTGGTATGGAACAGTTGCAAATTAATTTAAGCAAGTAAACTTCAGTTAGTGATATTATTAAATTAAAAAAACCATACTAATCCATGTCCGAATCACATCCCAGAAACAAAGTAAAAACCTTGGAACTGACAAATAAGGTTAGACATGTGAACTTCCACCAGGGAAGTGAGTCTGGGTGCTCCGGAAGGGTAAGCACTTCCTGTTTAGCTAGCTACAATCGTCACGTGTGTAATCAAAATTGTGTGAAAAGAACATGGGCCTATGGGAAGGACAATCCTGGACACAGAGACATAAAACTTATCAACAATACTGTGATGAGGGATTTAAATTATTTTGAGGTTCTTGATATAAACGGCAAAACCTGCCATAAACCACCTCTATATTAGAGCATCTTCTTTTAAATGCCCAAAACATTTACCCCAATTCATTATTCCATGTTATTTGAACCACCTCCACATTAGGGTCACCTGTTTTTACTTTCCTTCTAGATTTTAATTCGAACATGTACTAGTATATCTACAGCATAATAAAAACTCTGATGGAGAACATTTCATAAGGTGAAGGAAAAAATATTAAAATAAATTATTAAGCAGGTCTCTTTTGAAAAACAAATATTTTATTTTAAAACGTTCACTTATCTCAGGTATTTTATATTTAGAATTTTTCTCATGCTTTATTTCCTGTTTTTCTAATATATCCTTCGAACATATTTTCATGTGCTTCATTTCTAGTTACCTTTAACCAGATATTTACTTATTCTTATCACACACTTTAATTTCTTCATCAAATGTATAAAACTGCTATAAGTGTTTTAATTTATACCTGTTTCCCCTGCTAATGGTTATTTCTTTCCAAATTATTACGCTATGGTAAGCTTGTTTACACTATGAGAACTTTATACAACGAAGCAAACTGCTTACAAATAAATTGTTGACCTAGAAATATTGCTAGCTAAGGCTTATCAGGGATCTCAAAACGTTTTATGGCAGTATTTTTGTTAAGTTTGATGTCTCTGTGTCAAAGATTGTATACGTATATTCACGCCTACATGCGTTTGTTTGTCAGCTCCGCCTTTGTATGTCCCTATCGGTGGATTATATACGTCATATGCACTCTTTCATGTTTATAGACGTTCTGCCACATTGTTGCTGATGAACTTTACACTATTTCATTATTGCACGTGATAAACAGCATAATTTTTACAATAATTGACCATTAAGCTCAAAATAAATAAGGACTTGGGATCAAAAGTATTTTTGTCAATTAACTTTATTATAACATATTATACCAGTTTTAATTTTACAGCACTAGACGGCCGTTTCGGAATACAATTCCTCATCAGTAGTGCTTCGACCAAAGTTATGAAACCAAAATTATTTTGAAGATGTTGAAAAGCTACCCAAAGGACCAAAATATATTTTACCAAATTAAGCTAAAGAAATACTTTGCATGAGGGAGTATACCTTAGTTTTTGAGAAATTTCAAATTTTAACTTGCAGGAAATTTAGACAATTATAGTATATTTCTGACAATAATACGAAATTATTGCCCACTGAGTTGGTGATATCCTTGGGGCACCAGCCACCAGCAGAGATATCGGCTCAGGGGTTTAAATTACATATTATACCAGTAAATATGAAGCAGAACTTGAGGCCTTCTTCTTGTGTTCTGAAATATATTTACATTTTGTGTATGATACATTATGACAACGATTATTTAACTTATTACTGTTATTGACATGTTTATGTTAGTTGATGTATCAATAATGCGGACAATGACCCATGGATATTGCAGTGTAGGCGTATAATGACCACCAATTTATAGCAGTCACCACAATATTGTTAATTGGTGTATTGCATCTGTATCCAAAATTATCCTTGACATATTTGATGCCCCTATGTTCAGCCTCACTTTCATTTTTAAGTTTGATTTCACACATGTGGGTGTAGCTAGCTACATAGCAGGTGCTTACGCTTCCGGTCTTACTTTCCTGGTGTAAGTTTACATGTTTAATCCAATTTGTCTGCTTCAGATATTTTACTTTTTTGAGATTATTTGGACATGGATTGGTATGTAAGATAATGTTTTTTTATAACATAAACTTGTAAATGATGCTTTTTGTAGTGTTTGCAAGCCTAGGCTTATCAAGGCCTTCAAAAAGTTTTATTGCCGTCATCACAGTATTGTTGATAAATTTGATGTCTCTGTGTCAGGATTGTCCTGGATATATTTGACGTTCATAGTTCCATGTTCTTTCACACAATTTTTATTACATACGTGGCGGGTGTAGCTAGCTAAACAGGTGCTTATTTCGGAGCACCCGGCCTCACTTCCCTGGTGAATGTTCACGTGTCTAACCTAACTTGTCAATTCGAAAGTTTTTACTTTGCTTCTGAATTGTATTCCGACGTGGATTAGTATGTTTGTTTTTGATTAATTAAGTTTTTTAATTTTGACTCATTGACATAGTTAATGTAATCATAAGCAAAACAGAGTGCACTTAATAATGGTTCATGATTTAATGCATCCAATTGATTTGGCAGCTAAAATGGACAATCCAATCCTGTCTATTGACCACCCTAGAAAGTTAAAAGTTTAATATCTGCTGTATTCATTAAACCTGAAAAAGACATGCGAATCATTAGCACATAAGTTGACGTATCGCCGGCATGCCTTTTATGTTTCACACCGGCCGCCATCACGGTACCAAAGCAGCGTCAAGGCGGCGACTACTGACGTACTAGTATCAGTGAAATCATTAAATGGCACAATTCAGGTCGAGTTTTCATTCTTGTATGTGTAATTCAAGCATGCCAAGCCTTTGTCGGGACATTGTGGGCGTGGTGGGCGATCCGTCAATAACCGAGACGAGAAAAAACTTTTGATATGAATTTTTTTAAAAATAATATATTTATACTATGGGATACAAATTCATAATTCAATTCAATTTGGTTGATATAAAAATTCAATTCACAATACAATTTAATAGGGACCGGTGACCAATATTTTTTTGTATACCTAAGAAAAAATTCATAGTATCCACACTTATTTCCAGTACTAACCAGAATTATTTGATAATTTGTTATCAACGCATCAGACACTATATAGATGTAGTTAATGCGATTTTTTATGTTTTTTTCTGTTCTTACTTTATTTGCGATTTGGCTTAAACATGTAGATCTATATTAGACAAACGTATCATGTCACTTATGATCAATTTCGCCCTATTTACAGTTAAGACTGTACTTAACATTATTTATTAAAAATTAATCAGATGCATGTCTACTTTTTGATCTCTGACAGTTACTGATCAAGCGTCATCGTTTCATTTTAATCTACTTCAATATCACCTAACCAATATTTTGTTATCGATATATGTTAAAAATTAAAGCGAGAAAATTAAAACAAAACATTTAAACGTGCCTATTATCAGCTTCAACAAAGTTTTTTATTTCATCTTTTATCTTCTGGCATGCTAAAAAAAGAAAATAATTGATTTAAATGCTGTTTTAATGGTCAAATTAATTCCTAGACTATAATATTTGACTTCCGAAAGTTCCATGTTCCTTTCATTCTCAATTTCGATTACACCATAAATCGCCATGGTAGACCTAGTTTCCAATACGAAAACGTTATACAACAAAGTAAGCTACTTATAAATAAATATTGACGGAAAGTTTCTGCAGGCCTAGGCTTATCAAGGACCTCAAAAAAGATTTAGCCGTCATTACAATAGAGTTCTTAATATGATATATCTATATACAAAATTGACCAGGATATATTTAATTCCCCATGGTTCTGTTTTTTCATTCCATATTTTGTTTACACACGTTTGCTGGAGCTAATGAAACAGTAGTTGTTTACCCTTCCGGAGTGAAAGTTCACGTAATCAACCAAATGTGCCAGCTTCCAAAATTTCATTACTTTAAGATATTTGTTTAGATATCGATTGGTTTGTTTTTTATTTGTATGTTTTTTTGGTTTATTCTATCAACTTGTAAATCATAAATAAAATTAATAAACGCTTGATGTTTTATCTTACGATTATTCATATTCCAGATGGTTTTGGAAGTGTCGAATTGAATGTTGCAAACGCATTCCTGAAAACTTCAACATCAGTTGAGGATAGTTTCTTCTTTCTGCTTAAAGCACTAACGATCTTCCCAGAGCATGAACCATCATTGTTTAACTTGAAGCAATAGTAATTAACAATATTGTCAGGGGAGATTTTCCAGTAGATCCATTCGTCATCGCCACACGTTTCTTAACAAAAATAAAAATAACGTTATTTAAAGTATTATAGTATAGTAAATAATTATGAATATCGCTAAAACTGCAGTATTTAAAAGTAAATCCGGAGCACCCAGACTCATTTCTTTATGGATGTCCTCGAGTTTTAATTAATTTGTTTAGGGTTGTTATTTAGACATGTAAAAGAATGTTTGTTGTTGAATGAAATGATGCTTATATTGTAAAAGCGGTTTACAATTCAATATGTTCTCTACAAAGCGAAAATAAACAATGACGCAAAAAAGTCATTATTAATTGAATGTCACATGTTGCTGGTAGATGTTTAAACTTACTGAACATCCGGCCTCATTTCCTTGGTAGAAATAAATTTGTTTAACGTGCCGTATTACCTTCCTCTTGGTATTGTGATTTTAATATGGAGTGGTGCCTGTGATTTAATGACAATAAGTCATAACGGGTAAGCAAATTGGTTTATTGTATGTTTGATTGTGTTATTTGCGTGAAGAAAAGCATTGTCCAAGTAGCTGAGGTTTTTTAGTTTTTGTGGGTCAAAAACAATATTTTACAAAACTTCAAACCAGATATTTGACACAACCAGCCATATATAGATCACGCTATTAACGTTAATGTTGAATCAACCAAACGTATTTAAATCACTGATTGTCAACTCTATTATGTGATCCGACACATGTTAGAGGATACAGTGATATTTCATGACATTGATCATTTCAATTCTTCATCAGTCCGTTTTCAGTATAATTTCGATAACTCGAAGCGCACGGGACTTCGATGATGACTTCGAGTTATCGGGGTGTTAAATTTAAGGATGACGTCACTATGTAGACTTTCGTTGCTATGCGAGTTGAATGATGATACATAAAATAATAAATGAATTAAAATCAAATTTAAAAAATAAAAAAATAAATTTCGTTTCCAACTTTTGTTTTGCTTACATTTTTGTGAAAGTTCACGTGTTCAACCTAATTCGCTAACCTCAAGATTATTTCATTGCTTAGGAATTATGATTTAGACATAGATTGATTTTTTCTTCTTTTTCATTCCTTCGTTAGTTTTTATGATCTTTATCAGCTTAATCAAGTCAGATGTTTTAACACAAAAACCATTCTAAGTAACAATAAGCAAATTTTAATATACGTTAGATACTTTTACGAGTGTTTTTATTATAAAGCATACATACGTGGTTGAATCAGTCTCATATCCATGCACGGCAATCTATCACGTATCTTGAAGCCCTTGGCAAACCATTTCAAACATCCTCCACCATTAGGGTTTCTGAATAAATATAAATGTTTACAATAGCTATTCTAGATGACATAGCAGTTATTGAACAGAAGGTAAATAATGATATGATATAAATGGAGTATTTTAGCACTCCTAAGGGAGCCGCTAATGCACATTATTACACGTTAGTGCACATTAATTATATAACATAAAAAGTAAACATACTTATCAATATCCAAATCAAAACCCAGAAGTGTTGTCAAATTTTGAAATTTACAATTACGTTAAAACCGTAAACTTTCCGCAGGGAAGTGAGACCGGGTGCTCAGGGATGCCATGCACCTCCTGTCTATTGTTTTATGTGGGTGCTTATGAAAGCTTATTTTTTATTGCATGTTACCTAGTGTGTGCTTTTCTTCTTATAATACATACCGCTGCTTTATTCAATATAAAAATGTATAAGCAGACAAATGCTAAAGATTAAAAAAATAATGAAACAAAGCCACTAACCTTCCAGCCATTGTTACCACAATTTTGTTGAAGCCAGTCATTGACGGACCTCTAATCGTAACCAATGGCTCAATTGGTCCAACTGATACTGTCGGGGATTCATCGATCAGATAGTGCGTGAAATATGTTCCAGAAAGCTGTAAATAATTAAATATATATACTTTTTTCGGAGTGTTTTGGTATGCTCTTTAAAGTCGGTTAATTTAGACTTCCAAAAATACATCCCCAATACACTCGTAGTAGTAGACATTTCTAAACTTTGGTCGGAGTAGGACTCGGATTTAGAGTTGTACTTCAAACGGGGTCATCTCAAAATTCTTTTTGTCTTAAGAACATTTCACACCTATAGTTCTACGAAGTTTTATCGCAAAACGTTTTGATAACATGATAAATGGCGAGGCAATGCGATGTGCCACAGAAAGCTTTATGAGAGAAAAACATTGATAATAAAGCCTAAAAATCGTTGCTGAGATGACATCGGAGACATATAACAACTTATATAAAACACGCGAATGCTTGCTGATAAATTGACTTGTATATGTAGCGAAGCGCTTTCATTTTAGGAGAGTAGTACATGAGCGAAAATGGCTGTAAAAAATTAGAATTGAACAATCAAACACATGTATTGATGTTCAATTGTAATCCAAAAACCAAAACTAAAACTTTGAAAACTGATAAATCCTGTTAAGCTCTTGCATTTGCACCAGGGAAATCAAAGGGAGACCGGGTGCTCCGAAAATGTAGTGCCTCCTGTTTATTTAGCTACAAATGCCACGTATGAAATCAAAATCGAAAACAAAATTAATTTGAAAAAAAAACTAAAGGCAAATGTGAACCAACTAAAATTTTATTTCCACCATAATTTAATCGGAACCAGAATTGTGAATCTCTATAGCCTTCGATGTTTTTGAAACCTTTTTATTTAGAAATATTGCGTTACCTTAAGTATTACTCCTAACAAGATCTCTTTGCTTGTTTCGATTCTTCTTTGGTGGTTGCGACTCGCTGACGCTGTTTTTGGTAGTCAAGTTTAATGTATTATTGTTCATCTTTAATGTTTAGAGACTGACGTTTTTAATTTTTGAACCAGTTAACATTAATATTTTGTTTTGAAAACAAAAAGCGCATCTAAATTATTTTTAGTTTTATATTTAGTTTTTTCTTTATTCTCCTACATAAAGACAATTTCACATTTTTTATTAAAATCAGTTGTAGTATGTTCCCTTTGTGACCCATATATTTAAAGGTTCAACTAAGGTTAACGATTTTAATGCAAATAACTTTTTTCACACTAGTTATTGGCATTGGTTTGGACAAAATTATGGAGAAGAAATTTCCATTCCAGATGACGTGAAGTATGTAGTTTTGAAGTATAGGATCACACTATTTAAAAGTGGACAAACTGATTAAGTCTATGATACAGGCGTGAATATCAATTTGTAGAACGTGAGGTCCATAATGGGTGTTTTGATTCTTTGTCTACTCGCATTATTTGTATATTTGCTGATTTTTTCCTCTATTCACAGAAATATTGTAATTATGTAAAAATTTTCTTGTATTTTGCATGTTATTATTTTTTATTTTAAACACAAATCTTGGGGTTATTTTATGAGAAATCAAATGAAAATATAGCAATTTTGGTTAAGGACTGTCTCTAAGTATAAATGGGGAACAATAGTTATTTCATTCCTTCCTAAAAAACTGAGTGTTCTCATTTCTGTTGTGGATTGTCACTTATCCCGGTTTTTCTTTTCTTTTTAAATTGCTCGAAGTTAATATTGCGGCAATTACAAATGAAATTGACGTTATGCACAATATAATGTGGGACACTTACGCAGGGAATGTGCAACGACCATCAGATAATGAATGGATAGCATGTGGGGCAACTGGCCATATAATATTATTATTACTTTTGTATTTTACAATTTCATTGCGATTATCTAAATCATACCAATGTCACAACCTATAATTTAATTCAAAAGGTTTGAGATGAAGACATCGATTTGGAATTTATTGTCAGATCCACGAATAATTCCTAACAATAAAATGTATCATAGAACAAATTTAAGACACACTGAGCGTGATGATAAATGTTATTTTTTCACTCTAGAAAATCTGATAAGACATTGCAATTATGGCATATGATGGGTTTTTGTAAGAAAGTTTGTAGAACTATAGGCGTGAAATGTCCTTAAGACAAAAAGAATTTTGAGATGACCCCCTTTGAAGTACAACTCTTACTCCGAGTCCTACTCCTATTAAAGGTTAGAAATGTCTAGTAAAAGCCTACTTTACCAAGAACTCGAAATAATAAAAGTTTATATACTAACCTATGTTCAAATCACAAACAGAAAGCAGTGAAAACTTTTAAATTGAAACATTAAGTAAAACATTTGAACTTTTTCCAGGGAAACGGGGTCATGTACTCTAAAGGGTAAGCACTTCCTGTTCTGCTAGCTACACTCGCCACGTGTGTAATTAAGAATAAAAGGAACATGAAACTGTAAGATGCTTACTATTGTCTAAATTTGCTGCTAACTTTCTAAGCTAAATTTGGTAAAATATATTTTGGACCTTTGGTAGTCTTTTAAACATCTTGAAAACAATTTTGGTCTAAACACTACTGATGGCAACGGCCGTCTAGTGATGTAAAATAAACACTGGTAGAAAATGTAAAATATATCAAGAATAATTTAATTTAACGTTTGCATGAATTTGCTCTCATTCACCTTATTATAGATGACACACAAAGACATTTGAATTTCTACGCCGTAGCGATGATTATTTCTATAATTAAAACTTAATATAAATTATTTTTACTTACTTTAGTTAAATCTAGATTTGGCAGATTAGACACATCGACACCAGAGCAATGGGGTGCAGCACAAGCTCTTACAACAGCCACGGCCGTTAGTGATATACACAAACATAGCAAAGTGGACATATCTAAATGAATTTCTTTAAGTCTTATTCTCTGTCATTTATATGTAACTGTTATCCGCTAAATTTCATTCGTATGCTGACAATATATATGTGTGAGGCGATATTTAAATGCAGTTTAAAAAACAATCCAAAAAATCCTCAATTTTAAAAATGATTGATGAATATTATAAAGATTATGTACATGTGTTTGTTACAAATTTTCATCTAATATTATGATGTTATCAAGTGATTGTTGTATTTATAAAATGATTTTTTAATTTAAATAACGAATATTTTTTTAAGGTACATTTTAAAATCATCATTAAAACCTTTTCAATTTTACATCATTAACAAAAAATGTCTAATATATAGCTATATAAGTGTCTCCTAACTTTTTAATTGGACCATACCTGTTAAGTAGATCTGGCATACCTCTTTGTGATATTTTGTCAGTGATGTGTTTCATATATTTTCATTTATTATGCGAGTTCCTATTTCTTCCAGATTAAGAGCAATAGCATTTACAGGAATATAAATGCAAAACAACCACATCACTGCGTTTGAATATTAAGATCGGAAAACACATTCCCGGGGAACTATAACCTGATAAACAAAATGGCTGTCTCCATGTTTCCAGGTTGTTTATTTATTGGGGTTTCTAATGCCTTCGTGTTTGACGATCAAATCGATTTTGAATTCATGAAGTCTATTGGAAGTTTTCGTTTGTAAATCAAAATGTTCCTCGCTGAATAGATAATTCATGTATGTTGCAATACTTTCAGGACCATATAACATGCTTTTGCGTCTTTCCAGTGGATGGGCACTGAATTAAAGACGATATTGGTGACGTAGTCCACAATTACGTCACTTAATATACGCATTACGCAGTAAGTGTGACTCTTGCACGTTCATTTTTGTGGTCAAAACACTCAATAATATATTCCCAAGATTGAACGCAAATTAAAACTCAAAAATGAATTCTAGAATTTTCAAAAATATATATTTTTTATAAGAACATAACAATTGAACTGTTTTGAAATGCCGTTCATATTCAATATGCTGTCGAGCATAATTCAGTTTGTTGAGCAAAAGTTTGGCATTATTATTGATTCTGAACGTCATTTCAAAACAGTTCAATTGTTAAGTAATTGTAGTCAAGTGCTACATTTCTAGCAATTTCTGTCACGCAGAATATTTTGTGTTTTGAAATTGGTGTCACAGATTACATGTAGAATGCTTAGTGTCTTGTCATTGTTAGTGTAGTTGTCGTCACTGAATTGATATAAATTATTAAGTTTTTTTGACACCACGGACTATATTTTGAAAGTTGTAATTTAAGATGTCACGCATTTAATGGGTTAAGTTTATTACACAGACAAAAGGTTGTGTCCAAATAAACCTCAATTCCAAATAAAACGTTAAAACTGTGAATAAGAACATCTAAACAGGAATAGAAAATATTTAGTTACATTATTGATAAATCAAGAATGTTTCTTTTTATTTTTACTTAAAATGTTAACGTATTATATGTACTCAAACATTTAGTTTTTTGTCACATAGTGATTTTCAATTAAACTCCATCAACTATTCACATCATTTATTTTTCACGTTTTATAAAAAAAAGAATGATAGTTGTCGTGACCTTAAATGGGATAGCGATCGGTATGTTTGTCTTTTAACTATTACATTTACCATAATAATAATGAAATGGATTATATGACAGTTGAGAACCTTTTCTCATAACCGTATAACTGGAAATCAATAACAGTACATCTCGAGAGTTACCAGTTTTCCCAGTGCGTGTGTATGTTGTTTTTTTCTCTTTTTTTCATCATTTACTCGTATTCTGGCTATTACTAAGTACGTGATTCTTCTCTGTTTATTAGTTTAAGTCCTTTAATACAAACATTTTACAATAGGTAATGAAAAAAAGAATCCGAAAACAAAGGTCAAAAGATCTTTATATGGTAGATTAATAAATAAGGAACATTCCAATCTCCTGTTTATTTGACATACATGTATATGTAACAAAGTAGAACACATGCCACATTTTGTTGAAATAGTGGTACTTATTCAGTCCTGATGTAAGCTTGCCTATCGGCATTTCCGCACGATACTAACATAATAATTTATGTCCAAATCAGACCGCAAGTGCTGCTTCGGAAGTGTAAGCACTTCCTGTTAAAATTTAAAAAAAGTAGTCGCATTTGTCATACATAATTGAGGTATGGAACAGTTGCAAATTAATCTAAGCAAGTAAACTTCAGTTAGTGATATTATTAAATTAAAAAAAACCATACTAATCCATGTCCGAATCACATCCCAGAAACAAAGTAAAAACCTTGGAACTGACAAGTAAGGTTAGACATGTGAACTTCCACCAGGGAAGTGAGTCTGGGTGCCCCGGAAGGGTAAGCACTTCCTGTTTAGCTAGTTACACCCGCCACATGTGTAATCAAAATTGTGTAAAAAGAACATGGGCCTATGGGAAGGACAATCTTGGACACAGAGACATAAAACTTATCAACAATACTGTGATGAGGGCTTTAAATTATTTTGAGGCCCTTGATATAAACGGCAAAAACTGCCTTGAACCACCTCTATATTAGACCACCTTCTTTTAAATGCCCAAAACATTTACCCCAATTCATTATTCCATGTTATTTGAACCACCTCCACATAAGGGTCACCTGTTTTTACTTTCGTTTTAGATTGTAATTCGAACATGTACTAGTATATCTACAGCATAATAAAAACTCTGATGGAGAACATTTCATAAGGTGAAGAAAAAAAATATTAAAATGAATTATTAAGCAGGTCTTTTTTGAAAAAAATATTTTACTTTAAAACGTTCACTTATCTCAGGTATTTTATATTTAGAGTTTTTCTCATGCTTTATTTCCTGTTTTTCTATATTCTTCGATCATATTTTCATGTGCTTCATTTCTAGTTACTTTAACCAGATATTTACTTATTCTTATCACACACTTTAATTTCTTCATCAAATGTATAAAACTGCTATAAGTGTTTTAATTTATACCTGCTTCTCCTTCTTGTGGTTATTTGATTCCAAATTAACACGCTGTGGTAAGCTTGTTTACACTATGAGAACTTTATACAACGAAGCAAACTGCTTACAAATAAATTGTTGACCTAGAAATATTGCTAGCTAAGGCTTATCAGGGATCTCAAAACGTTTTATGGCAGTATTGTTGTTAAGTTTAATGTCTCTGTGTCAATGATTGTAATATTAGTTACACAGTCTGTTGGTGACCTAATATGGTTTATACAGGGTCAGTAAATTCCATATCGGGCGAGGGCGAAGCCCGAGCCCAGATATGGAATTTACTGACCCTGTATAAACCATATTAGGTCACCAACAGACTGTGTAACAATTATATCCTACCGATCACCCTGAAGACCCACGGTGGATACCTTTAAACAAACATACAGTACACAGATACGGAGACCGGAGAGAAGTTCAGGATGAGCCACTGCTGTATGTTTTAGTAACCTATAGCTCCAAACAAACCCTTTATATATCATATTATGTCACTAAAACACTGTGTAACTATGATATCATACCGATCATATCAATAAATTATTTACAAAACCAATTTGAATGTATCCACACAGAGACATGTGAATGGTGACTGAGTTAGAAATACCATCGTTTGACATTCTGTCTGACAAAATATTGAAAATAATAATGAATTTGACTTACTAGCAGCTTCCGTCAAAGAAATCAATTGCACTGTTATCCTTGGACATCAAATATTTTGTTTCAATATCACAACACCTTTACTAGTGTCTGTATTTGCCGTAAATACTTGTGATAAATATGACGTGTTTACGACGAGGCGGGCGCCATTGACGTTGGTCTGGGGAAATAACTCTCATACTGACATGATATGAACAGACCTGACCCGATATGGATTATATTAGGTCACCACGTGACCAGCATCGTCGAATGAAATTCACAGAAACTAGTGAGAGGTAGGATATACGTATATTCACGCCTACATGCGTTCGATTGTCAGCTCCGCCTTTGTATGTCCCTATCGGTGGATTATATACGTCATATGCACTCTTTCATGTTTATAGACGTTCTGCCACATTGTTGCTGATGAACTATACACTATTTCATTATTGCACGTGATAAACAGCATATTTTTTTCAATAATTGACCATTAAGCTCAAAATAACAGTCACGCTGGTTAACGAGTTGATATTGTCTAGTAACACAGAATCCCGAGGACTTGGGATCAAAAGTATTTTGTCAATTAACTTTATTATGTCATTTAAAATGTTAAAATTGAATGTTAAATAAAAAAGAAACATGGAACTATGAGACGTCAAAAATATCCAGGGCAACCCTGGACAGGAGGGTCTTGATAAGCCTAAGCTTGAAATATCCCTGAGTCAACAATTTATTTGCAAGCAGCCTACTTCGTTGTACAAAGTCCCCGTTGTAGGAACAAGCTCTACCATAGCCTATTAATTTAGAAACAAATACATCATAAGCAGGAGAAGCAGGTATATTGCTGCATAAAAAAAGTAAAGTCCACAATAGAAAATTTGAAGTCATCACGTTTGTCATAAAGTTTCAAATGTACCCTATTGTGTGCGTCATATTTCAGGTATAAGTTTAAATATGAAGCAGAACTTGAGGCCTTCTTCTTGTGTTCTGAAAGATATTTTCATTTTGTGTAAGATCCATTATGACCGCGATTATTTAATTTATTATTGTTATTGACATGTTCGTGTTAGTTGATGTATCATTAATAAATAATGACGATGACTTAAGAATTTTGCAGTGTAGGCTTATAATAACCCTCAGTTAATAACAGTCACCATAATATAATTGATAAGTGTATTGCAAATGTATCCAAAATTATCCTTGATATATTCCATGTCCCCTTGTTAAATCTCTCTTCCATTTTCAAGTTTGATTTCACACATGACTGGTGTACATAGCACGTGGTTACTCTTCTGGTCTTACTTTCCTGGTGTAAGTTCACATGTTTAATCCAATTTGTCAGCTTCAGATATTTTACTTTTTTGAAATTGTTTGGACATGGATTAGTGTTTATGTTTTTTGTAAAATAAACTTGTAAAACATTAAGGTAATGATAAACGACCCCAAAATTATTCTTACGGTTACTGATAATAGTAGATGGTTTTTGTAGTGTTTGCAAGCCTGGGATTATCAAGGCCCTCAAACAGTTTTATGGCCGTCATCACAGTATTGTTGAGAAGTTTGATGTCTCTGTGTCCAGGATTGCCCTGTATATATTTGGCGTCTCATAGTTCCATGTTTCCTTCACACAATTTTGATTACATACATGTACGTGGCGGGTGTAGCTAGCTAAAAAGGAGGTGCTTACCCTTCCGGAGCACCCGGCGTACTTCCTGGTAGAAGTTCACGTGTCTAACCTAACTTGTCAGTTCCAAAGTTTTTACTTTGCTTCTGGATTGTGATTCCGACATGGATTAGTATGTTTGTTTTTTTTAATTAAGTTTGTTTAATTTTGACTCCTTGACATAGTTAATGTAATCATAAGCAAAACACAGTGCACTTGATTATGGTTCATGATTTAATGCATCCAATTAATTTGACAGCCAAAAAACTACAGTCCAAACCTGTCTGTAAAGACCACCCCATGGAACCGGTAAAAGTGACATTAAGTTTAATATCTGTTGTAGTAATTAAACCTGAAAAGACATGCAAATCATTAGCACATTCGTTGACGTATCGCCAGTCATGCCTTTTATGTTCCGACACAGGCCGTCATCACGTACCAAGCAGCGTCAAGGCGGCGACTAATGACGTGCTAGTATCAACGCAATCATTAAATGACACAATTCAGGCCGAGTTTTCATTCTTGTGTGTGTAATTCAAGCATGCCAAGCCTTTTTCGGAACATTGTGGGCGTGGTGAGCGATTCGTAAATTACTGGGGCGAGAAAAACTTTTGATATGAATATTTTTAAAACAAGATATCTAACTATGGATATAAATTGATAATTCAGTTCAATTTTGTTGATATAAAAATTCAATTCACAATAAAATTGAATAGGGACCAGGCGGCCAATATCTTTCTCTGTATACCTAAGAAAAAAATCATAGTATATCCACACTTATTTCAATACTGACCAGAATTATTTGATCATTTGTTATTGTTTTAAACGCAACAGACACTACAGATCTAGCAAATGCGATTTTTTCTGTTTTTTTTTGTTTGAACTTTATTTGCGATTTGGATTGGAACATGTAGATCTATATTAGACAAACGTATGTATGTCAGTTACGATCAATTTTGCCCTATTTACAGTTAAGACTGTACTTTACATTATTTATTAAAAATTAATCAGATGCTTGTCTGAATTTTTTATCTCTGACAGTTATGATCATGTGTCATCTTCTCATTTAATAATCTACTTGAATATCGCCTAACCGATATTTTGTTATCGATATATGTTGAAAATTAAAGCCAGAAAATTAAAACAAAACATTGATACTTGCCTATTATCAGCTTCAACAAAGTTATTTACGTCATCTTCTATCTTCTGGCATGCTGAAATAAAAAAAATGATTGTTTTAAATGTTGTTTTAATGGTGAATTCAGTCCTAGGGTATAATATTTGACTTTTTTCCACTACGAAAACGTTATACAACAAAGTAAGCTACTTATAAATAAATTATTGACGCAAAGCTTCTGCAGCATTAGGCTTATCAAGGACCTCAAAAAAGATTTATAGCGGTCATAACAATAGAGTTCTTAATTATGACGTTTCTATATACAAAACTGACCATGATATATTTAATTACCCATAGTTCTGTATTTTTTCATTCCCAATTTTGTTTACACACGTTTGCTGGAGCTAATAAAACAGGTGGCGTTAAGCACCCGGTCTAACTTCCCTGGTGAAAGTTCATGTTTTTAACCCAATTTGCCAGCTTCCAAAATTTCATTACTGTAAGATATTTGTTTAGACATGAATTGGTTTGATTTTTATTTGTAAGTTTTTTCTGGTTTATTCTATCAACTTGTAAATCATAAATAAAATTAATAAACGATTGATATTTTGTCTTACGATTATTCATAATTCCAGATGGCTTTGGAAGTGTCGAATTGAATGTTGCAAACGCATTCCTGAAAACTTCAACATCAGTTGAGGATAATTTCTTCTTTCTGCTTAAAGCACTAACGATCTTCCCAGAGCATGAGCAATCTTTGTTTAACTTGAAGCAATGGTAATTAACAATATTGTCAGAGGAGATTTCCAGTAGATCCATTCGTCATCGCCACACGTTTCTTAACAAAAATGAAAATAACGCTATTTAAAGTATTATAGTAAGAGTAAATAATTATTAATGTCCGTTAAAAACAGCAATATTGAAAGTAATTCTGGAACACCCAGGCTCTTTTCCTTTACGAAAGTCCGCGTGTTTTAATTAATTTGCTTTAGGGTTTTTATTGAGACATGTAAAAGAATGTTCGTTGTTGAATGAAATTATGCTTATATTTAACAAAAGCGGTTTACAATTCGATATATTCTCTACAAAGCGAAAAAAAAAACAATGACGCAAAAAGTAAATATTCATCGAATTTCACATGTTACTGATAGATGCTTAAACTTCCTAAGCATACGGCCTCAATTTCCTTGGTAGAAATAAATTTGTTCAACATGCCGTTTTACATTTCTCTTGATATTGTGATTTTGATATGGAGTGGTGTTTGTTTGTGATTTAATGACAATAAGTCATAACGGGTAAGCAAATTCGTTTATTGTTTGTTTGATTGTGTAATTTGCGTAACGAAAAGCATTGTCTAAGTAGCTGAGGTTTTTATGTTTTTGTGGGTCAAAAACAATATTTTACAAAACTTCAAATCAGATATTTGACACAACCAGCCATATATAGATCACGCTATTAACGTTAATGGTGAATCAACCAAACGTATATAAATCTCTCATTATTAAATCTAGATTGTGATCGGACACAAGTTATCGGATGCAGTGATATTTGATGACACTAATCATTTCAGTTCATTTTGTAAGTTCTTCATCAATCCGTTTTCAGTATAACTTCGATAACTCGAAATGCACGGGACTTCGATGATGGCTTCAATTTATCGGGGTGTTCGAGTTTTCAAAGTTTAAGGATGACGACACAATGTAGACTTTCATTGCTATGCGAGGTGGATGGTGGTACATAAAATAATAAATGAATTAAAATCAAATTTAAAAATTAGAAATAAGTTTCGTTTCGAACTTTTGTTTTGCTTAAATTTACGTAAAAGTTCACGTGTTTAACCTAATTTGCTAACCTCAAAATTATTTCATTACTTTCGAATTATGATTTAGACATGGACTGATGTTTTCTTCTTTTTCATTTCTTCGTTAGTTTTTATGATCTTTATCAGCTAAATCAAGTCAGATGTTTTAACACAAAAACTAGTTAAGTAACAATAAACAAATTTTAATATACGTTAGATACCTTTACGAGTGTTTTATTATAAAGCATACATACGTGGTTGAATCAGTCTCATATCCATGCACGGCAATCTATCACGTATCTTGAAGCCCTTGGCAAACCATTTCAAACATCCTCCACCATTAGGGTTTCTGAATAAACATACATGTTTAGAATATCTATTCTAGATGACATAGCAGTTATTGAACAGAAGGTAATGATAAAAAACAAACATACTATTGTTCATCTTTAATGTTTAGAGACAATCATTTTTATAAATAACTTTCATACCTTTTAAGTTTTAAAAACCTAACAATCATATTTTGTTTTGAAAACAAAAAGCGCATCTAAACATATTTTTTGGTTTATTTTTAATTTTTCCGATATTCTCCTAAATAGAAAAAAATAACATTGTTTACTTAAAATCAGTTGTAGTATGTTCCCTTGGTGACCTCATATGCATAAATTAAAAGGTCAAAAATTACTTATATGACACTTGTTATTGGCATCGTTTTAGAAAAAAATTATGGAGAAGAAATATCCATTCCAGATGACGAGAAGTATGCAGTTTTCAAGTTTTAATTTGTAAAAAAAGCATCAGAATCACATTTTTTGAAAGTGGACAAACTGATTAAGTCTATGACACAAGCGTCATTCAGGCGTGAATATCAATGCTTTAGAACATGGGGTCAAAAACGGATGCTTTAGTTCTAAGTCTAATCACGATTATTGTAAATTTGCTGATTTTTTCTCTATATACAGGAAAAATGTGATGATTATTTTGAATTTTCCAGTATTTTTCCTTGTTAGTATTTTTGTTTTAAACACAAATATTGTAGTTATTTTATGAGAAACCAAATGATAATATGGTCATTTTAGTTAAGGACTGTCTCTAAATAAGAAGACGAACAATAATCCATGTCCGAATCACAATCCAGATGCAAAGCAAAAACTTTGGAACTGACAAGTTACGTTAGACAAGTGAATTTCTACCACGGAAATGAGGCCGGGTGTCACGGAAGGGTAAGCATCTCCTGTTTAGCTAGCTACACCCGCCAAGTATGTAATCAAAATTGTGTGAAAGGAACATGAAACTATGAGACGTCAAATATATCCAGGGCATCCTGGACACACTTATAAACAATACTGTGATGGCGGCCATAAACCTTTTTGAGGGCCTCGATAAGCCTAGGCTTGTACTATCTCTGAGTCAACAATTCATTTGCAAGCAGCCAACTAGTTGTACAAATGAAAAATATGATATGAAATGAAGTATTTAAGCACTCCTAAGGGGGCCGCTTATGCACATTACTACACGTTAGTGCACATTAATTATATAACATAGAAAGTAAACATACTTATCAATATCCAAATCAAAACACAGAAGCATTGTTAAATTTTGGAATTTACAAAAATGTACGTTAAAACCAAATATTTCCAGCAGGGAAGTGAGACCGGGTGCTCAGGATGCATGTACCTCCTGTCTAATGTTTTGTGTGGGTGCTTATGAAAGCTTAATTATTATTACCTATTACCTCGTTTACGCTTTTATTCTCTTATAATACATACTGCTGCTTTATTCAATATAAAAAGGTACGTTCAGACGAATTCTTAAGATCTTAAAAAATTAATGAAACATAGCCACTAACCTTCCAGCCATTGTTACCACAATTTTGTTGAAGCCAGTCATCGACGGACCTCTAATCGTAACCAATGGCTCCATAGGTCCAACTGATGCTGTCGGGGATTCATCGATCAGATAGTGCGTGAAATATGTTCCAGAAAGCTGTAAATAAATATATATATACTTTTTTGTAGTTTATTAGGTAAGCTCCCTAAAATCGGTTAATTTAGACTTCCAAAAAAACATCCCCAATACACTCGTATTAGTAAAAGCCAACTTTACCAAGAACTCGAAATAATACAAGTTTATGTACTAACCCATGTTCAAATTACAAACCGAAAGCAGTAACAACTTTTTAAATTGAAACATTAAGTAAAACATTTGAACTTTTATCAGGGAAACGGGGTCATGTACTATAAAGAGTAAGCACTTCCTGTTCTGCTAGCTACATTCGCCACGTGTGTTATTAAGAATGAAAGGAACATGGAACTGTAAGATGCTTACTATTGTCTAAATTTGCTGCTAATTTTCTAAGCTAAATTTGGTAAAATATATTTTGGACATTTGAAAGTCTTTTGAACATCTTAAAAATCAATTTTGGTTTCTTCATGGTGTTTTCCGCAACGCCGTCTAGTGATGTAAAATTAAAAATGGTATAAAATGTAAAATATATCAAGAATAATTCAACTCTTCTTTTGATTACTCAAATCTTTTTGAAACGTTTGCATGAATGGATTGGCTGTCAGTCACTTCATCATATTATGGATAACACAAAAAGCCACCTGAATTTCTACGCCGTAGCGTTGGTTTTTTTCTATAATAATTAAAACTTAAAATATACCTATTTTTTACTTACTTCAGTTAAATCTCGATTTGGCAGATTAGACACATCGACACCTGAGCAATGGGAAAAAACAAAGCTCTTACAACAGCCACGGCCGCCAGTGATATACACAAACATAGCAATGTGGTCATATCTAAATGAATTTCTTTACGTCTTATTCCTGTCAGTTATATGTAACTGTTATTCGCTTAATTTCATTCGTATGCTGACAATATATTTGAGGCGATATTTAAAAGGCAGATTTAAAAAAAATCATCAATAATAAAAATGATTGATGTGTATTATGAACTTTTTGTACATGTGTCTGTTACAAATTTCATCCAATGTTATGACATTAAAATAAAAAATGTATAGTTATTAATCAAGTGATTGTTGTATTTATAAAATGAATTCTCACATATTTAATTTTACTAACGATAAAAGTTTTACCAGCCACAGAGAATTCTTTGT
This sequence comes from Anadara kagoshimensis, assembly GCA_021292105.1. Lineage (NCBI taxonomy): Eukaryota > Metazoa > Mollusca > Bivalvia > Arcoida > Arcidae > Anadara > Anadara kagoshimensis. The sequence goes on along the minus strand of CM037867.1, from coordinate 32,805,627 downwards.
ATCTTGCCTTTTCAATTGTGAGCTGGACATGGACTGGTATGTTTGTTTTTGATTTGGTTTAGAAAATGAATTTTTGTTGAAAATAGAAAGCTTAGGCTATGAAAGCAGTGATAAAGCACAACCAGTTTTGTCGAAAATAAGCGATAAGAGAAAAAACACGGCTCTGATCAAGCTGGTTTTCGGAAATATCATTAAGAGGCAGTTATTTATTTTGCAAGTTTTATTTTTTTGTAAAAAAGTTTTAAAAAAGAAAGAAAAAATGATTATTTATAAAATTACTTGATGTTTATTATGTAATTAATATACTGGTGTCTGTATGTTCAAATAACATTTTTTCTAATGTTACCATATCGAAAACTAAGTGGCATAAGAACATGTTATTGACCTCTAAGCTTACCATTTCGTTTGGAAAATTCATATAGGAGGATCCATGTGAAGTGTAAGGATCCGAAATTAATACATATACAATATACATGATTATCCCTTGGTGTTACCGATTGTATTTTATGTTGATGTCTGTCATTTGTAGTAAGGTACGTTACGCATCGGGGTTAATTAGAATACGGTACGTTCCGCATGATCCGGCGCATCCGGTTCAGATTTTAGTATCTGTAAACACATGGTTACCAATGGGCACAACCTGACAATTGCTTCCCGATTTGTTACACTACAGGAACTGTATTCAACTAAGCAAGCCGTTTACAAATAATTGTTGAAACTGGAAAACTGGCAAGGTTTATCAAGACTTGAAAATCACATGTAATTATAATATTGTTGATAAGCATGATCACACATAGTTCTATGTTTTATTTGTTGTCAGTTTTATTTTCACACGTGGATGGTGTAAGTACCTTTCTATGGGGGCTCTACACCATCCTTAGCTCCCGACTCTACATTTATGACGGAAGTTTAACTTCATTTGTTCCTTTTTAAACTTTTACTTTACATGTTTTATTGCGGTTTTGACGAAGAGGCTTACTATTTTATTTTGTTTTGAAAATGCACTATATCGGCGTTCATGTTGACCCATTTTCTTCACCAAAAATCAAAGTTATTCAAGTAAACTCTGTGCATTGAATAAAAATGTATCTAAACAAAGCTAACGAAAGGAAAATTGTTTAAGTAAGGGATATTTTTATGAACAGGTGTTTTTTGTTTTTTGTTTAACAGGAATAATTTAAATTTTTTATGATTTATGAAATAGATTATTAATATTATTTTTAAATGGTCTGGGATATACATCGATTCTTTAAAGCTAATATTTGTAGACCTTCCTAGTTTTTCCTAAGCTAATCTGACATTATTGAGGATTATACAGTTGTGCATATAGATAATAAAAACAAAGATACAATTCTTACTAAACAATAATATGGAAAATTTCGCTTCTCGGGCAACATATGAAATCTTTTGTTACTCAATTAAAGTCTTTTCTACATCTCATTAACTAAATGCGGATTCGTCAAAATTCTAAAGAATTACTGTAACATCTTGCTTCTAATACTTAAACTCGTGTACAAAGATAAAAACATTTGATTTTGCTACACTTGACATCTGTATTTCCCATTCTAAATTTAAAGAACGTGCAAAACAATTTTATCTTTTCATTCTTTTAAAAATTCAGTAAACCACGATACAAATGTATAGCGAACAAGAATTTAGGTTATTTTGTCAAGAATCATACGGATTTCGAACGAAAGTATATTGAAGATACTATCAATAAACTGTTAAAAAGAGTTAAATAATATAATTTACAAACAAACAATCGGTATACCAATAAGTACAAACTGTACAGCATTGCTTTTTTGTTTCTTTTGAAGCAAAATATATGCAGAAGCTTGTTAAATCAAGAGAGAAGACTGTCGCCAAATCATTCAACTTCAAATACAGATATATATATAGATGACGTTCCATCTCTTAACAATTCTTAATTTAGAGGCTATGTGAGCTTGAATAAAAAATACGATTGACTCCTTTAAGTTTTGCTTGTTATTTAGACTTATACCTTTATTAAGCCAACGAAAAGCTACATTTGAATCTGTATTACAAACGTTATGACTTCAATATTTCTATACAGCAATACACCTGCTTATCCTGCTTATGGTGTAATCGTTCCCGAATTGATAAGCAATGGTAGAGCTTGCTTTTATTTTGAGAACTTTATACTATGAAGCAAGCTGCTTTATTGTTTTGTAATAAAGAAAAACAAACATACTAATCCATTTCCGAATCACATTCCAGAAGTAAAGTAAAAACCTTGAAACTGACATGTAAGGTTAGACACGCGAACTTCTTCCAGGGAAGAGAGGCCGGGTGCTCCGAAATGTGTAAGCATCACTTGTTTACCTAGCTACACCCGCCACGTGTTTATTCAAAATTGTGTAAAAGCAACATGGAACTATGAGACGTCAAATATATCCATGGCAATCCTGGACATTTTGACATTAAACTTATGAACAAGACTATGATGACGGCCATAAAACTTTTTGAGGGCCTTGAAAATTAGTAAAAGAAATAAAAAAACAAAGCTACTTGATTTTAGCAACAAAAATGCTTTATAACACACGGAAAGGAACATTAACAATTTTTTAATATTCGGATATAATATAACTTTGAGAATTGTTGCAATTTATTTTAATATTTTGGCAATTGTACAAAGCGTCTTTTCGTAAGTCGAAAATGACGCAAACCATCCACCATCTTCTGCAATTGTTTTTACGATTTGTCAACTTTCCTTGCAGGTGCCAGGAATTGTAATCCGCAACGGAACGGTGATGTAAAATTAAAGCTGGTATAAAATGTAAAATATATCAAGAATAATTAAAGTCTCATTTAGATTGGTCACATCTTTTCTGAAACGTTTCATAAATGAATTGGCTCTCAGTCACGTCATCTTATTATGAATGGCACACAAACACATTTGAATTTAGCGTTGAATTTTCCTATAATAATTAAAACTTAATATAAACTTATTTTTTACTTACTTCAGTTAAATCTCGATTTGGGAGATTAGACACATCGACACCTGAGCAATGGGGTGCAAAACAAGCTCTTACAACTGTCACGACTGCCAATGATATACACAAACATAGCAATGTGGACATATCTAAATTAACTGCTTTAAATCTTATTCTCTGTCAGTTATAAGTTACTGTTATTCGCTAACTTTCATTCGTTTCCTGACAATATATATTTTAGGCGATATTTAAAAGGCAGTTTTTTTAAAAACAATCATCAATTATAAAAAATATTGATGTATGTTAAAAAGTTTATTTGTCTGTTACAAATTTGCATCTAATGTTATGACATTAAAATAAAAAATGGTTAGTTATTTATCAAGTCATTGTTTATTTATAAAATGAATATTCACAGATGATTTAGTTTAACTAACGAAAAATTTTTTACTAGCCACAGAGAATTCTTTGTGTCTTGTCGTTTCAATTGTGAGCTGGACACTGGTATGTTTGTTTTAGATTTTGTTCTGAAAATAAATTTTTGTTGAAAATAGAAAGCTTAGGCTATGAAAGCAGTGATAAAACAAAATCAATTTTGTCGAAAATAAGCGATAAGAGAAAAGAAACGGCTCTGATCAAGCTGTTATTCGGAAATATCATTAGGAGACATTAATTTAATTTGCAAGTTTTATTTTTTGTAAAACAGTTAAAAAAGAGAAAAAATTCTTTTTTATAAAATTACTTGATGTTTATTATGTAATTAATACACTGATGCCTGTATGTTCAAATTACATTTTTTCTAATGTTACAATATCAAAAAATAAGTGACATAGGAACACGATATTGACCTCTAAGCTTACGATTTCGTTTGGAAAATTCATATAGGAGGATCCATGTGAAGTGTAAGGATCAGAACTTAATACATATACAATGTATATGATTATCCCTTGATGTTACCGATTGCATTTAATGTTGGTGTCTGTATTTTGAGTTATATATTTCGGCTTATAGATGGCTTATTGGCACTCAAAATATAAACCATCTATAAGCCATCTATAAACCACCTATAAGCCTTCTGTCAGTAGAAGTAAATTTTAAGGATCTTTAATTTGGTTTTAGATTTTTAAGGGTTTGTTTCAACAAACAAATACAGAAAACAAATTTCAATATATATTATTTTAACTTTGAAATAATATAAATAAATTAAAAATAATTATTACTTTCCTAATTAATTTCTTATTTAAAAATATTTATTTTATTGTTATGAATTATTTTTTTCATAAATTTTATTTATTTTTAATTTAATAATAAAATTATTTAAATGTAATTAAAAAAATTTATTTTATTAATTTTTTTATGTTTTTTCTTTTATTTGTTTATCTTTTTATTCATATATTTATTTTATTTGATGTTATTTTTCCTAAATTCACATACAATTACTATCATGCTACTTACTCAATTTTGCCCCCAGCGGGACTTGAACTCGCGATCCTTGGTTCTCCTGACTGCAGTCTGATTCTCAATCTACATCCTTATCCATTAGGGCACGGAGGACACGAACTCAAATCACTTATTTTAAATGTTATCAGTACCCAGTTATCTAAGATGTGATCAGGTGACTAGCTCTTAAACTTTCAGATTTTTAAAAACTATAAATAATAAATATATCTAATTTTAGTCATTTTTTTTACATATTTATTATTTATTTATATATTATTATTATTATTATTATTATTATAGTTCGTCTTTCATTAGAAAGAATAATTTTAGGGTTACTGACCAAAGATATCAAAGAAAGACAGGAAGTCAAATCTCACCTGTAATATACTTATGTATCTGGCTGGCAGAGATAAATTATGAAGATCAATCATCGATCAGATGTTTGGTTAATATAATTATTTATATATTCAATAATGATTGAGATCAAAACTGTAAATTTTATTAAAAATTGTCCATTATAATATAGTTTTTTATTGTAATACCGGTACTTGTTTTCTTTATTGGTGGATAATACTCAAAAGAAAATATAGAACAAGTTAAAAGATAGAAATACAAGTTTCAATGTTATTTTGTAATAATCTATCGTTATATCATAGAATATAAAAAAAACGAATGACTGACACTGATGTAATGGTTTGAGATTTCACATGAAATTGTTTTATGAGAGAAAGAAGAAGTGAAGTATTTTTAAACCGCATGAGAGAAAGTTATATAAATAATTTCATTATGTAACAAATTATAAAATTCTTAACGAGAGAGACTGGGGAGAGAGAGTATTACATATTAATGTGTTGCTTTATGCCAATAATTACTATAATTATATATGTACCTGAGGAAATACCTTATACTTTTTGATATGTTTCTAGAGAACACTTTTTTCAACATACCGAACAACAGGATGTATTTATAACTTAGGTCTGGTCCGATTAGTTTGGTTAATTTTCAAGATATTCATAAATTTGAGGTGTCATTCTAAAGATCTCTCTAAGCATATTACATCTATATTTTTTATTTTGTCGATATTTCTTATTTGTAGTTACTTAGCACCCCGGTACTTAAACCAATCTTACCCAAAATCCGTGTATAGAAAACGCATATGGTATGACACTTAGTTTATGTGATATTTTATTCTATTTTATTTTTTTATAAATATTTGAAAATACGGTATATATTCTATTATCATAAATAAAAAATCTTTTTTAATCGACGTTATACATATACTGATCGCATAGTCCAGTGGCGGATCCAGCGGGGGGCACAGTGGGCCCGTGCCCCCACCCCCCAGTTGCCCCGACTTTTGCCTTCTCTCTCACAGCTAATTGCCAATCAACCAGCGTAATGACCAGTTAATTAGTGGTACTGATTAATTAATTCGTGTACACAAGTAGGAAATTGCAATCAGGTGATGATGTATGAAGCATGAACTGGCATGAAAGAATCCAGGTAGTACTGACCAGTCTTAGGTGATGATGTTATTTACCTGATCGCCGAGGCGTGAAAGAAACCAGTTAGTATCAGTAGAAAACGTTAATTAGTCATACTAATTAAGAGACTTCTATGAAGAGTGATTCCATTAATCATACGTGAATTCATCTAATTTACCTTTTTAAACCAAGGGACATGGCCGAGAGAGAGAGAGAGAGAGAGAGAGAGAGAGAGAGAGAGAGAGAGAGAGAGAACTAATTTTTAGCACACAAAATTTTAGAACGATGTTCTTTCTTCATATAAAGTACAAATTTAATTTTTGTATATTTTTATGTTTAATTGGTTTTAATGGGGGGGGGGGGGGTAAATGTTTCATTTGACTTTTTATTCTATTCGCCCGATTATCGGCTTTACGAAACAAATCAGTCTGAAATAATCAGTGTTTTTTTTTCTAGTGACAAGATTCTTGTCTGTTGCACCTTTAATGCGCATTATATAATGATGAAACTGACTAACTAGTTCTTTTAAAACTAATACAAAAAGGATGTAATATAATAAAAGATGGATATCATATAGTTAATTTTAAACAAGTGTGGAAAAGGGGGTGTGGTAGTACGAAACGTACCCCTTAGGTATATGTAGCAGGCAGGTCAGTTGGTAGAGTGCTTGTTCCTTAAGTCAAGGAGGTCGATGGTTTGGTCTCTGGTCAGGTCTGACCCAAAAATGCGCTCGGCATTAAAAAATGAATGCGGGTCTTTCGGACAAACATTAAAAACCGAGACCCTTTGTCACGGTAGGCGTGGCACGATAAAGAACCCTAACTGCATAATGCTATCACCGCAAAGCACAGGTAAATATTTCTGTACCTACACCTATAGCTGGTGGCGTCTCGATATAAGTGAAATATTGTTGACTTTGAAGTTAAACCCCATCAATCAATGATCAATCAGACTAAGAACCGTGATTCAAACAGAAAGACTTTCCTTTATCAACTCAACTGGATCACCCAGACCACGTTCATCTATTTATGGACTATATTAAATCAAAACACTGGTATCCCTCCAAAGGATCGACGTATCGATCTACAACTTCCAAAGGTCGAACGAACTCGTTTAATATAAAGAAAAAATGTCGGTCTGGATCTGCGGTGCACAACTACACCTCGACAAATAATAAGACCGACAATACAAATTACCGACGGCGACAAATTTCGACAGTACAGTTGATAGACATATATCGATAAAGATACTAGTATTATGAACTCACCGAAACTCATAGCCACCTGCGTCAATATTAAAGTTTTTGAAAAAAGCTAGACTGGTTTAGATCTACTTTGAATGCGAGGTAAAAAGGACGCTCGACAGTGTTCAAGATGCAGGAAATTACACCATTTGTACCGAAAAAGCGATTTTTTCTGGGGGAGCATGGAAGTTCAACAAGGGTGGAGGGAACGGAAGTACACTGAAAAAAGAAGAAACATTCGGCAAACATTTTCTCACACTAGGACTTGCCCGAACAAAATACGAACCAAGCTGGTGAGATTCACATTCTAGGATTGTGGAGAAAACAGGAGTACACGGAGAAAACAACCATTTTTCGTAAACTGTCCACTGGGTGCAAGGTGCAACGTATAATCTTCGGCCGTAACTTGTACTAATCGTTAAAATTTATAACAATAATTTACTTGAAATAAATGCCGATCGAAATAAAAGTTTTTTTTTTAATCACAACATCAATCATATAACTTTATAGCTTCTAAGTTTGTTGCGGTTGCTAAATTTGTAGACTGCTCGCCTAAATGGGAGGTCGTTGGTATGAACCCCGACCGGATCTGACCCAAGACTTGAAAGTGGGTAATGATTGTTCTTTCGCCAAGCACTCGGCATTATGAAATGAAAGTCACAGTTCATTCGGATTGGAACTAAAAATAAACGAGGTCCCGTCGAGGTTCCGTCTCTCGGTAGCTTGGCTGTATAGCAGCAATCAGCGCAACGCACAGGCAAAATTTATGCACATTCGCCTGTAGCTGGCGATGTCTCAATAGAAGTGAAATATTCTTGACTGGTACGTCTAACATTATTATTCAACTCAACTCACTCTAAGTTGGTTAATTATTCATTTCATTTGTGAGGAAATATTTGTATGCAGGTAGTTTCTGGTCATGTAGTTAAAAGATATAATGCTTTTGAAATTTGTCTTGTTTCTGCAATGGAAACAAATGTAAATTGGTAGTAGTGAAATCCATTTGCACCATTTTGGTGTCATTTTTGCGCCAGGATATCACTCTTTTATTAAACTTTTTTAAACAGAAACCCTCAGTCTTTTTGCGCGAATATGGTACCTAACTACACAAATTATTTTACTGAATCCAGAAATCTTAACATGGAGACGATAGTTCAAAGATCTACCAGTTTTATCAGATGAATTTGTGATTTTTATTTATTTATTTATTTATTTATTTATTTATTTATTTATTTATTTATTTATTTAGATACTCAGAGTATTAGGTTAATCTCTCTCTCTCTCTCCTCTCTCTCTCTCTCTCTCTCTCTCTCTCATATTTTAGATAATTATTTTAAAGTTTTAATAATGAATCTTTATTTATTCATTTATTTACACATAAATGACAATTGATAAAAAGTACTAATACTCCCTGACATCATTAAGATTCCGGTCCATCCAAATTAATTAAAGTAATTAGATTAACATCATACAGGTAATTTTTTCACGTGGAATATGCTATTGTCTGGTTAAATGAGTTTGAATTTGCTTCTGTTATCAATTTGTTACGTAAGGTGTTGATGAGGTGTACCGATGGTCATTAATTAGTGACCGGAAGTGGAATATGCTATTGTCTGGTTAAATGAGTTTGAATTTGCTTCTGTTATCAATTTGTTACGTAAGGTGTTGATGAGGTGTACCGATGGTCATTAATTAGTGACCGGGAAGTGTTTATTACCTATGGACATAAATATGTAACTGATAAGTAGTCGAAACTATAACTTTTTGAAATTAAAAAAGATAAATAAATACGTTTATAAGAAGCTGTAAAAAGAGTCAATTTGGAGCTTAAAAAATGTGTTGAGCAGGTTAGAGATTATAAATAAAAATATAATAATAAATAAATAAATAAATAAATAAATAAGTTGAAAACTAACAATGATGAAATTTAATTGCCGGTAAATATATGTTAAAGTGCCTTTTTGTCATTTATACAAATTGGATAAAAATAAATAAATAAATAAATAAATAAATAAATAAATAAATAAATTTAAAACTAACAATGATGACATTTTATTGCCGGTGGATATATGTTAAAGGGACTTTTTGTCATATATACAAACTGAATAAATAAATAAATAAATAAATAAATAAATAAATAAATAAATAAATAAATAAATAAATAAATATACATAATGTAAGTACACGGCGATGATTTTATTTAGAAAAAGAAACAGTCTATAAGCCATGCTTATAGGTGGCTCATATTTTGAGTGCCAATAAGCCAGGTTTATAGATGGCTTATGGGTGGCTTATAGATGGAGGTCCTATAAGCCACCTATAAACCACCTATAAGCTCATATAAGCCAATCTATAAGCTCCTATAAGCATGGCGTATAGGTGGCTTATAGATGGCATTTCATCCTGTGGTTTATCTTGCGGTTTTGTTTATTTAATGTCTCTTTTGTTATGTATTCTTACATCTAAATTTATATTTATTAAAAAAATTTAATTAAATAAATTCAAAAATTAAAATGTTTGGTGCATTTTATGCAAAGTTAAACGGTAAATGTTAAAAATACACTTTTATTTCTTTTCGATGAATTACCTTGTGTATTATGGACTAACTTAAAAACAGAACTTTTTTAAGTAATGACAGGTATGTCAAACAATGATTAAGAATACTTACTACTTTTATTGCTGCTAAGGTCATGGAAATGTACCATATTGGCATACCTGTTGACCTACTTTCTTTAAAAAATTCAAAGGTATTCAAGTAAACTCTGTGCATTGAATAAAAATGTATCTAAACAAAGCTTATAAAAAGGTAAAATTGTTTTAGGAACGGATATTTTTATAAACACAAGTTTGTTTTTACAGAAATAAGTTAAAATTTTTATGATTTATAAAACAGATTATTTATATTATTTTTAAAGGTCTGGAATATATAGTGGTTCTTTTGACGATTATACAGTTTTAGATATAGATAATTAAAAAAAATATACAATTCTTATCAAACATTCGTTGTCCAAAATACGTGAATTTCTTAGGTTTCGCTTCTTGGGCCACATATGGAATGCTTTTATTACTCAATTAAAGTCTTTTCTACATCTGCCATCAACCAAATGCGGATTCGTCAAAATTCTAAAGAATTACTGTAACATCTTGCTTCTAATACTAAAACTCGTGTCCAAAGCATAAAACATTTGATTTTGCTACACTTTACACCCATATTGCTCATTCTAAATTGAAAGAACGTGCAAAACAATTTTCACTTGTCATTCTTTTACATGTTAGGTAAACCAGGATACAAATGTCTATTGCTGAGCAAGGATTCTAGGTTATTTTGTAAAGCATCATACGGGTTCCGAACGAAAATATACTGAACATTGTTAAAAAGAGTTTTTGATAGGCAACATACATATTGTGTTTGATAATATAATTATTAGTCAACTCAACTCACCCATTTATTAAGTCAACGAAAGGCTACGTTTTAATCTGTATTACAAACGTTATGACTTCAATTTTCTATACAGCAATACCCCTGCTTATCCTGCCTATTGTGTATTTGTTTTGTTTCTTAATTGATAAGCAATAGTAGAACTTGCCCTCACTTTAGGAACTTTATACCATGAAGCAAGCTGCTTACAAATAAACTTTTGACCCAGGGGTATTGTAAGCCTATGCCTATCAGGTTCCTAAAATAATGGCCAACACTATTTGTGTATAAGTTTGTTGTTTTACTGTTTTCAGAATTAACCTGGGTATATTTGATGTCCCTTAGCTGCATGTTCTTATCGCACGATTTTGATTGCACACGCTGCCGTTTTACCTAGCTTAACAGGGGGTGCTTACCCTTCCGGAGCACCCGGCCTCACTTCTCTGGTGAAACTTCACGTGTCAAACCTAACTTGTCACCTCTAAAGTTTTCAATTTGCTTCTGGATTGTGATTCGGATATGGATTAGTATGTTTGTTTTTTTTGAGAACATTTCATAAAAAGAGAAAAAAATATTAAATGTTGCCTTTCAACATCTTAAATATTTTTGGTTTCATAATTTTGGTCTAAGCACTACTGATGAGAAATTGTATTCCGAAACGGCCGTCTAGTGCTGTGAAATTAAAACTGGTATAATATGTAAATGACTGATTGAGCAGTTTTTAATTTTTTTTACCTTAAAACGTTCACTTATATAAGGTATTTTATATTAGAATTTTTCTCATGCTTTATTTCCTGGTTTTTTTTATAATCCTCGATCAAATAGTCATGTGCCTTAATTATTTTGAAAATTGTATGAAAAAAGGAAAATGACACAAAAGTCTAGTTACCTTTAACCAGATATTTACTTTTTCTTATCACACACTCTAATTTTTTTTACAAAAGTAAAAAACTGCATATAGTGTTTTAATTTATACCTTCTTCTCCTGCTTATGGTTATTTCTTTCCAAATTAATACGCTATGGTAAGCTTGTTTACACTATGAGAACTTTATACAACGAAGCAGTCTGCTTACAAATAATTTGTTGACCTAGGGATATTGCTAGCTAAGGCTTATCAGGGCTCTCAAAAGGTTTTATGGCAGTATTGTTGATAAGTTTGATATCTCTGTGTCAATATATATTTATATTCCCATAGTTCCAAGTTCCTTGAACACTATTTTGATTACACACGTGATGGGTGTATCTAGGTGGAGGTGCTTACCCTTCTGGAGCACCCGGCCTCACTTCCCTGGTGGACGTTAACGTGTCTAACCTAACTTGTCAGTTTCAAAGTTTTTACTTTGCTTATACAGTGAAACCTTCTTATACCGGACACTCTCTAAACCGGACAACTCTCTATTCCGGATAATATTTTTGGTCCGGAATTTATCCTTCTTTATTTCAACTAACAAAAACCTCTCTAAACCGGACACTTTCTATTCCGGACACCTGACAAACTTTTTAGTCCGAAGTTGCTTATATCCTTAAAATTGAACATTTATAAGATAAGCACTTCTATATAATCTTATCATATTATCTATAGTTGAAACAGTTGCTTTTGTTAATTATTATCCAGTAACACCTTATGAATCAAGGAGACTGGAAAGGTGTCAACACTATTGTTGTCCTGTCAGGGCTTGATAAAGGTAGTGTCGTTTGCCTTTTGTACTCTAATTAGCACCCTATTAAAAAGTAAATTAAAGGTGATTTAAAACCAGTTTAAACAGAGCTTTTACATATAGCATATTCAATAATACATTAATATGTACGGTGTTGTTGATTATGGCTTCTCTGACATTTATCACATTTAGTTAAGGGGAGATAAGCTAGGTTAACATTTCAAAACCTGCATAAACCGGACACCTCCCTAAACCGGGCAAATTGTATAGTCCGGAGCTTGTCCGGTTTAGAGATTTTACTGTAAATTGTGATTTGGACATGGATTAGTATGTTTGTTTTTGATTAAGCAAACCAAACCCCTGAAAAGGTTTTATGCCAGAGCTAACATTATTCTCGATAATTCATAATCAAAGGAAACATACCAAACGTATATTTGATATTAACAACGTACCGTTGTTCCATATGGCTTTTATTGTCAAGTTTCATTTGTAGCTAAATAGACAGAATGTGCTAACCTTTTTGAACACCTGGTACAATGTCACCTGTTGAAGATAATTTGCCAGTTTTTACTTATCTTTTGGTATTTTAATCTATATATGGACTTGTTAATTTGATTTTTTGTGATTGTAAACTATACACAAGAAAAAAATAAAAACTCGACAATTTAATATTGTATAAATAGAGGACTGGAAAACATTTGATTCAATAAAAATCTCTGAAGACCTTCATTGTTTTATTTCTTACTCTGATAATAATAAATCCATCGATTCACGAGGTTATTAGAACATAGCTTGTTCCCACTACGGGGACTTTGTACAACGAAGTAGGCTGCTTGCAAATAAATTGTTGACTCAGGGATATTGCAAGCCTAGGCTTATCAAGGCCCTCAAAAAGTTTTATGGCCGTCATCACAGTTTTGTTGATAAGTTTGATGTCTCTGTGTCCAGGATTGCCTTATATATATTTGACGTCTCATAGTTCAATGTTCCTTTTACACAATTTTGATTACACACGTGACGATTGTAGCTAGCTAAACAGGAAAAGCTTACCCTTCCGGAGCACCCGGCCTCGCTTCCCTGGTGGAAGTTCACGTGTCTAATATAACTTGTCAGTTCCAAAGTTTTTGCTTTGCTTTTGGATTGTGATTCGGAAATGGATTAGTATGTTTGTTTTTGATTATAATGCAGCATGTATATTCAAATATTTACTTTTTTTTATAGAGTAACAATAAGGAAATCTGACACAGTTAAATTAAAAAATTAGATTATGTGTCTAACCTTACTTGTCAGTTCTAATTTTTTTACTTTTTTCCTAAATTCTGATTCGGACATGGATTATATGTTTGTTTTTGATTGAAGATTTGCTTCTTTCGTGCGTTCAGGATTAATTTCTTCCTCATCAAATTCTTCTTTCAGGCTTTTGAATTTGTATTTTTAGACCTAAATAAATAAATTAAATTCTACTCTAATAGACAGATAAGCCTTAATTAGGTTAATGCCTTAATTAAAATAATAAAAAGATTAGCCTAAAAACCTATGGCTAATATAAGTTGTTTTCACAAAAAGGCATCAACAATTTGGAGTTTTTATATTGCAATTTATCTCAAGATCTCGATGAATTCCCTTAATGGTTATGTTTACAATAAAAATGATGATAAAATTAATCTTTTTTTTAATTTTGGGATTAAGGTAGATCAATACCTTACAAATCGCTTGAAAACATATATTAAAATTTTGATATGCTGTATATAGGCATAAACACAATTCAACATGCCAAAATTTCAGGTAGGCTTTCGATTTGCTTAAGAAGTTCTGAAGCGCCACCTGGTGGTCATTTTAACGACAATAATCATCAAAATATATCCATAGTAATCAACAAATAAGTTTTAATAACATTTTTGAAATGCTAAGAAACCAAAATTGCCTAGCATTTAAAATTGCCATTATACCATGAAGATTATTTGGACCAATGGAATTTTACTTCCGGCCACGTGGTAACTGTCTACATATCCACCTATCAAGACAAAACATGAAAGTTCCCAAAAATAAAAGTAACACCCTTTTTTAATTTTTAGCTTATAAAAACTAAATCGAATGCGACCCCTGATTGTCACATATGTTGCACATGAATGTATACGTTCGATTTCGGAAACAAAAAAGGTGGGTCGTCAAACTACTTTTTTCATAAAATTGCATCAAAATCCTGAAACGAAAAAAAGTATTTCTTACGTAAGAAGTTACCATTAATGTCCTAGTATATTATTATAAACTCATTGTTTTTGTTTGGTTTTAACAAATAAACAAAAACACTAATTGTGAGCTATTTGGCTGTGCAAATAATACGAATTTTTGATATCATATAGTCAGTACCATAGCAACCGTTACTCCACACAGATGAATAAAAATGGAAAGGGGATTCCAAGTAAACATTTATGAAGCGTAATTGATTCTAGGCCGACGAAATGAAACGCAAATATAATGAGCAAAGTCAAACTGCCCAAATTTTACACCGAGAAAAATTATACAGTATGCTTATTAAAAAATTGTTAATTTGCGTCAGAATATCTGTATTTGAGTTTTCCGCCACCCACCCCAATAAACGACATAAAGCAGCATTTAACACATGTTACTTCAAATTTTAACAGTACCCAATTCTTTCACTTATTTAGAATTGAACTCTTAACAATGTAGATCTACCTAAATGTGATGATAAGAAAACGAATCTTATTTTCATTCGGGTCATGAATTGTAAACGAATATCTCGAAACAAATATAAGATGAATCCGTCGTTTCCTGAAAATAACGCAAACGAAGAAGAAGAAAAGATACAAAGATAGGAAAACTTCGTACACAAGTTAAATTGGAATTCTGATACAAATATGTGTTTGTGCTATTTTGCTATTTCGTCATTTACTTATTATTTCGTGTTCTTTATTGCATTAGCAGTTACATAAAAAAGTATTTGTACGTATAACCTCCCAGCAATATACCGGCTTCTCATGCTCACACGTTTCCCTTAAATTCTCACTCTTAATTTGTTTTAATTGTGATTTCATCATAGATTGGTATGGTTGTATTTAAACCCATATTAGGATTTAGTCATTAAAGCAAGCACACAAGAAACAACAAAATCTATATATATACCAATATGTGATTGTAATATTATGTTGTTTGATCATACTTCGCGTTCTTTATTGCATTGGTAACCTTCCTTCATGCAGCAATATACCGGCTTCTCATGCTCACACGTTTCCCTTAAATTCGCCAGTGTTTATTTTTTTTAATTGTGATTTCATCATGGATTGGTATGGTTGTATTTAAACCCATATTAAGGATTTAGTCAATTAAAGCAAGCACAAAAGAAACGGCCTACAACAAAATATATATGTTTACTTACAGTTAGTACATCTTTACAAGATACCCTAAGGGATAATTTTTTATTTGGCATTCTAAAATGAAAAAGAAATTAACATTTTCAACAAGGCATTAACATCAACAACATTAGTGCATAAAACAAAGCAAATATGAAATTAGTACATGTGCTCTTCAGTCGACTGCTCAAAATTTTAGATTCTGAATAATGAATTGGTATTTTAAAACAGATATGAATTCAAAGGTAATGCACATATGTAATATTAGAATTCTCTATTCTAGGAATTAGATAGAAAACATAAAACTAAATCATCAGTAAAAAATAAGAACCATAGGTAAATAAATTAGCTTATTATATAGCAATATAGGCATCGCATAGAAATAAAAAGATAAATTCCGAGGTGTTAGCGTGCAATATATATCGATATTTGCACGCAAACTTTGTTCCGTTCCGAGATCTCCCGAATAAATTTTTTCATACTGCATGCTTTGTCACATGACACTGTCGTTTATGACATCATACAATTGTTGTCGACGTCATCGCTGTGTTGTCATATTAAAATACTTTTTGTATCTATTTACAAGAACTAGTGCAGTACTTATGTTCTGTACGAAAAATGGTACTTTAGATGAAATACTTGACGGGAGTAAACAAAATTTTTTTTGCTATATAATAAAAGGTCTATTGAACCGATATTGTAAAATTTTGTCCCGAGGTGACTCAAAATTTGCATGAACTAACATTCGTACCATTTGTTATAAAATATATAAAGATAGATCTGAAAAAGCACTTAGCTGAACATGCCACAAACTTATCGATTAGAATCGTTATCAACTCCGATTCCTTTATCTAGTCAGTAAAGGTCTGGGAAAGTAAACGGGATTTACAATGATATGATGCTTTTGTTTATTTGTAAAATTTAGCAACTTTTTAAAAATCGTATGATTAAAATTTTTGTTTTTTCAAGTTTGTAAACAAAACGAAGCTTAAATCACCATGGTTATCTAGATTAAGTTTACTGTTGAAAAGTCTATTTTTCGTCCCAAATCTGAGCCACACGCATAAACCTATATGATATTTATGGTACTCATCGAAACACGTTGCATATTTGACTCGCCTTTGGATTTCAACCATTTTAAGTGGAAACTTTGTTATGCTTAGCTTTATTCAGCAACATAGCCACTTGTTCATTTGATAATCTATTTAAAACATTATTGTTTTTATTGCATTTACTTACCGTTTTTTAAAGGAAAGGAAATCGGTGGTAAGGACACTTTAAATGTTTGAAAAGCCTTCTTAAAAGCATGAACATCTGTTTGTGTTAGGGACGTCTTCTTGCTCATCCCTCTTACTAATTTTCTGCTGCAAATACCATCGACGGTTAATTCTGGACAATTATAAAATATCAGTTTGTCTGGGGCAAACCTCCAGTAAAACCATTCTACATCATGGCAGCTAACTATTTAAAACAATTATAAATGTTACAGTTAAAACATCAATTGTTGAATAAGTTGATATCATTATTTCCGAGTTCTTAATTAAACCATTGTATATATTTATATAAATATATATATATATACACAAGAAGCTTACCTATTCATCTATAACCTGTAATATTTGCTTGATTGACTGTTCAATTGTATAGTGTATAGTTCTCAATTTCATTTGAATTGGAAAAATACGTGTTTGTATCAGTTGCAGTCAAGCCAATAATTTACAATCTCTGGTTTAAATACAGATGTCAATCCAGTCGACCATTATATTATTATCAATATTTAAAGAACACAAAGCAGCCTTTAGAATTACGCAAGAATTTAATGCAATGCAAATTGAAGTAGTGAATGATTATCTGTAATGTATAGGAATTCCTGATAAATATATACTAATGTCCATGCCATAATGTTCAACCGAAAACCATGTTTACCTGGTGATAATGACTTTTCTGACATACAGGGTCGACTTTTATTGTATTGGAATGCTTGGATTGTCGATATTAAACAACCGCCTCCGTTTGGATCTCTGAAAAGTGAAAATTTAATTTGTATTTAAAATGGAATTGTTTAAAGTATTTATTAAACATTATTTAAATTCTTAACAAGAAATTTCAATAATTGTACAAAGATTTTTTCACAATATTTATGTTTCTGTTGTTTTTTATAGCCCTGGCTCACTTGTAAGCTTACATCAAAGTTGTGCTTAGTTTTTCCAACTGACCATAAATATTTATTTAAATCCCCGAAAGATAAGTTTTTATTCTTAAAGATAACTAGATTGACATAATTTCCCTTTTTAAACCAACGCTTATCATTAATATTACTTAGAAATATTGGAGACTACTCTATTTATTTGAAAATAAGTATTTCCAATAAACCAGTTTCAACTATGTATTTCAATCCAATAGCATTACATTACATTCATACAGATATATACGTGCTGTCTTTTAACAATCCTTAATTCGAAACTGTTTAAGTGTCATCTATCCTAGTGATCTTGAAATAATAAATACGACCGATTCCTCAAGTTCTGCTTCATATTTGATACAATACTATTTACCACAATTGTGACGCCCAAGAAAGGCTATATTTGAATCTATGACAAACATGATTACTTCCAATTTTTCTATTGTTAACTTTCCTTTTCTAAACAGCAATATACCTGCTTTTTTTTGCTTATGATGTTTTGTTTTCCTTCCAAATTCATACGTCATGGATAGAAGAGTATACAACGAAGCAAGCTGCTTACAAATAAATTGTTAACCTAGGGATATTGTAACTCTAGGTGTATCAGGATTTTCAAAAAGCCTTATGGACATGATCACAGTATTGTTCAGAAGTTTTTATAAGGTGTCTCTGTGCCCAACCTCACATCCCTGGTGGAAGGTCATGTGTTTAACCTAACTTGTTAGTTTTAAAGTTTTTACTTTGCCGAGTTTTCATTCTTTTTGCGTGTAATTCAAGTATGCCAGGCTTTTGTCGAAACATTTTTGGCGTGGTCAGCAATTCGTCAATTGACATAGAATAAACTCGCGTGCTCCATTCAACTGTATCGAGTCATCAAGTAGAATCGAGGTCAAACACTGCATTGAAGCAAAACAATGTGATTGTCAATATAAAAAAGAGAGTTGACAATAGAAAAATTAAAGTCATCACGTTTGTCATAAAGTTTCAAATGCAGTCTAAATATAAAGCAGAACTTGAGGAATCAGTCGTGTCTTTGATTTCAAGCTCATTAGAATAGATAACATTTATATAGTCTTTAGATTTAGGATTGATAAGAGAAAGAACGTGATCTATATTTATCTGTATATTGAGTTTAATGATTAAGCGACATTCTTCTCTCCAGATTTAACAAGGCTCTGCATAAATTCTGCTTCATAAGTAGAAAATAACAAATTAAGCCAAACATGTGAACTGCAACAAAGACGGTGAAATAAGTATACTCCTTGTTTTTATTGTATTATTTAAGGGTATGAAATAAAAAGGCAGAAACATCTAGTCTGTTATAATTGAATTCCGCATAAATCGGTCATTACCACATATGACTTATTACATCCTCTGTCGTAAAGATGTCGATTAAATTCATAATTAATTGTTTTAACAACACTAACCGTATCATGATCACTAACAAACATACTAATCCATGTCCGAATCAAAATCTAGAAGTAAAGTAAAAACTTTAGAACCAACAAGTCAGTTTAGACACGCTAACTACTGCCAGGGAAATGAAGTCAGGTGCTCCGAAAGGGTAAGGACTTTCTGTTGAGTAGTTACACCCGCCACGTGTGTAATCAAAATTGTGTGAAAGGAACATAGAACTATGAGATGTCAAATATATCCAGGGCAATCCAACTTATCAACAATATTGTAATGACGATCATAAAACTTTTTGAGGGCCTTGATAAACCTAAGCTTGTAATATCCCTGATCTAGAAACAAGATAGTTAGATAATAAGTACATACGTTCCTGCCATACGGATAACTATTTTGTTGGATTTTTTATGTTCTTTTGATACCATTACTATTGGGTCCAATGGTCTTTTCGATGCTTCGTTTTTCGTATCGATGAAATAATAAGAGTAATATACATTTGCTAGCTTCAAAATGAAAAAAAAGGAAACATATTTAGTTGAGAATATTTTTGTTTCTTTTGTTGGCCGACAACAGTAACATATTTGCAGGTAATTTAAATTTAAAAGATAACCATTTAGCTATGTCGTTTGAGTTGAGATAAAATGTATATATTAAGGAAGTGTGAAAATCAAAGAGATACTGGTCTATGTAAAGGTAACGAGGTCAATAAAAGTGAAACAAAAACAAAATGAAAACTTTCACAAGGGAGACGGGACAGGATGTTTCTGGAAGTCAAACCTTTGTTCTAGATATCTAACACAAACATGCAAAATCAAATTTGAGAATGAAACGAATAGGAACAAATTATAATTCAAATACACCCACTAACAAATTATTTTCTTAAGTATACCCACTAACCAATTAATTTCTTAAGTATACCCCATAACAAATTAATTTTCTTAAGTATACCCACTAACAAATTAATTTTCTTAAGTATACCCACTAACAAATTAATTTTCTTAAGTATACCCAATAACAAATTAATTTTCTTAAGTATACCCACTAACAAATTAATGTTCTTAAGTATACCCCATAACAAATTAATTTTCTTAAGTATACCCACTAACAAATTAATTTTCTTAAGTATACCCAATAACAAATTAATTTTCTTAAATATACCCACTAACAAATTAATTTTCTTAAGTATACCCCATAACAAATTAATTTTCTTAAGTATACCCCATAACAAATTAATTTTCTTAAGTATACCCACTAACAATTTAATTTTCTTAAGTATACCCAATAACAAATTAATTTTCTTAAGTATACCCAATAACAAATTAATTTTCTTGAGTATACCCAATTACAAATTAATTTTCTTGAGTATACCCAATAACAAATTAATTTTCTTGAGTATACCCAATAACAAATTAATTTTCTTGAGTATACCCAATAACAAATTAATTTTCTTAAGTATACCCAATAACAAATTAATTTTCTTAAGTATACGTACTAGCAAAATAACTTTCTTAATTTTGGATACAGAGACAAAAGACAATAAATAAAAACAAAATATTTTAGAATAATTACAATGACACTCACATCATTCAGATCAAGATCTTCAAAATTGGTGACATCTATTCCAGAACATCCGGGGCTCCAATTAGCTTTCACAACGATGGAAACAATGGCAAATACGAAACATGTTAACATACCCATGGCGCCGACTGATCAATTTTATGACTATTTTCTTTTTATATAAACCTTTTGCAATATCTTATTTTTATATCTGTTTTGTATCACATTTACATTTATATGCATATTTTGTTTTTTATTTATCATGAAAGTATGACCACGAAGTGTTTATAAATAAAATTTGATTAATTATCTTTTTTTAGGGTTTGACGGTTGGAAAGATGATATATGAAGATGAATTATCTTGGAAACTTTTTCTTGCATAGGTCATATTTAAATTTGTATATTTATATACCGATATTAATAGATTAAAATCTTTCAGTTATTGTCCCGTTTTCTTGATATAAAAGTTGTTTTACAGTGAAATTGTGCAATCAGATAAGATTTAACAAAATTTACTAGCTTCGAAAAGTTTACTTTGCTGTCGGATTTTTTTGGCCTTGATTGAAATGTTTGTTTTAATTGAATGCCTTTCCATCGTTTTCAGAAAAAATCCACTTTAAATCAGTTAATCTAATATTCCGCCTCTATTGTGTAACGGCTGATGCATGCGTCTTGAGCTATTGTTTCCTGTTATATTGGTAAGCTAAACATGAGGTGTTTACCCTTCCGAGCACCCGGCCTCACTTCACTAGTGGAAGTTTACGTATCTAACCTAACTTGTCAGTTCCAATGTTTTGACCTTGCTTCTGGATTGTTATTCGGACATGGATTAGTATGTTTGTTTTTATTTGTTAATTTGCTACATTTATGTACATTTTAAAGTCTTCATTAAGAGTCATTCTCTGTAAGGACCAGACGAGTTGTCTATGTCTTGGAAATCATATGTCTTAGTTTTTAAGGAAATTGCATATAATTGTTAAATACACATGCAAAATCAAAGTGAAAACCCCAATGCAAAAATCGATTGCCGTTTCCATGGTAGCTATCCCGAAGAGGTCAATCTCTGGAATGTCAGTTAATTTTGGGTGTATTTTAAATATGCTGCTAGAATATGTCATGTATGCTAGTGATCTTAAATATTTTTTATCATTCGGAACTTTGATGTCATCCTTATCTTTTTCATGTCGAAACTGTATGAGTTTACAAGTTTTCATTTATTTTGAGTCAATTTTATCTCAAATAAAAGCTTTAAAAATGACCTAAACTAGCTGAACTTCGAGATTGATCATTTTGAAAACGCACTTGAATTATATCACCAACATTTAAGATATATGGGAAAGTGGGTTTAACGAAATATCAAAAAATTAGAGTGGTACTTTTTTATTAAAGATAATAAATCAGTTTTAAAGTTACAGAAATAGCCTTAGTAGGGTCCCTTTTTTAAGGGAGAAATATCTCCCCTTATTTAATAATACAGTATTTATTTTCTTTTTTGATATGTTTTATCTTGTAAGTGCCAATCAGTTAATTATTGTTTTTAAAAATATGTATATTTACCTATATATAGTTTGATTAAAATCCTGGAAATAAGGCACAAAAATTATATTTGTAATGAACTATTTTATTAAACACTTAAAAGAGTATTTGAATTTTACATGTTTAGTAATAGATTCCCTTTATGAACAGAATTAGCTCCCGAAAATCCAGAAATTGACTTCTTAGTGATTGGAGACCATGGAAACGATATTGAAAAAAATTAAATTTGATAATTTTTTCTTGGTTTCTAATATGTGCTCATTGTTTAGGTAAAATATTTTCAAAATAAGTGACATGCGATTTCCAGAGGAGTTAGGTCCTTACAAAGAATGACTCTTAAAACGTTGTCATTTTATTATCAGTAACAAATTTTATCAAATTATAATAAAAAACACACATACTAATCCATGTCCGAATCAAAATCCAGAAGCAAAGTAAAAACTTTGGAACTGACAAGTTAGGTTAGACACGTGAACTTCCACCAGGGAAGTGATGCCGGGTGCTCTGGAAGGGTAAGCACCTCCTGTTTAGCTAGCTACACCCGCCACGTGTTAAATCAAAATTGTGTGAAAGGAACATGGAACTATGAGACGTCAAATATATCCAGGGCAATCCTTGACACAGAAACATCAAACTTATCAACAATACTGTGATCCATATATGACGGTCATAAAACTTTTTGAGGGCCTTGATAAGCTCACTAGGATAGATGACATTTACATAGTCTCCAAATGTAGGATTGTTAAGAGACAGAACATCATCTATATGTCTGTATGTTGAGTTGAACGATTTGGCGACAGTCTTCTCTCCAGATTTAACAAGGTTCTGCATTAATTCTGCTTCGTAAGAATAAAGAAACAAATCAGCAAGCAAAGGTGCACCCATTGGTATACCGATTGTTTGCTAAAAAACTATATTACCAAACACAACAAATGTGTTATCTATCAAAAACTCTAACATTTTGATGATGGTATCTTCAGTATAAGCTATACTTAAGAGTAGTGATGGGAATCGGTTGCATTTTATAATCGATTAATCGGTTATAATCGGAAGATGATTTCGATCGATTTTCCGATTTTAGTCGGTTAATAAATTGAAGCGAAAATTACAAAGTAAATTAGATTAAATTCAAATTTTTAGTCTTGATAATATCTGCAAGATATTTGTATCTCAGTTAAGACTTAAAATATTCTCCATTTTTCTGAACATTTACCCTTCCTTGCATTTGTGTTAGTACAATGCTTTTATATTTAGACAACAGACTGTGCAAATATTATACACAAGCTCCAAACAAAACTGTTCCGTTTTTCCATAAACGAACATCAGTAAATAATCGAAATCGATCAATTATTAGATTCTAGAATCGATTATTGCTAATTGAATGCTCAAACGATTAGATATCGATTAAATCGATTAATCGGTCCAACACTACTTAAGAGTGTCTCCTAACTTTTGAGTTAGACCTGTATATTAATACCTGTTTAGTTAATCTTTGTGATATTTAGTCTTATTGTTCTGCTTTATTTAGCTGGAGTTTTTGGGCTATATTTCTTGTAATTTGCGTCATGTGGAATATTGTGCTTTTTCAAATAGATGTCACTTACTACAAGTACAATGCTTAATATCTCGTAATTTGCGTCACTTAAGTTTCTTTTTTGACACAAAGGACTACATTGTTATTTAACATTTCACTCAATTAATGGATTGAGTTTTTAACAAAGAAAAAAAGTCTTTGTCCAAACACGCCTCTATTCCAATCGAAGAGTTGAATCTGTAAATAAGAATATCTGAACAGGAAGAGAAAAATTTAGTTACATTTTTGAGTAATTGGGAAAGTTTTTTTTTTCTTTTTTTACTTAAAATGTGAAATTACCATATGTACTCAAATATTTAGTTTTTTGTCACAAAGTGACTTTAAATTACACTCCATCAAATATTCGCGTCATTTATTTTTACATTTTACGAAAAATGAAGGATTGTTGTCTCTACCTTAAATAATTACTTTTCATAATCACTAACGTCAGCAAATGTAAAAAAACACCGCATTTAAAATACAGCGATTCATATCGGCTTATTACCTTTCCTTGTGGTTTTAGAAGTTTTTGGGATAACAATTAGTAGAGATTGATATTTTTGTCTTTAAACTATTACAGTTACCATGATAATAATGAAATAAAAATATATGACAGTTGAGAACATTTTCTCATAACCGTATAACTGAAAATTAAGACCAGTAAATCTCGAGAGTTTCCAGTTGTCCAAGTGTGTGTGTGTGGGTGTGTGTGTGTGTGTGTGTGTGTGTGTGTGTATGTGTGTGTGTGTTTCACATTTTCTCTATCATTTACATTTATTGTGGTTTCCTGCTGCTTTTGATGGCTATTATTCAATCCAAGCTTCTTTTTTGTTTAATAATGACTGTATATTATCAGTTTAGTACTTAATACAAACACTTTACAATAGGTAATGCAAATAAGAATTCGAAAACAAAGTTCAAAGCATCCTCTTCTGATAGTTTTATTGATGAGAAATCATCCAATTTCCTGTCTGTTTACCATATATGTAAAAAAGTAGAACACATGCGATATTTTGTTGAAATATTTTAACGGTACTCATACATCCCTCATGTTAGCTTGCCTATCGGCATTTTCGAACGATAGCAACATTTTAATCCATGTCCAAATCACAATAACAAGAGCTGCTCCGGATTTGTATGCATCTTCTGTTTAGCTAGCTATAAATGCTACTTGCCTAATCAAAACTGTGTGAAAGGAACATGGACCTATGGGACGTCAAATATATATTAATGACAATCCTGGACACAGAGACATAAAACTTATCAACAATACTGTGATGAGGGCTTTTAAATATTTTGAGGACCTTGATATTAACAGCAAAAACTGCCTTGAACAATCTCTATATAAGAGCGACTTCTTTTAAATACCAATAAAATTTACACTGATTCTTTTATTTCGTGTTATTTATACCTTCATATAAGGGTCACCTGCTCATAAAGACCACTAATACTAGTTTCTTTTATAGATAAGTTTGACTGTAGTTATTTATTTGTAATTGACAACGGGATTCTTATTACTTGTTTATTTTTCAGTAAAAACAAACAATAAAACACATTTTTTAAAAGAAATTTTAATGCTTCTACGATTATGGGGTTGATATCGTAATTCTTGATAATCAATCTGTCTCCGAGGTTATCTGTAGTATCTGACAAAATAAAGAAGAAACAAATCATCAATGAAATAAGATAGATATACATATAAAACGAGTCCTTTATTTTACACCACTATACGGTCGTTTCTGAATGCAATCCTAATCAGTAGTGCTAAGACCAAAATTGTAAAAAATTACATCATTTAAATAAAATATGTTACCTGAAATTGAACCAATGCAATATAGTTTGTGGGCCCATCATGTACCCCCAGGATTCTCCGACACCACTCTGGTACCTTAAGGTATCTAGAAATATATTCAAGTTGTTCCCAAGAAACGAATTTCGCCCTATTACATCTAAAACGTCCATATTAAGGAGTACTTTATATTTTCAAATACATGTCTCTATTTGGGGTAAGAGAACGTTTTAATGTTCGTTTTCAATATTATATTTAATATATTTGGTATCACTTTAAAGGTTTATAACATGCAAAGTTGGTTGGTGTACTGCTACTATGACATAACCACGACGTCATCAACTGAATTTTTCGGGGGGGGGGTAATAGAAGATGTGCCAATTTACGCTTTAAAAAACTAATTCTGTAAAACATAATATAATCAATTAAAACACTGTATTTTTTTATTTACTTCCAGAATAGTAAAAGTAAATAGTCATAATTCTCTTTTCTGAGAAAAGACTCCATTTACGCAAGATATACTGTACCAATTCATTGACAAATGATCATTTCGAAACTACGGTCTAGTGCTATAAAATTAAAACACAAAGTTTGGAGCCCTGTAAATGAGTTATTTTGACGTTTAGCACTTGATGTTTTGTTAACCTGTATTTATTTTTATATACTACACAGAACGTTTTTCAACATAATTGATAAAAGGTTCAAATTTAGTTTTAATGGCCTGCAAGTGATAAAACAAATGAAAAGATTTGGGAAAATCAACTTCTTCAAATATGGCCTTAATGAATAGAAAATACTGAAAACGGGCTTTAAAAACTTAGTTCCATGTGATAACCAAGCATATTCAAGTAAAACGTGCAGTTTTATTTATTGTAATCCATTCTGTATTGGAAATACTAACATATTTAGAAATACATTAAAATTGAATTCTTGGTTAGTGCATTTAACGATCAGTTATTTTTCGTATAACGTCAATTTCCTACTGTAAAAAGATGTTTTACAGTATAATTTGACGTAGAAATTTTTTTACTTATGTTTTGGAACAAATGCTTTGTTCTCAGAATTTAAAATCATTTTTTGCCAAAGGACAGCAGTTTTTGTGTCGGAAATATAAAAAGGAGATAATCTTGTCTTTTGCAATTTTATTGAGTTAAATGAACATCTTTTGATCTAGTGGTATGTCGGATGTAAGTAACTATTAAGCAAATAATTGAAAAAACATGTCAAAATTTGTTATGGCTAACAAATTTGTGCCTAGGTATGAACTACTGTCATAGGGAGCTAAGAACTTTCTGGATGGACTTGTATAGCACGTCTATATAAAATATTCATAATAATATTTGATACAGATGCATAATATTTTAGATAACAACAAATCTTATTGTAAAAAAGCAAAAGAGCGTGCATGTATATGTCACCCCAAAAAGATAATTACATGTATATATTATATTTATACATGAATGTGGATGATTGATTGTAAAAAGAAAATGTGTTATATTTCATAAAAACTAAAAAAAAAAAAATAACTAACACCAAAACTCGCATAATCTGGGAGTTGTATTAGTCCTGGATAAAACATATGTGAATATCAATTTACCCTCCATTATTAGCTACAAACGCTCCCTTTCTTCTAGAGAATCTTTCACATTCTGAAAATAATTTAATAATAACATTTTTTTTAAAAAGTCACTTACTTAAGTGAAATATTCTATCAAACTGATGAAAGGGGTGCAATTTTTATTGCTTTAAAATGTTAATAAATCACTTATTTTAGTGATTTTAGGTGTAAATATTTCTTCACTAGCAAAAGTGAGGGACATGACTGTATTAGGTAAAGTTAAGACCATCAAAATACGTAAACATGTTTGTGGGCGTTTTTAGACAAATGAATTTTTAATACATATTTGATATTAAAAGAACAAAGAACTATGTAACAAATGTCTCTAATAATCACGCGAGAAACATTACGTCATAAAGACGTCATTTATGACGTATATTTAACAAAATGTTACTAATAGTACAAAAGGCTCACAAAATATCCAAAAGTGACAACTTAAAAGTTTATTACTAAGCCGATTTATGTGATGAATAAAGATATTTCGAGTTGAGTGAGTAATGGTATTTAACGTACCAGTCAAGAATATTTCACTTATATCGAGAATATTATATATTATATTATATCCCAAGCTAAAAGCGAAGGTGCAGAAATTTTGCCTGTGTGTTGCACTGGTGGCATTATACAGCAGGGTTCTTTATCGTGCCATCCCTACCGTGATACGGCAACTTGTTTATTTTAAGTTCCCATCCGAAAGAACCGTGATTTTCATTTTGTAATGTCGAGTGCATGAAGGAAGAACAGTCGCAACCCACTTTTAAGTCCTTTCCTGGCCCACTTCCCTGATAGAAGTTCAGGTGTCTAACCTACCTTGTCAGTTCTAAAGTTTTTACTGTGATTCTGGATTTGATTTGGACATAGATTAGTATGTTTGTTTATGATTAATGCTTAGATTATATTGTCCTATTATTTCTATCATTTATTTGTATTCTTTTAAGGTCTTGGTTGCATTGTGTTTTGTCCATTTTAAAGTTATTTATTGAACTTTGATGAATGAGTCAATAGAAGTTCAACTGATAAATAATTTGTCATTAAATCAAACAATTCTTCCAACCAATGTTCAAATTATATTGGATGTCAAATATTTATATCCAAGATAGTTTGCATATAAAGATACCCTACTTCTCAACAATATTGTCAGTAACCATACAACTTGTGAGGGGTTTTCTATACCTCCTTTTCAACAATAGCGTGACAAGATCATACGATTTTAAGGGCCTTGTATGCCTATATATCAAAAATGATTTGGGTATATCAATATTCTCCCTCATCAGCAATATTGTGACAGCGACCATACAATTGTTGAGATTCTTGATTGACTGATATATCAAAAAAAATTGATACAAAGATATTTCCTTATCAACAATATTGTGACACTGACCATACAACTTTGAGGGCATTGATTAATATGTATATCCATGGTAATTTGGATATAGACATATCAAACTTACCAACACTAACATAACAGCAACAATTTTTGTTGGACCTAATGGGCCTAGGATTAAAATATCCTAAAGTATTTTTTTCCTGTAACAATTCTTATAAACTGACCATTATTAGCAGGATCGCCTATAGGTGGTAGTTGCTCTCCATACTCAGCAAACTTATCCTTAAACTGCTTAATATCTGCTGCTGTTAGACTACTCTTTACGCTCATACCACGGATCAATTTTCTTTTGCAATTGTTGTTGGCATCAAAAGAGGCACAAAGATAGAAAGCCAGTTTACCAGGAGCAAACATGTCGTACAACCAACCATCGTCATCAGGACAAACCTCTGAAAGTAGTTTTATTATAAATTACTGAAATACTTTTTTCAAGATGGCCGTTTTATTCAATTTAAATTTCTGGATTAGGCTGATGTGTTTTCAGTAGCACATTCTTATTATGGTCCTTTTTTTCTTTTTTCAAATATTAAAAAAGTAAACGTGAGTATACATTCATGATAAAAATTAGGCATAACAATTTATATAAATAACATAACAGTTATGGTACAGTTGCAAATAATTTTAACATCATTCATCCCAAAATGTACATGTTTAGATTTACTTAAGGAATGATTGTAATTTTTTTTTCTATCTATGGGGTCATAGACAAAATTATTTGGTGCACGCGGCATAAAACCGCGAAGCGGTTTATGCATACGCGTGCACCAAATAATTTTGTCTATGACCCCATAGATAGAAAAAAAATTACAATCATTCCTTATAATTAAATTCAAAAATAAGTTCAATATTCAAAACATTCATGTAATCTTTAAATTATACACATGAAACAAAAAACCAGCGCATTAAAACAAAAATGGCGCATTAATCTAAAAGCGGAACACAGCTGATTGCCAATGGCAACCGCCGGTAGCTCTGCACAATATGACGTCAGCTAATATGACGTCAAAAAATTCTGTCTATGGGATCATAGATACAAAAAATTACAACACTGGATAGTATTAAAAATTTAATTATATTACCATATAACATTTCATGCAATAGTTCCAATGTTTCTTTCACACAATTTTGATTACACACGTTGCGAGTGTAGCTAGCTAAACAGGACGTGCTTACCCTTCCTGAGCACCTGACCTCACTTCCATGACGGTTCAAATGTCTACTTGTCAGTTCCAAAGTTTTTACTTTGCTTCTGAATTGTGATTGTGATTTGGACATGGATAAGTATATTTTTCTATTGGATGATTTGTCAAGCATTTCATAATCACTGATCGCAATACTTGTCTTATTTGGCTACACATGAACTTATATTCTGTATTCGTCTTGTTAAAATTGCCTGTAGTAAAGTCAAATTGTTTCTCGTCTTTTTTATGCAGATCAAAAATTTTTAATCAACTTGGAATAATACAGTTTATAACAAAGAACTATGTCTCAGTAGTGTACTGTATAAAATATAATTGTATAGTTTATTTATTGTTATGTTGTCATTCCTTCTGCAAAAATATCTCATATTTAGAATTTTGTCAGGTATTAATACTCTATCATTTGTATTTGTGATGTTTTACATTTTGAAACTGTTTTAGACTTTATGTAATTATTAACTATAATTACATTTGCTAAAGTGACGTAACGAGTACTTATTTCTTGTTTGTGCCTTTGCGCTTGACGTCAAAGATTGGCTGTTCGTACGACATTAATTTTATTTCATGATATATAAATCAAAATGAGATTTGCAAAAGAATGAGATATATAATCAATGAACAGACTAGTAGATATAGTGCTATACCTTCCATTGTCGTGCAAAGCAAACTAATCATTCAATAGAAGTTATAGCACTAAAAACGTCATTTGTAGACAGGGTAATGGTTAAATGCAGTCTTATAATACTATATTATGCTAAAGCCTTAATTCCACTTTCTCGACAGCTATAAATAATTTTTGAAAAATAGTTTAAATTAAATATGCTACTTACCTGGTAATATTACATTTTCACTGATGCAAGGTCGGTTATTATACACCAAAAAAGAATCAACAGCCCAAGTGAGACATCCACCATCGTTAGGATTTCTGAAAGGGAAATAACATAATTAAAAAGTAGTATACTGCCTGAAAAAAACCTACCAATCAATATCCAAATTAAAAATTATACAGAATTAATATTTTATTACCAACAAATATAAACATAATCAAATATTATGAATCAGAGCAATTACGATAAAAATTGTACTGGCTTTTTAAAGCAGGTAGCCCTTATATAGAGGTTCAAATGACGCAAATAAAGAGCAATTGGGATACAATTTTATTGGCTTTTTAAAGCAGGTAGCCCTTATATAGAGGTTTAAATGACGCAAATAAAGAGCAATTGGGATACAATTTTATTGGCTTTTTAAAGCAGGTAGCCCTTATATAGAGGTTCAAATGACGCAAATAAAGAGCAATTGGGATACAATTTTATTGGCTTTTTAAAGCAGGTAGCCCTTATATAGAGGTTTAAATAACGTAAATAAAGGGCTTATAGAATAAAAGTTAACTGGCCCTTAAAAGCAGATAGCTCTTAGATAAAATAGGTTCAAATGAAGTAAATAAAGAGCAATTGGGATAAAATTTTACTGGATTTTAAAGCAGGTAGCCCTTATATAAAGGTTCAAATAACGTAAATAAAGGGCTTATAGAATAAAAGTTAGCTGGCCCTTAAAAATAAATAGCTCTTAGATAAAATAGGTTCAAATGACGTAAATAAAGAGGAATTGGTATACAATTTTACTGGATTTTAAAAGCAGTTAGCCCTTATATTGTGGTTCAAATAACATAAAAGTGCAATTGTGATACAGTTTCGCTGGTGTGACCCTTATATAGAGATAACCTTTAGGGTAGGTTGGAGTATTCTATTGTAGCTGGGAAATTATGTGTAATATTGATTTAAATCCTTCTCAGTTTCAAACAAAAAAGTTAATATACCAATGCATGTTCAAATTACTTTTCCAAAAAATAAAAGCTATTAAAACTTGTTTTAATCGGGTGAACTTCAACCAAGGAAGTGAGGCCTGATGCCCTGCAAAAATAAGCACTTCGCTTTCAGCTGTTAAAACGAGGTTTGTTAATGCAATAGACACTGTATACTTACGTTCCATCTAAGGTTACTATAAAACGGTTAGATTTCGGTGATGACCTAATCACCCTTACCGTAGGACTAGTTGGTCTGTTTGATGGCTTGTTAGCAGTGTCAAGAAAGTAAAACGAATAGTACTTGTCTGCAAGCTGAAAGTAAATTACAAACTTTTGTAAGAACAACGGTTGGGATCCCATTTATGAGGCTGCTGACATAAAGTCAGAAGAACACCGAAATAAAAGCCAACAGCATCGCCAATTGTCTGTTATAAACCAAATCTAATGTTACCAACTGTCCAACGCTAACTGAATAGTCGTTATATACTTTAGAATATGTGATCTAAATATAATTGTATAATGGCCGGGTTATAAATGATAATTATTCGATCATTTCCTTTTGTTTTCCTATCAATTGCATTTTTTTCTTTTGTTGTAAATTAAATATTACATTATTCGTATTCAGCAACATAATACTAATTCTCCGTATTAACTCAGTTTTTACTTACATCTGTCGGTCTAAAGTTTGGTAAATTAGAGATGTTTAAACTAGAACAACGGTTGGGATCCCAATTATGATGCTTCTGAGATAAAGTAGGAACAACAACCAACAAAACCGAAATAACAGCCAACAGCATCGTCAATTTTCTGTTATGAACCAAATCTAATGTTACTAACTGTCCAACTTTAACTGAATAATCGTCATAAACGAGTTGATTTTTATATACAAGACTATGGATGTATTGTTATGAAAGATCGGTTTGATTTATTTGTTTATTACATGCAAAAATGCGATTTACTTTGATCAGAAGATGTGATTTTCATATAATTATAAAATAACTAGATTATTTATGATGTACAACTCTTTAGCCTGTCGGTTAAAAAATTAATATAAATAATTTTATATTTCATTTTGATTCTATAACATTTGAGTTAAATTAAGATATTTAATTCCTTCTTTCTGATGTATTGATAAAAATTAACAATAATCATTTGTAAAAAGAAAGAGAAAATTTGTTTTCTAAATAAATGACCTTGAAAGATAGTGTTGACTGAGATGTTTATCTTGGCAGTCATAATGAAGTCTCTATCGTATCTTAAAATGCCCCTCTGAACATGTGAGTAGGCGTTATTTAGTATCGAGGTTGAAGTGATATATTAAAAAGTAACAAAGGGAATTATATTAGTCATATATATACTCTCAAATTTGATGAGAAAAAAGTCAAGGTGTAATCAAAATTCAAAACAGCGATCCATGTCCAAATCACAATCCCAAAGCAAAGTAAAAAGAAACTTTGAAAACTGTCGATTGAGGTTTACAACTTTCACTTCCAAAAGGTAAATGAGGCCAGGTTGCTGTAAATTGGATATTAAATATTAGTTATTAGCTACATGATACTCAATGTCCGTATTTACTCACTATTTATTATTGTCTGTCGGTCTAAAGTCTGGCAAGTTAGAGATGTTTAAACAAGAACAACAGTTGGGATCCCAACAATTATGAGACTTCTGACATAAAGTAGATACAAAAACCAACAACACTAAAAATAACTGTCAAAAGCATCATTAATCGTCTGTTATGAACCAAATCTTATGTTACCAACTGTCCATCTCTAACTAAATAGTCGCCATTACCGAATTGATTTTATATACAAAACCATGGGTATTTATTATGAAAAATCAGTTTGATTTATTTGTTTAATACATGTCAAAAATGTGATTTACCTCAAAAGGTCTGATTTTCATAAAATTTTAAATAACTTGATTATGTATGATGTACAGCTCTGTAGCCTGTCAGTTAAAAAATTAATAGAAATCATTTTATGTTTCATTTTTATAAAATAACAATTGAGTTGAAATGAGATATTTAATCCTTCTTTATGAGGTGTTGGTAATATTTGATAATAGCCTCATGTAAAAAGAAAAGAGAAAAAAAACGTTAATGAAAATAACCAGTAAAAGAGTAAAAAAAGGTAACAAAAGTCATAAATATATTTTCAAACTTGATAATAATATAGGACAAGATGTAATCAAAACTCGAAACAGCGATCCATGTGAAATTACAATTCTAAAGCAAAGTAAAGGAAAACTTTCAAAACTGTCCATTAAAGTTTAACAATTTCACTTCCAAGCGGTAAATGAGGTCAGGTCTTCGATAAAGTTACAACTTGAAACATTTGCTTTTATTTTTCTTTC
Source organism: Anadara kagoshimensis (assembly GCA_021292105.1). Taxonomy (NCBI): domain Eukaryota; kingdom Metazoa; phylum Mollusca; class Bivalvia; order Arcoida; family Arcidae; genus Anadara; species Anadara kagoshimensis. The sequence continues at coordinate 32,771,654 of CM037867.1, read as the reverse complement.
GATTTCATCCTTTTCTTTTCTTGTAAATTGGATATTACATACTCGTATTTAGCAACATAATACTCATTGTCCGTATTAACTCAGTTTTTACTTACGTTTGTTGGTCTAAAGTCTGGTACGTTAGAGATGTTTAAACCAGAACAACGGTTGGGATCCCATCTCTGACATAAAGTAGGAACAACAAGCAACAAAACAGAAATTACAGCCAAAAGCATCATTAATCGTCTGGTTATGAACCAAATCTTATGTTACTTACTTTCCTGCTCTAACTAAATAGTAGTCAAAAACAAGTTGATTTTATATGCAAAATCGTTGGTGCGTTATTTAAATGATACATCATTTTGATTGGTTCGAAAGTGTCTATTATGTTAATTGCATTTAAAAAGTGCGATTTACTTAAGAAGGCGTGATTCACATATACATGTAATTGTACAACTGCATTATGTTCGATTATAACAACCTTTAATTCTAAAATCAATTAAAAATCATATCATTTATTTTTTATTTTATAACCATTGAGTTGTATAGGGATGTTGATTTAAATTCCTTCTTTCTGAGGTACTGATAAATTAAAAATAATCTTCTGTAAAAAGAAAGAGAAAGAAATATTTCTAAAAAAAAAATTTTTTTTGGAAATAATATTTTTATTGTCCTCCATACTATTAATAAACACATATACATACAGATACAAAATATTACATCATTATTACATTTCCGCAAGGAGTTTTTCAATTATTATCCATTTTTAAAAAAAATGACCATGAGAGATAGTGTTGACTGAGATGTTTATATAATGAAGTCTTTATCGTGAGTCACAATGCCCCTCACAGCAAGTGATTAGCCATTGCTTCTTAGTATAGTGGTTGAAATGGTATTATAAAATAAGATATCAGTGTTAATGTTACAGCACTACACGAACGTGTAAGTAACAAAAAGAAAAATACAGAAAATTATACAAGTCTTCAATATATTTTGAAATTTTATAACAAACAAAAAATAATTTGACAAGATATAATCATGACAAACATACTGGTCAACGTCCACAACATATTTCTAAAAAGAAACATAAAAACTTTAAAAACAGACAATTTGAGTACAACACGTACACATCTATCATTAAAATGAGACCGGTTGTTTCAGAAGGGTATTTACTTCAAAACATTCCATGTTATTTGTCTTCTTTTCTTTAGTTGAAAGTTTGATGTTAAAAACATTAAAAGGTATTTTACAACATGATACTCAATTGACGGATCGCCGGCCACGCCCACAATATACCGACAACGGCCCGGCATGCTTGAAATACAGACAAAAAAAATAAAAACACATCCTGAATTGTGTCTTTTTTAAGATGCCACTGACACTAGCACGTCATTTCTTGCCGTGATATTGCTTTGGAATCATGATGGCGGCCAGTGTCGGAACATAAAAGGCGTGGCCGGCGATACTCAATTATCCGTATATAATCAGTTTTTACTTACGTCTGTCGGTCTAAAGTCTGGTAAATTAGTAATATTTAAACCAGAACAACGGGTGGGATCCCAATCACTCGCAGCATGACTTAAACTAGGAACAACAACCAACAAAACTGAAATAACAGTTAACAGCATCGTCATATGTCTGTTATGAACCAAATCTTATGTTACCAACTGTCCAACTCTAACTAAATTGTCGTCATATATAGAGCTGATTTTATATGCGAGACCATGGGGACGGTGTAATGTCTAAATGAAGCATCTTTTTGATTGATTTGAACGTTTGTTTTTCAGAATTTCGATTTTACTTTAGAAGATGTGATAAAAAGCCGGTAATATATGTTTATTATTCAATGCATTCATTATGAAACTGCAAAACGGAAATTTTATAAATAAAAAAATAAAACATGATTCATTAAATTCAATGGAAATACATCAATCATAGACATATTGGTCTATGTCTAAAACAGAAATGCACTTTTACAAGATTCACATGTGAAACAACATTTCAAAAATGTTAAATTACAAAACAAAACAAAAAACAAAAAAAATACCCTTACATCTGTCAGTTTTAAACAAACACTAAGACATTCTTATTCTCAATTTCATTTATAACAAATAGTTGTCAGAGAGGTTGAAGTACACGTGTTTAATATATTTTGACATTTTTTCAAGTAATTTACTTTGCTTTTGTAATGCGGTTCGAATTGGATTAGTATATTTGTTTTTATTTAGAAAAAAAGTTTAAAAAAGTACCATAGCGAAATATGTCGAAGGGAAAACGTTACGAAAAAATGTACGTTTATATTCATAGACACATGGAAAAAATCTGCATCTAAATTAATACATTATGGTGGAGTTTGTTCCTACTACGAGAAGCTTATACAGCGGACTAAGCTGCTAACAAATAAATTGTTGACCGAGGGATATTGCAAGCTTAGAATTTTTAAGGCTCTCAAAAAGTTTTATGTCCGTCGTCATAGTATTGTTGAAAAGTATAATGTGTTTTTTCCAGGATTCACCTGGATATATTTCACCCCCACACGTGGCGAGTGTAGCTAGCTAAACCGAAAGTGCTTACCCTTCAGAAGCACCTGGTCTCACTTCCTTGGTGAATGACGTGGTTAATTTATTTGTCGGTTTTAGAGTATTTACTTTCCTTCTGGATTGTGATTGAACATGGATTAGTATGTTTGTTTTTCGTTTTTATTACTAGTATTGAGATTTGGATTTTGGTCCGAGCACAACAAATGCGAGATTTCGTTCCGACGCGTTCGTTTAGTGCTGCAAAACATATTTATAAATATTATTATTTAGAATCCAGGGAACAGAACATGGTATAAATAGAATGAATATTTGAAGTATTTTTTTATCTTTCAGTAATTAATGGTGCAGTTTCAACGCTTCCGATTGGCTATCGACATTCTTCTTTTACACAATGTGCATTGCCGTTTACATTTTTAATTTCATTTTCATACATGACACGTAAAGCTAATTTAACATGAGATGATTAATATTGCGGAGCTTCTAGACTGATTTCTAGTATTAAACATGGAAAGGTGCATTTACAGAAAATCCAATTCGTTAGTTGTTATGAATCGTTATATACTTCCGAAGCACCCGGCATCACTTTCCTGGTGGAAGTTTACAATTTTGACCTAACTTGCTACTTTCACCAGTGTTTACTTTTCTTCTGGATTGAGATATATTTTTTTATCTATAGCGTACTGGGAAATACTTCATGTTGTATCAATTGAAAACAAACATACTTATCCATGTCCGAATCACACACCAGAAGCAAAGTAAAAAAACAAACTTTTGGAAGCGACGCGTTAGGTTAGACACGTATACTTCCACCAGAGAAGTGAGATCGGGTGCTCCAGAAGGGTAAGCACCTCCTGTTTAGCTAGCTACATCCGCCACGTGTTAAGTAGATTGTGTACTCTTGTGTTGTCAAGTGACTAGTTTTGGTAACCAATTAATGTCATCATTTATCGCGGTCTATAATCACTTGTGTTTTTATATCCGTTAATAGCAAATTCACTCTGATGAAATGATCTAGGTCACCGCCCTGATAATGAAGTAATTATATTACGTAAATAAATCATTAAAATTCCTGACATACAAACTTCTTAGTATCATCCATCATACAAAAAATATACATAGATACATGGTTATAATTTATAATGATGGATTTTATCTAAAAAAAAGAAAAAACAAAATCGTGAATTACTAGGAAATGAGAGTAAATTTAACCAAACATAAAAAATTCAGTGTATAATGTTTTACAAACCATTTGAATATGATGGATTGTATCTAAAAAAAAGAAAAAACAAAATGCATTTGAAGATTGTATAGCTGTTTGTTGTTATTTAAATTACATGATTAAAGTTGCTTCTACTTTACAAATTAAATAATATACCAATGTTAATTTTACAGCACTAGACGCCGGGTAGAAATATTTCCATATAATAATAACCATTTCAGTATTAAGGTTTCAACTACTGTTTTAACTTTTTTCATACATTAGGTCAATTTGTTCCAAGCACTACTGATGAGGAATTGTATTCCGAACGGCCGTCTAGTGCTGTAAAATTCTCACAGGTATAAAATGTTATTTATGAAGTTAAGGCAACCTTCGTATGATGGAATCCACTTTTGAAATTGTTAGATATTTTTCACGAAGCGCGTCCCTTCTTTTCTAATCACGGTACATATAGAAAAGGAAGAAAAAATCTCTTCCGGAGCGCCCTACTTCCAAATTCCCAAATTATCAGTTTTTGATTGCGATTTGAATATTGACCAGTATGTGGCGTCAAATATAACCAGGCCAATCTTGGACACAGAGACATCAAACTTATCAACAATACCGTGATGACGGCCATAAAACTTTTTGAGGACATTGATATAAGTTACTTTCAAATTAACCTCTACATCCCATCTATATCATGTGGCACTATTCCCGATAATTTAAAAAATCTTCATTATAATATTAAAATCCTTGAATCTACTTATTCTCTCTGTTAAGTATATCTATTTTTTTATAAATAAAAATTTGTTACTAAGGGATATATATACCTAACATATCACGGCCCTTAAAAATTTTATGGTCAGAATAATAACAATTTATTTATCACAAAATTACCCGTTTAGAGCACATCTCCACCCTTGTCGAAGTCCACTTGCTTCAAAACCTATACCTTGCTTTTGGATGTTTGTTTCGACATAGATTGAAAAGTTTGCTTTTCATTACATATAAAACAAAAGAAATAGTAAAAAATTGTTTTAAATAAGCTTACATAATATGACAGCAATGGTATTTAAAAAAAACATGTCTGTCAATGTTCAAATCACAATCGAAATGGCAACGCAAAAACGTTGAAATCTAGAAGATTTATCTATAAAATAAATGAACCACCATACGGAAAGTGAGGTCGTTTTCTCCAGAAGGGTGTACAGTCCAACTTACTTAAAAAGTTAACCTCTATATAAGGGCCACCTGCTTATAAAGGCCAGTTGAATTGTACTCCAATGGTTCTTAATAATAATATTTAATCCTGTATATGAAGGTCAGCTGCCCATTGAGGCCACTTGCACTGGTCCTCGTGATTGATCTGACTGAACATCTTTTTAGCTAGCAAACTTAGTTTTGCTTGAAATAAAAATTGACAATGAAAGACATCGTACCTATCAACTGTATTGTGAGGATACATTTTTAGAGGGATGACAAGCCTATAAATTAAATATTCCAAATTAGATAATGTGTTAAAACCGAAATAAGTTTTGCCAGAACACTTGTACTAATAGAGGTCATTCACGTATACAATGTTATGCATAATACATTTTCAATGGGTAAAAAGTCATTAATCATAATTTTTTATTTATAAATTTAAATTAATCTTAATTGTCAAAATAACCTCATAAATAATAATAATTTAACAAAATTTTTTATGGTTAATGAGTTGGTGAATTTTCTCCTGCATCAGTTACAACACTGTCGAAAATTAAATGATTAAAAAGCGAATTATCTGACTGAAGAATACATTATTAGGATCTCGATAGACGATAGACAGACAATTCTCACACAAGTAACCGGCAAATCTAGACTTTCACCGGTTCAAGATTTCCCTGTCTCGCCCAAATTAAGCCAGATCACACGAAATATCTCCCGCATTCATTGCATATCTTCGACTTTTAAATCTAATTTTATGAGAAAATAAATGGCATTCCGGGTAAGACATGATCACCTACGGACACCTAATTCATCATCTCATAATTATTTTTCTATAATAAAATTCTATGACGCCATTTTCTGTAAGTACGGATAATGGCATAAAAACTGAACATTTAATGCAAACTTCTGTTTACAAATCGCGTGTTTATATTGAAAATGTGTGAGAAAAAGAATCATGCATCTGTTAGAGTGCAACACTGAGATATCTCAAACTCGGTGAATATTTTTATATCCATCCTCGTTTGACATATCTCCGTGTCACAGTGTTACCAGAGTAAGATTCTATTATGTTTTGTGGAAATGAGAACAAAGAGTCGCTTACGTCAAAAGAAAAATGAATTATGATAAATTGACAATGAACTAGTGACTTGAATAGTTAATTGTTATTCGCCCAAAACCCTCTTTGGAGAGGATAATGTACTTAAGACAAAAATATTTTAGCCTAACGTTAGGTCTGTATTTTTTAAATTTTTTTAAAACAGAACTAAAGTAAAACTTAAATGCACTGACATCCAAGGACTGTGGCTTTTTCAAATTTATTAAATTTCAACATATCTTAAAATACAAAAAATAATTATTATTTATTGACATATTCAAAAAAGAAACACACTGATCCTTGTACGAATAACAATCTAGAAGAAAAGTAACAACTTTAGAGCTGACAAGGCAGCTTAGACACACTGAAGTGCTTCGTAAGGATAAGCACTTCCTGTTAAGAAGCTATGGGACATCAAATATATTCAGGGCAATTCTGGACACAGAGAAATCAAACTTCTCAACAATACTGTAATGACGGCCATATAACTTTTTGAGGGTTTTGATTAGCCTAGGCTTGCAATATCCCTGAGTCTGCAATTTATTTGCAAACAGCCTGCTCCCTTCTACAAAGTCGTTGTAGTGGGATCAAGCTCTACGTGTTAATTTGGAAACAAATACACCATAAGCGAGAGAAGCAGGTATTTTTTATAGAAAGGGAAAGTTGACAATAGAAAAATCTAAGTCATGACGTTTGTCATTAAGTTTCAAATGTAGGTTTCGTGGTCGTTATAATTCAGGTATAAGTCTAAATATGAAGCAGAACTTCGGGAATCATGGATATCTTTTATTTCAAACTCACGGACTACATTCACATAGTCTTCAAATTTAAGATTGTTAAGAGACAGAACGTCATTTATATATCCGTATGTTGAGTTGAATGATATGGCGACAGTCTTCTCTCCAGGGTTTACAAGGTTCTGCATAAATTCGGCTTCATAAGAATAAGAAAACAAATCAGCAAGCAACGGTGCACAGTTTGTAACCATTGGTAAACCTACTGTTTGCTGTATACCGATGGTGCACAGCTTGTGAGAATATTTTCTCATAACTGGAAATTAATACCAGTAAATCTCGAGAGTAACCAGTTGTCCAAGTGTGTATATGTGTATGTGTGTGTGTGTGTGTGTGTGTGTTGTTTATTTTTTTCACTTTTTCTCTATAATTTACATGTATTGTAGTTTCCTGTTGTATAAGATGACTATAACTAAATACATGCTTCTTTTCTGTTAAATAATGAATGTATATTATCAGTATTAGTCCTTAAATACAAACATTTTACAATAGGTAATGCAAATAAGAATTCGAAAACAAAGTTCAAAGCAGCATCTTATAATAGTTTATTGATAAAGAATCATCCAATCTTCTCTCTGCTCCGGATTTGTATGCATCTTCTGTTTAGCTAGCTATAAATCAAAATTGTGTGAAAGGAACATGGACCTATGGGACGTCAAATATATATTACGGACAATCCTGGACACAGAGACATAAAACTTATCAACAGTACTGTGATGAGGGCTTTTAAATATTTTGAGGACATTGACAACAAAAACTGCATTGAACTATTGCTATATGAACCATCTTTATATAAGAGCACCTTCTTTTAATTACCAATAAAATTTAACCTAATTCCTTTATTTCGTGTTATTTATACCTTCATATAAGGGTCACCTGTTCATAAAGACCACTAATACTAGTTTCTTTTATAGATAGGTTTGACTGTAGTTATTAATTTGTAATTGACAACGGGATTCTTATTATTTGTTTATTTTTCAGTAAAAACAAACAATAAAACACATTTTTTAAAAGAATTTTAATGCTTCTACGATTATAGGGTTGATATCGTAATTATTGATAATCAATCTGTCTCCGAGGTTATCTGTAGTATCTGACAAAATAAAGAAGAAACAAAACATCATAGAAATAATATTAATATACATATTAAACGAGTCCTTTATTCTACACCACTATACGGTCGTTTCTGAATGCAATCCTAATCAGTAGTGCTAAGACCAAAAATTGTAAAAATTACATCATTTAAATAAAATATGTTACCTGAAATTGAACCAATGCAATATAGTTTGTGGGCCCATTATGTACCCCCAGGATTCTCCGACACCACTCTGGTACCTTAAGGTATCTCGAAATATATTTAAGTTGTTCCCAAGAAACGAATTTCGCTCTATTACATATAAAATGTCCATATTAAGGAGTGCTTTATATTTTCAAATACATGTCTCTATTTGGGGTAAGAGAACGTTTTAATGTTCGTTTTCAATATTATATTTAATATATTTGGTATCACTTTAAAGGTTTATAACATGCAAAGTTTGTTGGTGTACTGCTACTATAACATAACTACGACGTCATCAACTGAATTTTTCGGGGAGGGGGGTAATAGAATATGTGCCAAATTATGCTTTAAAAAACTAATTCTGTAAAACAATATAATCATTTAAAACACTGTATTTTTTCATTTACTTCCAGAATTGAAAAAGTTAATAGCCATAATTCTCTTTTCTAAGAAAAGACTCCATTTACGCAAGATACCAATTTATTGACAAATGTTCAAACGATGAATTATATTTCGAAACTACTCTCTAGTGCTATAAAATTAAAATAGAAAGTTTGGAGCCCTGTAAATGAGTTATTTTGACGTTTAGTACTTGATGTTTTGTTAACCTGTATTTATTTTTATATACTACACAGAACGTTTTTCAACATAATTGATAAAAGGTTCAATTTTAGTTTCAAAGACCTGCAAGTGATAAATCAAATGAAAAGATTCGGGAAAAATCCAGTTTCTTCAAATATGGACCTAATGAATAAAAATACTGAAAAAGGGCTTTACAAACTTAGTTGCATGTGATAACCAAGCACATTCAAGTAAAACATGCAGTTTTATTTATTATACTAACATATTTAGAAATACATTAAAAATGGATTGTTGGTTAGTTCATTTAACGATCAGGTTTTTTCGTTCGTATAACGTCAATTTCCTACCGTAAAAAGATGTTTTACAGTATTATTTGACGTAGAAATTTGTTTTACTTATGTTTTGGAACAAATGCATTGCTCTCAAAATTTGAAATCATTTTTTGCCAAAGTACAGCAGTTTTTGTGTTTGAAATATAAAAAAGAAGATAATCTTGACTTTTGCAATTTTATTGAGTTAAATGAACATCTTTTGATTTAGTGGTAGGTGGGATGTAAGTAACTATTAAGCAAATTATTGAAAAAGCATGTCAAAATTTGTTATGGCTATCAAATTTGTGCCTAGGTATGAACTACTGTCATAGGGAGCTAAGAACTTTCTGGATGGACTTGTATAGCACGTCTATATAAAATATTCATAATAATATTTGATACAGATGCATAATATTTTAGATAACAACAAATCTTTTTGTAACAAAGCAAAAGAGTGTGCATATATATATGTCACCCGAAAGCAAAAATTATATATTATATTGATACATGAATGTGGATGATTGATTGTAAAAAGAAAATGTGTTATCTTTCAAGAAAACTAAAAAAAATTAATTAACACCAGAACTCGCATAATCTGGGAGTTATATTAGTTATGGATAAAACATATGTGAATATCAATTTACCCTCCATTATTAGCTACAAACGCTTCCTTTCTTCTAGAGAATCTTTCACATTCTGAAAATAATTTAATAATAACATTGTTTTTAAAAAGTGACTTATTGAAGTGAAATATTCTATCAAACCGATGAAAGGGATACAACTCTTATTGCTTCAAAATGTTAAAAATCACTAATTTTAGTGATCTTAGGTGTAAATATTTCTTCACTAGCATAAGTGAGGGACATGACTGTATTAGGTAAAGTTAAGACCATCAAAACACGTTGACATGTTTGTGGGCGTTTTTAGACGAATGGACTTTTAATGTTTATTTGATATTAAAAGAACAAAGAATTATGTAACAAATGTCTCTAATAATCACGCAAGAAACATTACGTCATAGACACGTCATTTATTACGTATATGTAACAAAATATTACTAATAGTACAAAAGTGACAACTTAAAAGTTCATAACCAAGCCGATTTATGTAATGAATAAAGACATTTCTAGTTGAGTGAGTAATGGTATTTAACGTACCAGTCAAGAATATTTCACTTATATCGAGAAGTCCCAAGCTAAAGGCGAAGGTGCAGAAATTTTGTCTGTATGTTGCTCTGGTGGCATTATACAGCAGGGTTCTTTATCGTGCCAAGCCTACCGTGACACGGGATCTCGTTTATTTTAAGTTCCCATCCGAAAGAACCGCAATTTTTATTTTGTAATGCCGAGTGCTTGAAGAAATAACAGTCACTTCCCACTTTCAAGTCCTTTCCTGGCCTACATTCCTGATGGAAGTTCAGATGTCTAACCTACCTTGTCAGTTCTAAAGTTTTTATTGTGATTTTAATTTGGACATAGATTAGTATGTTTATTTAGGATTACTGTTTAGATATTGTCCTATTATTTTTATCACTTATTTGTATTCTTTTAAGGCCTTGGCTTTCTATACCTCCTTTTCAACAATACCGTGACAATTTCATACGATTTTAAGGACCTTGGTATGCCTATATTTCAGGAATGATTTGGATATATCGATATTCTCCCTTATCAGCAATATTGTGACAGCGACCATACAATTGCTGAGAATCTTGATTGACTGATATATCAAAAATTTGAAACAAAGATATTGTCTTGTCAACAATATTGTGACACTGACCATACAATTTTGAGGGCATTCATTAATATGTATATCCATGGTAATTCTGGATATAGACATATCAACTTACCAACACTAATAAAACAACAACAATTTTTGTTGGACTTAATAAGCCTAGGATTAAAACATCCCAAAGTCATTTTTCCTGTAACAATTCTTATAAACTGACCATTATTAGCAGGATCGCCCATAGGTGGTAGTTGTTCTCCATACTCAGCAAACTTATCCTTAAACTGCTTAATATCTGCTGCTGTTAGACTACTCTTTACGCTCATACCACGGATCAATTTTCTTTTGCAATTGTTGTTGGCATCAAAAGAGGCACAATAATAGAAAGCCAGTTTACCAGGAGCAAACATGTCGTACAACCAACCATCGTCATCAGGGCAAACCTCTGAAAGTAGTTTTATTATAAATTATTGAAATACTTTTTTCAAGATGGCCGTTTTATTCAATTTAAATTTCTGGATTAGGCTGATGTGTTGTTCAGGTGCACATTCTTATTATGGTCCTTTTTATCTTTTTTCAAATATTAAAAAAGTAAATGTTAGTATACATTCATGATAAAAATTAGGCATAGCAATTTATGTAAATAACATAACAGTTATGGTACAGTTGCAAATAATTTTTACATCATTCATCCCAAAATCTACATGTTTAGATTTACGTTACCATATAACATATCATGCAATAGTTCCATGTTCCTTTCAAAAAATTTTGATTACACATGCGGCGAGTGTAGCTAGCTAAACAGGGCGTGCTTACCCTTCTTGAGCACCTGACCTGACTTCCATGACGGTTCAGATGTCTAACTCAACTTGTCAGTTCCAAAGAATATTTGTTTTATTTGACGATTTGTCCAGCATTTCACAATCACTGATCGCAATACTTGTCTTATCTTTTTGGCTACACATGAACTTTTATTCTGTATTCGTCTTGTTACAATTGTCTGTAGTCAAGTCACATTGTTTCTCGCCTTTTTTATGCAGATCATAAATTTTTAATCAACTTGGAATAATACATTTTATAACAAAGAACTATTTCTTAGTAGTGTGCTGTATAATATATAATTGTATAGTTTATTTATTGTTATGTTGTCATTCCCTCTGCAAAAATATCTCCTAGTAAGAATTTTGTCATGTATTAATACTCTATCATTTGCATTTGTGATGTTTACAGTTTGAAACTGTTTAAGACATTATGTAATTATTAACTATAATTACATTTGCTAAAGTGACGTAACGAGTACTTATTTCTTGTTTGTGCCTTTGCGCTTGACGTCAAAGATTGGCTGTTCCAACGACATTGATTTTATTTCATGATAAATAAAAATAAGATTTAAAAAAATGAGATTTATAAATATAATCAATGAACAGACTAGATAAAGTGCTATACCTTGCATTGTCGTGCAAAGCAAACTAATCATTCAATAGAAGTTATAGCACTATAAACGTCATTTGTAGAGAGCATAATGGTTAAATGCAGTCTTATAATACTATATTATGCTAAAGCCTTAATTCCACTTTCCCGACAGCTATAAATAATTTTGAAAAATAGTTCAAAGTATTAAATATGCTACTTACCTGGTAATATTACATTTTCACTGATGCAAGGTCGGTTATTATATATTAAAAAAGAATCAACTGCCCACGTGAGACATCCACCATCGTTAGGATTTCTGAAAGGAATAAGATTTTGCTGGTCTTTAAAGCCCTTATATAGAGGTTCAAATAACATAAATAAAGAACTTATAGAATAAAAAATAACTCACCCTTAAAATCAGATAGCTCTTAGATAAAATAGGTTCAAACGACGTAAATAAAGAGCAATTGGAATAAAATTTTACTGGCTTTTAAAAGCAGGTAGCACTTATATTGTGGGAAATAACATAATTAAAAAGTAGTATACTACCTGAATAAAAACCTACCAATCAATATCCAAATTAAAAATTATACAGAATTAATATTTTATTACCAACAAATATATACATAATCAAATATTATGAATCAGAGCAATTACGATAAAAATTTTACTGGCTTTTTAAAGCAGGTAGCCCTTATATAGAGGTTCAAATGACGCAAATAAAGAGCAATTGGGATACAATTTTATTGGCTTTTTAAAGCAGGTAGCCCTTATATAGAGGTTCAAATGACGCAAATAAAGAGCAATTGGGATACAATTTTATTGGCTTTTTAAAGCAGGTAGCCCTTATATAGAGGTTCAAATGACGCAAATAAAGAGCAATTGGGATACAATTTTATTGGCTTTTTAAAGCAGGTAGCCCTTATATAGAGATTTGATTACCATGAATAAACAACAATGGATAAAATTATGCTGGCATTTATAAGCAGGCGACCCTTATATATAGGTTTAAATAACATTAATAAAGAGCAGTTAGGATAAAATCTTATTGGCCTTTGAAAGCAAGTAGCCTTTATTTAGAGTTTCAAATGACGTAAATAAAGAGAAATTGTGATAAAGTTTCGCTTGCCTTCATAAGCTTGTGCCCCTTATATAGAGATGACCTTTAGAACAGGTGGGAGTATTCTATTGTAGCTGGAAAATTATGTGCAATATTCAACTCCTTCTCATTTTAACAAAAAAGTTAATATACCAATGCATGTTTAAATCACTTTTTAAAAAGTAAAAGCTATGAAAACTTGTTTTAATCAGGTTAACTTAAAGCAGGGAAGGAAGACCTTATACCCTGAAAAAATAAGCACCTCGTTTTCAGCTGGTTAAAGCAATGTTTGATAATGCAATAGACAATGTTTAAATAAAATATATACTTACGTTCCACCTACGGTTACTATAAAACGGTTAGATTTCGGTGACATAATCACCCTTACCGTAGGACTAGTTGGTCTGTTTGATGGCTTGTTAGCAGTGTCAAGAAAGTAAAACGAATAGTACTTGTCTGCAAGCTGAAAGTAAAATACAACATCTTGTAAGAACAACGGTTAAGATCCCATTTATGAGGCTGCTGACATAAAGTCAGAAGAAAACCGAAATAAAAGCCAACAGTATCGTCAATTGTCTGTTATGAACCAAATCTAATGTTACCAACTGTCCAACGATAACTGAATAGTCGTTATACACTTTAGAATATGTGATCTAAATATAACTGTATAATGGCCGGATTATGAATGTTAATTATTCGATCCTTTCCTTTTGTTTTACTATCAATTGCATTTTTTCGTTTGTTGTAAATTAAATATAACATTATTCGTATTCAGCAACATGATACTAATTCTCCGTATTAACTCCTTTTTTACTTACATCTGTCGGTCTAAAGTTTTGTAAATTAGAGATGTTTAAACCAGAACAACGGTTGGGATCCCAATTATGATGCACCTGAGATGAAATAGGAACAACAACCAACAAAACCGAAAAAACAGCCAACAGCATCGTCAATTTTTATGTTATGAACCAAATCTAATGTTAACAACTGTCCAACTTTAACTGAAAAATCGTCATAAACGAGGTGATTTTTATATACAAGACTATGGATGTATTATTATGAAAGATCAGTTTGATTTATTTGTTTAATACATGCAAACATGCGATTTACTTTGATCAGAAGGTGTGATTTTCATATAATTATAAAATAACTAGATTATGTATGATGTACAACTCTTCAGCCTGTCGGTTAAAAAACTAATGTAAATAATTTTATATTTCATTTTGATTCTATAACAGTTGAGTTGAATTAAGATGTTTAATTCCTTCTTTCTGAGATATTGATAAAAATTAACAATAATCATTTGTAAAAAGAGAAAGAAAAAAAATTCTAAATAAATGACCTTGAGAGATAGTGTTGACTGAGATGTTTATCTTGGCAGTCATAATGAAGTCTCTATCGTACTTAAAATGCCCCTCCCAACAAGTGAGTAGGCGTTACTTAGTATTGAGGTTGAAGTGATATATTAAAAAGTAACAAAAGGGAATTATATTAGTCGTAAATATACTCTCAAATTTGATGATAAAATGTCAAGGTGTATTCGAAACAGCGATCCATGTCCAAATCACAAACCCAAATCACAATCACAAAGCAAAGTAAAAAGAAACTTTGAAAACTGTCGATTAAAGTTTACATTTTTCACTTCCAAAAGGTAAATTAGGCCAGGTTGTTGTAAATTGATTAAATATTAGTATTTAGCTACATGATACTCAATGTCCGTATTTACTCAGTTTTTATTACCGTCTACCGGTCTAAAGTCTGGCAAGTTAGAGATGTTAAATCCAAACAACAGTTGGGATCCCAATAATTATGAGACTTCTGATATAAAGTAGATACAATAACCAACAACACTAAAAATAACTGTCAAAAGCATCATTATTCGTCTATTATGAACCAAATCTTATGTTACCCACTGTCCACCTCTAACTAAATAGTCGCCATTACCGAATTGATTTTATATACAAAACCATGGGTATTTATTTTGAAAAATTAGTTTGATTTATTTGTTTAATACATGTCAAAAATGTGATTTACCTCAAAAGGTCTGATTTTTATAAAATTTTAAATAACTTGATTATGTATGATGTACAGATCTGTATCCTGTCAGTTAAAAATTAATAGAAATCATTTCATTTTATGTTTCATTTTTATGTAAAAATAATTGAGTTGAAATGATATATTTAATTCCTTCTTTATGAGGTGTTGGTAATATTTGATAATAGCCTCATGTAAAAAGAAAAGAGAAAAAAAAGTTACTGAAAATAACCAGTAAAAGAGTAAAAAAAAGTAACAAAAGTCATAAATATACTTTCAAATTTGATAATAATATATGACAAGATGTAATCAAAACTCAAAACAGCAATCCATGTGAAATTACAATTCTAAAGCAAAGTAAAGGGAAACTTTCAAAACTGTCTATTAAAGTTTACCAATTTCACTTCCAAAAGGTAAATGAGGTCAGGTCTTCGATAGAGTTACAACTTGAAACATTTACTTTTGTTTTTCTATCGATTTCATCCTTTTCTTTTCTTGTAAATTGGATATTACATACTCGTATTTAGCAACAAAATACTCATTGCCCGTATTTACTCAGTTTTTACTTACGTTTGTTGGTCTAAAGTCTGGTAAGTTAGAGATGTTTAAACCAGAACAACGGTTAGGATCCCAATTGATCATACAGAAAGTAGGACCAACAAGCAACAAAACAGAAAAAACAGCCAGAAGCATCATTAATTGTCTGGTTATGAACCAAATCTTATGTTACTAACTTTCCTGCTCTAACTAAATAGTAGCCAAAAACAAGTTGATTTTATATGTAAAATCGTTGGTGCGTTATTTAAATGATGCATCATTTTGATTGGTTCGAAAGTGTCTATTATGTTAATTGCAATTTAAAGGTGCGATTTACTTAAGAAGGCGTGATTTACACATACATGTAATTATAACTGCATTATATTCGATTATAACAACCTTTATTCTGTGGTTTATAAAATCAATTAAAAATCATCTCTTTTATTTTTTTATTTTATAACCATTGAGTTGTATAGGGATGTTGATTTAAATTCCTTCTTTCTGAGGTACTGATAAATTAAAAATAATCTTCTGTAAAAAGAAAGGGAAAATATTTCTATTTTTTTTTTTTTTTTTTGAAATAATATTTTTATTTTCCTTTCATACTATTAATAAAAAACATATTACATACAGATACAAAATATTACATCATTATTACATTTCCGCAAGGAGTTTTTCAATTATTTTCCATTTTTTATAAAAATGACCATGAGAGATAGTGTTGACTGACATGTTTATCATAATAAAGTCTTATCGTGAGTCAAAATGCCCCTCACAGCAAGTGATAAGACATTACTTCTTAGACTAGTGGTTGAAATGGTATAATTAAATATGATATCAGTGTTAATGTTACAGCACTATTCGACGTGTAAGTAAAAAAGGAAAATAAAGAAAATTATACAAGTCTTCGATATATTTTGAAATTTTAAACAAACTAAAAATAATATGACAAATATAATCATGACAAAGATACTGGCCTATAAAACATATTTCCAAAAAGAAGCATAAAAAACTTTAAAACAGACAATTTGAGTAAAACACGTACATATCTATCATTAAGATGAGATCGGGTGTTCAGAAGGATATTTACTTAAAAACATTACATGTTATTTGCCTTCTTTTCTTTAGTTGGAAGTTTGATGTTAAAAAAAACATTAAAAGTATTTAACAACATAATACTCAATTGACGGATCGCCGGTCACGCCCACAATATTCCGACAAAGACCCGGCATGCTTGAAATACACACACACACACACACACACACACACACACAATAAAAACACATCCTGAATTGTGTCATTTAATGATGTCACTGACACTAGCACGTCATTTGTTGCCGTGATACTGCTTTGGAATCATGATGGCGGCCAGTGTCGGAACACAAAAGGCGAGGTTGAATATACTCAATTATCCGTATATAATCAGGTTTTACTTACTTTTGTCGGTCTAAAGTCTGGTAAATTAGTAACATTTAAACCAGAACAACGGGTGGGATCCCAATAATTCGCATGACTTAAACTAGGAACAACAGCCAACAAAACTAAAATAAAAGCCAACAACATCGTCAAATATCTGATATGAACCAAATCTAATGTTACCAACTCTCCAACTCTAACTGAATAGCCGTTATATAGAGCTGATTTTATATGCGAGACCATGGGACCGGTGTAATGTCTAAATGAAGCATTTTTTTAATTGATCTGAACGGTTTTTTTCAGAATTTCGTTTTTACTTTTGAAGATGTGATCAAAAGCCAGATAATATATGTTAATTATTCAAAACATTAATTATGAAACTCCAAAACGGACATTTTTAAATAAAAAAATAAAACATGATTCATTAAATTTAATGAAAATACATCAAACATAGACATATTGGTCTATGTCTAAAACAGAAATACATTTTTACAAGAACTACATGTAAAACAACATTTCAAAACAGCTAAATTACAAAAAAAAAAAAATAATAAAAAAAATAACCTGACATCTGTCGGTTTAAACGAATACTAAGACATTTGAATTCTTAATTTCATTTTATAACAAATAGTTCTCAGAGAGGTTGAATTACATGTGTTTCATATATTTGGCAATTTTTCAAGTAATTTAGACAGGGAATAGTATGGTTTTTTTTGGATTATTTTGCTTTTGGAATGCGGTTCGAATTGGATTAGTATATTTGTTTTTATTTAGAAACAAAAAATAAAAAAGTACCATAGCGAAAGATGTACAAGGAAAAACGTTACGAAAAAAGTACGTTTATATTCGTAGACACATGGAAAAAATCTGCATTTAAATTCATACATGATAGAGAGATTGTTCCTACTACGAGAAGCTTATACAGCATGGTAAGCTGCTAACATAAAAATTGTTGACCGAGGGATATTGCAAGCTTAGAGTTATCAAGGCTCTCAAAAAGTTTTATGTCCGTCGTCACAGTATTGTTGAAAAGTATAATGTGGTTTTTTTCAGGATTCACCTGGATATATTTTACCCCCATAGTTCATTGTTTCTTTTACTAAATTTTGGCTATCAGGGGAAACGCCAACCCGGCCTACGCATTAATTCATTAAACAAGTTTGCACGCGCAGAAGGGGTGAAAAAATGGCCAAAAACGGCATACACTCGAGGCGTCGAAATAATGAAATATTTGTCTTACCGACTGTTATTACTGAAACACATGGCATTTTATTAAAATTTCTGAATAATTGTAATTGATTAAAGGCAGATTTGCTCTAATTTGGTGGCAATTTTACCATTTAAATACCGATTGAATGCGGGACACTTGCCTAAAATCGAAAATTATTTTTTTGAAAAATGTGATCTCTTTCAATCATTTGCTCATGCACCAAAGATGTTTTAATATGAATGGAAAGAACTTTTTCCCGTGTTTATTTTGATGTATAATTCGACAGTTAAATTTTCTGGTACAAAAAACGTACAAGTTTTAAAGTTGAAAAAATCGATGAAAATGTCGGATATGTGATCATGGGTCGGTCCCTTTTTCGGCTCATTTGACCCATAAATAATGCAACGGCAGCTTCCTCATGGTACACCATATGTAAATTTGATAGTCCAGAGACGCTGTTTGGATTTATTTGCTGAAATAAAGTAAGTTTTACCATTTAAATAGTAATTTTCTTCACACTTCAAGCCAATTTTGCCGGAAATTTGGGTCTACTTTCAGGCAGCCATCTTAGAAAAGTGCCGTCACCGCCTCAAAGTTATTTTTTGCAGTCCCGAATGATCCTTTTGTATTTTGTACATGGTAGTCATGGTTTTTACACCATATAACATGCAGGATTGATTTGTGGTACCACTGAATATATGAAGTTTGCATTGATACTAACACACTGGCCTGCATGTACTCAGGACACATTGGCCCGTATGCTTTGTAGACCTTCAATTTGTTTGGCTGCTAAATAACATTCAACTGTCTTATTTTATTTATTTTATTTTAAATACATGGGGAATGGGTTTACTCAAAATATTTACCATAAATATTTGACCAGGAGTGTGGATTTCTACATAAAATATTCCTTAGATGAGGAACATCTTTCAACTTAGATTTAGCTCTCAATTCATAAATATGTACATTTTGAATTTCATCACAAGATTGGCACTGGTCTTAATTAGGCTATATATTTTTTCAAATTCTAATTTAATAAAAACCCCGCCTTCCTTACTTTGTTACAAAGCATGAACTCATGGTTTATTATATAGTCCCATTTAATTGTTTAATCAAATTTTAACAGAAAAAAATCCATTTGAAATCCTATACAAATTGAAAATTAGCATAAAAACTGGACTCATACAGTGTGTATATATCTATGATCTAAGCTACTAAGTTATTTTTATTGTAATTAGCTCTGGCATATGCTACTGTTGAATTTTTATTTTTTATTAAAATAATGCATTCAAAGTCAGAACATTTGAATTATATTATTTCAGTAGTACATGGCAGCTCTACTGTTTTTGCTCTAAAACTTTAGAGGAGACAGCATCTTTTTGCTAATGTAATAATTGAAATTGCTAAATAATGAAATGAAATTATAATTTAACTAAAGCATAAACAGATAGGTCTAAAACATTGCAAATTGTCCATTATAATCTTGATTCAACACCCACAACTGAGCCAAGTCATTAAAGTCACTTTGCTTAATTTAGTTTGACAGATGTGTTTAGATGTGAGTTACAAACACATAGACATACCATACCTACAACAATACATGTGTCCATCATCTGATGTTGACTTAAAAGCCAGACTAATTCAAATTTAAGCTAACATGGCCCATCATAAGTTGTCATTTAATTCAGATGATGAACAAGTATGGAACCAGAGAAAGACCCCCATACTGATTATTTCAATATGAAAAATGATTTCACTTTTTGTGATATTTGGACATGCAATGTAAGGCACTTATAAACTTTCTCTTATTCAGCAACAAACACCTTATTTCACATCTGGTAGTTATATTATTCCTTGCTGATTTTGTTTTAGTCCATGGATTTAACAAGTTTTCACTGATAACTCATGACTTGTGCATTTTTCATTTATAATTATTTTAAAACCCATTTTTTAGACTGGTAAAATTAGTATTAAAATTAAAACTATATAAAATAAACTAAATTGGTGTGGAATTATAATAAGTATTTGATGTAAATCTTATTGTGTAACATTCAACCCCAAATTAACCCTCATAAGCTGAAAATGATCAGGAAAGAATAAAATTCATGATTGAACACTGAAATTACACATTAAACAACTAAAATACACACACACACACACACACACCACATATATATATATATATATATATATATATATGAAATTTTGTGATATGAAACATTGAAGCAATGTCTAAAGATGTTAATCCACAGCTAAGCTCAAACCCAAGTTAATGAATATTGTTTTCACAAGCACTGTCTCAACATAATATAGTTTATGCTTTTTCCCTCATTAAAATGTCAAGTCCATGACTACTTCACATGTACAATTAATTTTAAAATTTAAAAAAAATGAGATTTGTCTTTGGTTAGTTTTGATGCAGCATTCTAATTATTTAATGCTGATTATTTGGACCAGCAAGACATATTGCTTTGAGTGGAGGTCAACATCAGAGATCCTACCATTTCCATGTTTTCCTACACAGTTAAACCTGTCTATCAAGGCCACCCAAAGGAACCAGTAAAAGTGGCCTTAATGGACAGGTGACCTTTGTATACAGTTCAAATAATATGAATAAAGAACAATTAGGATACAATTATACTGGCCTTTATAGGCAGGTGACCATTATATAGATGTGGCCTTGAGGGCAGGTTGGGCTGTATCAGTTTCCTATAAATTTTTTTACCCTTTTCTTATATTTTCCTATCATGATTTTTGTTACTGGAATTCAGAATGGGGACATTTTTTTGCATTTAGTACATATATGAAACAACATTCACGTTTATGTATTTTTAAACCAGTAAGTATACATTGCAGTTGCCAATATTTTATGTTTGTTAGTAAAAGGGGGAACAGAAATTGCTGTAGGAGAGGCCATGGATGTATATTTTTGTGCAAATTATTTAAAAATATTCCTATAATTTTAGTGGAAACTCCTATAATTTTGATGCCACATTCCTATTTTTCCTATATTTTGGACCTAAAAATGGTAGGATCCCTGCAACATGTAACGATTAGAAGTCAGCGCAATATGTAAACATGCTGGGCAGCTGACAGTGCATGTAGGTAGAAAAATCGATAATGCATGCAACAGTCATGACTCGACTGTGTGATGAAGCGAAACACGATATTGACGTCACTACGTCAGATGTATGTACAATGTATATTGTACATTGAAGGTCACGGCCATATTTGTTTTCATTGACGACAAATGAAGGCTCTTGGTTTTTTGCTTTTTTTCAGATATTGACACCGCATGCACCATGCATACTTTGTTAAAATTAATTACAATAATATTGTAATACTATGTCAAAATTTCAAAGAGAAAAGACCATGGTACAAAAAACGTACAAGTTTTAAAAATCGAGTCGAGTTTCATGCTGATTAGGCTACAGTGATTTTTAAAAGAAATCGGGTGCCGTCAGAAAATAAAGGGTTTTTTGCAAGTATGCGTGTCATCCAGAATTTTTTCATACATGCGTAATTTTAAGTTCATAGCAAATCTTTTGATAATGCGTTTACACCCATTAATGCAAATTTTACCGTTAAAATACGGCACTGAATTTATTGTACACTGAAGCTCGCAGACATATTTGTTTTCATTGACGACGAATGAAGGATCTTGGTTTTTTGCTTTTTTCAAATATCCACACCGTATGCACCAGGTATAATATTTTGCGAAAATAAATAACAATAGTACTGTAATGTTATGTCAAAATTTCAAAGAGAAATATTCATGATACAAATAACGTACAAGTTTTAAAAATTGAGTCATGCTGATTAACAGTGACTTTCAAGAGAAACCACGTGCCGTCAGAAAATCGCTAATTTTATGCAAGTATGCATGTCATCTCGGATTTTTTCATACTGCGAAATTCTAAGTTCATGACAAATCTGCTTATAATGCGTTCACACCCATAAATGCAAACTTTACTGTTCAAACACGACACTGAATTTACTGTACATTGAAGCTCGCGGCCATTTTTGTTTTCATTGACGACGAATGGAAGCTCTTGGTTTTTTGCTTTTTTCAGATATCTACACTTTATGCACCAGGTATAATATTTTAAGGAAATAAATAACAATAGTATTGTAATGTTATGTCAAAATTTCGAAGAGAAATATTCATGGTAAAAAAAACGTACAAGTTTTAAAAATCGAGTTGAATTTCGTGCTGATTTTCAAGAGAAATCGGGTGCCGACAGAAAATCGCGAATTTTTTATAAGTATGATATTTCAACTGAAATTTTATAATACATACGAAATTTTAAGTTTATGATACATGTGCTTATATTGCGTTTTCACCCATACATGCAAATTTTGCCATTAAAATACGAAAGTGAATGTGACCGATTGTTTTCCGGTGTCGGACGCTTGACAAAAAATAATCCCGTTTTTTCGACCGTGGAAGGTTTCAAAAAACAAAACCGAAACACAATTTGCCCTTGGCGTTTCCCCTGTATTGACATTCTTCTTTTATACAATGTGCATTTCTGTTTACATCCTTAATTTCAATTTCACACATGACACGTAAAGCTAATTTAACATGAAATGATTAATATTGCGGAGCTTCTAGACTGATTTCTAGTATTAAACATGGAAAGGTGCATTTACAGAAAATCCAATTCGTTAGTTGTTATGAATCGTTACACCCTTCCGAAGCACCCGGCATCTCTTTCCTGGTGGAAGTTCACAATTTTGACCTATCTTGCTACTTTCACCAGTGTTTACTTTTGTTCTGGATTGAGATATATTTTTTTATCTATAGCGCAAAGAAACATACTTATCCATGTCCGAATCAAAACCCAGAAGCAAAGTAAAAAAAAACAAAAAACTTTAAGAACCGACGCGTTAGATTGGAAACGTAGTGAGAAGTGAGATCGGGTGCTTTGGAAGGGTAAGCACCTCCTGTTTAGCTAGCTACATTCGCCACGTGTTAAGTAGATTGTGTACTCTTGTGTTGTCAAGTGACTGGTTTTGGTAACCAATTAATGTCATCATTTATCGCGGTCTATAATCACTTGTGTTTTTATACCGTTAATAGCAAATTCACTCTGATGAAATGATCTAGGTCACCGCCCTGATAATGAAGTAATTATATTACGTAAATAAATCATTAAAATTCCTGACATACAAACTTCTTAGTATCATCCATCATACAAAAAATATATATAGATACATTATTATAATTTCATAATGATGGATTTTGTCTAAAAAAATTACAAACTCGTTAATTTCTAGAAAACATAAATAATTCAGTGTATAATGTTTTAAAAACCATTTGGATATTGTATAGCTGTTTTTTGGTTATTTAAATTACAAGATTAAAGTTGCTTCAACTTTACAAATTAAATAATGTACCAATGTTAATTTTACAGCACTAGCCGCCGGGTAGAAATATTTACATATAATAATAACCATTTCAGTATTAAGGTTTCAACTACTGTTTAAACTTTTTTCATACATTAGGTCAATTTGTTCCAAGCACTACTGATGAGGAATTGTATTCCGAACGGTCGTCTAGTGATGAAAAATTCTCACAGGTACAAAATGTAATTTATGAAGTGAAAGCAACTTCGTATGATGGAATCCACTTTTGAAATTGTTAGATATTTTTCACGAAGCGCGTCCCTTCTTTTCTAATCACGGTACATATAGAAAAGGAAGAAAAAATCTCTTCCGGAGCGCCCTATTTCCAAATTCCCAAATTATCAGTTTTTGATTGCGATTTGAATATTGACCAGTATGTGGCGTCAAATATAACCAGGCCAATCTTGGACACAGAGACATCAAACTTATCAACAATACCGTGATGACGGCCATAAAACTTTTTGAGGACATTGATATAAGTTACTTTCAAATTAACCTCTACATCCCATCTATATCATGTGGCACTATTCCCGATAATTTTAAAAAATCTTCATTATATTAAAATCCTTGAATCTACTTATTCTCTCTGTTAAGTATATCTATTTTTTTATAAATAAAAATTTGTTACTAAGGGATATATATACCTAACATATCACGGCCCTTAAAAATTTTATGGTCAGAATAATAACAATTTATTTATCACAAAATTACCCGTTTAGAGCACATCTCCACCCTTGTCGAAGTCCACTTGCTTCAAAACCTATACCTTGCTTTTGGATGTTTGTTTCGACATAGATTGAAAATTTTGCTTTTCATTACATATAAAACAAAAGAAATAGTAAAAAATTGTTTTAAATAAGCTTACATAATATGACAGCAATGGTATTTAAAAAAAACATGTCTGTCAATGTTCGAATCACAATCGAAATGGCAACGCAAAAACGTTGAAATCTAGAAGATTTATCTATAAAATAAATGAACCACCATACGGAAAGTGAGGTCGTTTTCTCCAGAAGGGTGTACAGTCCAACTTACTTAAAAAGTTAACCTCTATATAAGGGCCACCTGCTTATAAAGGCCAGTTGAATTGTACCCTAATTGTTCTTAATAACAATATTTAATCCTGTATATGAAGGTCAGCTGCCCATTGAGGTCACTTGCACTGGTCCCCTTGATTGATCTGACTGAACATCTTTTTAGCTAGCAAACTTAGTTTTGCTTGAAATAAAAGTTGACAATGAAAGACATCGTACCTATCAACTGTATTGTGAAGATACATTTTTAGGGGAATGACAAGCCTATAAATTAAATATCCCAAATTAGATAATGTGTTAAAACCGAAATAAAATTTGCTTGAACGCTTGTACTAATAGAGTTCATTTACGTATACAGTGTAATACATAATACAAATTCAATGGGTAAGAAGTCATTAATCATATTTTTTATTTATAAATGTCGGTCAACTCTTAATTGTCAAAATAACCTCATAAATAATGTTATAATTTGACAAATGTTTGTTATGTTTAATAAGTTCGTGAATTTTTTCCTGCATCAGTTATAACACTGTCGAAAATGTATGATTAAAAATAGAATTATCTGACTGAAGAATACATTATTAGGATCTGGATAGACGATAGACAGACAATTCTGATTCTAGATTTCCCTGTCTCGCCCAAGTTAAGGCAGATCACACGAAATATCTCCCGCATTCATTGCATATCTTCGACTTTTAAATCTAATTTTATGGGAAAATAAATAGCATTCCGGATTAGACATGATCACTTACGGACACTCAATTCATCATCTCATAATCTTTCTCCGCACTAACGTCAACAAAATTTGATGTCGCCATTTTCAGTAAGTAAGGATAATGGCATGAAAACTGAACATTTGATGCAAATATTTGTTTACAAATCGAGCGTTTATATTGCAAATGTATGAGAAAAAGAATCATACACCTGTTAGAGTGCAACAAAGAAATATCTCAAACTCGGGTGAATATTTTCATATCCATCCTCGTTTGACATATCTCTGTCTCACAGTGTTACCAGTGTAAGATTCTATTATGTTTTGTGGTACAATATCTTTTCTTGGAAATGAGAACAAAGAGTCGTTTGCGTCAAAAGAAAAATAGTTAATTATGATAAATTGACAATTAACTAGTGACTTGAATAGTTAATTGTTATTCGCCCAAAACTCTCTTTGGAGAGGATAATGTACTTCAGAAAAAATATTTTAGCCTAACGTTAGGTCTGTATTTTTTAAATGTTTTTTAAAACAGAACTACAGTCAAACTTAAATGCACTGACATCCAAGGACTATAGCTTTTTCAAATTTATTAAATTTCAACATATCTTAAAATACAAAATTAAATTATTTATTGACATATTCAAAAAAGAAACATACTGATCCTTGTACGAATCACAATCCAGAAGCAAAGTAAAAACTTTGGAGCTAACAAGGCAGCTTAGACACACTGATGTGCTTCGTAAGGATAAGCACTTCCTGTTAAGAAGCTATGGAACATCAAATGTATCCAGGGCAATCCTGGACACAGAGACATCAAACTTCTCAACAATACTGACGGCCGTAAAACTTTTTGAGGGCTTTGATAAGCCTAGGCTTGCAATATCCCTGAGTCAGCAATTTATTTGCAAACAGCCTGCTCCCTTCTACAAAGTCGTCGTAGTGGGAACAAGCTCTACCATTGCGTGTTTATTTGGAAACAAATACACCATAAGCGAGAGAAGCAGGTATTTTTTATAGAAAGGGAAAGTTGACAATAGAAAAATCTAAGTCATCACGTTTGTCATTAAGTTTCAAATGTATCCTTTCATGGTCGTTATAATTCAGGTATAAGTCTAAATATGAAGCAGAACTTCGGGAATCAGTCGTATCTTTTATTTCAAACTCACGGACTACATTCACATAGTCTTCAAATTTAAGATTGTTAAGAGACAGAAGGTCATCTATATATCTGTATGTTGAGTTGAATGATTTGGCGACAGTCTTCTCTCCAGGGTTAACAAGGTTCTGCATAAATTCCGCTTCATAAGAATAAGAAAACAAATCAGCAAGCAACGGTGCACAGCTTGTACACATTGGTACAAAGATGGTATGCTGAAACATTATATTGCTGTAAACGTCTTGATCTTGGCGCATACTTATTTTAGCGATTAATGGCTGGTAACCGTATTAGCGCAGTTTAATTTTAGCGCCACCAATTCCCGTCTGAACCGGTATCAGGATCGACTGGACGTACAAGTTAGTAAACTTTGTTTATTTACACTAAACATGGGTTACAAATCGGTATAAAAATTAAATTTCAAGTAATAAAATAAAAACTGGGTTTTACGTTAGGTTGAAATATTTTTACCGTATCGTAGAGATTTTTCCACATTGCTGAAACTTTCTACACTGAAGCAAGCTGCTTACAAATAAATAGTTGACCCAGAGATATTTCAAGTCTAGTCTTATCAAGGCCTTCAAATGTTAATGACGTGTTTCTCACGGTTATTCTTAGCACTATTCATACTTGTAACTATACCGTAGCGATATAGGTAATATGTACGCGTCAGCAAGTGTTTAAATAAGACATATTATGTTATCTGATCATTTTATACCTTAGTTGAAACTAAGATACACTTTACAGCACTACAAATATATAGTGCTGAACAAGAAAAGTGGTTATTTTGCCATACAAATTCCTAACAAAAATATATTGAAAATACCATCAACAATATGTTGGCGTTTTTTTTATAGAAAACATATTTTTTGTGATTGGTGATACTTCTCTAGCAACAATCGGTATACAAATGGGTACAAGCTTTGCTCCATTGCTTGCTGATCTGTTTCCTTTTTCTAATGAAGCAGAATTTATGCAGAACCTTAATAAATCTGGACAAATATGTAGATGACGTTATGTCTCTCAACGATCCTAAAATTGAAGATGATGTAAACGCCATCTTTTTAGAGAGTTTATATTGAACAAACGACTGATTCTTTATGTTCTGCCTTATTTTAAATTTATACCTCAATTTTGACACCACGAAAGGTACATTTGAAACTTACATCAATACACCTGCTTCACCGGCTTATGGTGCATTTGTTTGCCAATTAATACGCTATGTAGAGTTTCTTCCCACTTCGGGAATTTTCACAACAAAACAAGCTGCTTACAAATAAAGTGTTGGCCTAGAAGTAAACGTATCAGGGTCCTCAAAAAGTTTTATGACCGTCATCACAATATTGTTGATGAGTTTGATGTCGATGGATATATTAAACCTCCCATAGTTTCATGTTCCTTTCAATCAATTCTGATAACACACCTGGTGGGTGTAACTTGTTAAACATAAAGTTCTTTTTTATTATTTATATTTTTTCACATTTTACAATATATATACAAGTGACAAAAAACAACACAAGGACACATACAGTCTTTCACTCCCTCATACACCCACATATAGATATTTAGCGGCAAACAACTTTGACCTTACTGCTTGACCTTCAATGGGGACTATCGATAAACATAAGGTTCTTATCCTTTCGGAACACACGGCCTCATTTCCCTGGTGGAAGTTCATGTGTTAAACTCGACATTTCATTTTACTTTGCTTCTAGATTTTATTCAGACATGGATTGTTTTTGATAATAAAGAACATCTTTAGAGTAATATTTTCTTTATCATATGTTCTTTACAAATTTAAAATAAATTCAAAATTTATTTAGTAAAATCTATATACTATTATATACATTGCAATTTTTATTAAAAATTTTTGATCACATTATTATTCAGCTCAGACTGTTGTTAGGCATCAATTATCTTTCCATAAGTACTGATGATCCTGTTAATCACACTCTGTGTGTGTAGCTCGTCCATAAAAAAGGTGGTTACGCTTATTGGGCAAGAATTCTCACACCCCTGGTGGAAGCTTACGTGGTTCAATCAATTTGTAAATATTCAGTTTTATGCTGATATTCGGATAGAGATTTGAAGATAAAAAATCCTCTCTAGTTAAAATTGCAATTTCCTGTTATTGTCGCAACCACAGTTGTCATAGCAATTGATCGGGTTCAATTTAATCATTTTTTCTTGTCCTTTTAGTGGTTTTTGTTACTCTCAAACCACAGTTCAAAAGCAAAGTTAAGACCTTGACGACCCACACTTTTATGTTCCTTTTATTCCCAATGTCTATTTTATATGTGCTGGATGTAGCTAGCTGAACAGGAAGTGGCTACTTTTTTGGAAAACCGATCTTATTTTTCTGAATGAATGCACGTGTTTAATATAATGTTCCATTTTACTTTGCTTTGGGATTGTGATTTTAAAATTCATTTTTTTGTTTTTGATTCAGTATGTTTTTGGAGATAACATAGCCAGTATCTTATACAGATTATTGTTCTATTATCCAGTTAAATAGAAAGTGCTTACTCTTCTGGACCATCCGGCCCCACTTCCTTTTATCATATATTCTTTGATCTCTGAATAAACTTATCTTGCATTTTTGTCTATTCGCAAATGTTAAAGCATCTGCATTCAATTTCTCTTTCGAATAGTATGTTTTTCAGATCTAACTTTCTTTACAATGTAAAGACATGACTGACTCCTCAAGTTCTGCTACATATTTAGAATGATACCTGAATTATGACGCACATGAAAGGCTACATTTGGAACTTTATGACAAACGTGATTACTTCAAATTTTCTATTGTCAACATTCTTTTTATATGCAGCTATATACCTGCTTCTCCTGCTTATGGTGTATTTGTTTCTCAATTAATACGCTATGGTAGAGGTTGTTCCCACTACGGGGACTATGTATAGCGAAGTAGGCTGCATGCAAATAAATTGTTGACTCAGGAATATTGAAAGCCTAGGCTTGTCAAGGCCCTCAAAAAGTTTTATGGCCGTCATCACAGTATTGTTGATAGTTTTGATATCTCTGTGTCCAGGATTGTCATGGATGTGTTTGGCGTCTAACAGTTACATGTTTATTTCGCGCGATCTCGATAGCACGCGTGGCGAGCGTAGCTAGCTAAACTGGAAATGCTTTTCTTTTCATAGCACCCTGCCTCACTTTCCTGGTGAAAGTTCACGCGTTTTAATTCCAAAGTTTATACTATGCTTCTGGATTGTGTTTCTGACATGGAATAACGTTTATTTGTTTATTTGTTCTTTTTATCGTCAATGTCTAAGCAGATGTTTTATAGTTACAAATTTTTTTTTTTTTTTTTTTTTTTTGCAGCTAAGCAAGCCGTTTACACTTCAATTGTTGGCTCAAGGATATTGCAAGCCTAGTATCAATGCCCTCAAATAGTTTCATGGTGGTCATCACAATACTATAATAAGTATGACGTCTCTGTATACAAATTATCATGGGTATACTTTACGTTCTATAGCTTCATTTTCAAAATTGAGTTCATAATTGATGGGTTAAGCCTTCAAAACTGAAATTGCTTTCCTTACCATTCCTGAGCACCCAGCTTCCCTACCCTAGTGAATGTTAACATGTTTTGCATTATTTGCCAGTATTTATTTTGCTTTGGAATGTTCGTTTGGAGATGAGTTTGTATTTTTCTTTAAATGAACTACGAATGTTTGTTTTTTATCAATATTTACCAGTAACGTTTTTTTCTAGGTCGTGTTGTTTATCAAAATCAAACATACCAATCCATGTCCAAATCAAAGTCTGTTTTAATGTTTTTTTTCAAATGTTCTTGTATTTAAATTATACTTGACAAGACACAAGAGTGCATTAATAAAAAACAACCAAACATACCAACCCATATTAAAGAATCATTTTTACAAAAAATATATATTAACCTTCATATTCTCTCCGTTTAAATACAAGTTTCTGAGGTTTTCGTTGCAGTAGAAACACTTTTCTACATCTTCAACTTTGCAGTTTTGTATAATAATTCTTCTTCGATTGTACTTGATCAGTTTTCTTAAACTATCCGCCTTTATGGGATAAGACCTTATTTAATCCAATCACTACTGTAGCACAGTTGGGTTGCTTCATATGTAGAAGGTCGTGGGTTCGAACTTCGACCAGGGTCTGTCCAACATTTAAAAAATAGGGAGTGACTGTTTTTGTCAAGCAATGGGTGTACAGAAATAGGGGTCCTTCGGTAGATACCCTTACGTTAATGAACTTTCCTGCACATTGTCTTGAGAGCACTGAAAACAACTACAATTCATTTTTAGCTTTGCCTTTTTCGATATACGTGAAATATTCTTAATTCAAAGGAAAACAACTATGCCAACCGTCGATCAAAAATAATTTTATATTGTTCCGTTAATTTTGAGGCTTCCGGCTTTGTGAAGTTATTACAAAGTGCTTGTTATTCAACTTTTACAACTTTTTTATAACTACAGCATTGTATATCCGTTTGGATTATTTTATCAGTGCCCAAACACATTGAAACGTTGTCATTATAAATATATATTACTAAAATTTATCTTTTGCCCATCTGGATTTTAAAAGTTATAGAAAAAAAATCAAACTATTCTGATAGTTTTATTTACTAGCTATTTGCAAATATTATGAAATATAGATGTCAGAGTTGCCGTAAATATCCAGGACTGCAAACACTGCTTAACTGCTTAAGGGGAATACCTCCTAAAATACAAAACAAAAAGTAAAAAGACTGTATCCCCAATCTTGAACTTTACAATAAAATCAATACATCGACCAAGAATCTTTTACTCAGAACATCATTCAATTAATTATCATTGCCGGTTTGTATGAAATATATTTCTTTTTTGTACTCATGATGAAAAAGGGTCACCAAAAAAAATATTGCAAGGCTTATCATGGCCTTTAAAAAGTTTTACGGCCGTCATCACAATTTTATTGATAATATGATATCTAACTTTAAATATTAAATGTAGCTAATATAGCTAGCTTAACAGGAGGGGGAAAAGGGGGGAAGTGTTTATTGTTTATAGTAGAAGTAAACGTGTTTACCTTATATCCGAAGTATTTATTTTGTTTTTCGAATTGGATTCCAACTTAAAAGTAATATTTGTGTTTGATAATTATTTCTGCTTCCTTTAACAATAACGATGATCTTTGTGAACTTTTGAAGACACTTTGACACATAATTGTGGCTCTCCTTAACCAATGATATAATGATATTGCACATAATATTTGGCTGTAAAGGGTCTAACAGTTTCCAAAGAAAATATGAGCTTTTAAACTCACGCAAGCCAAGATGTTTTTAAAGAAACAGGCTTCACCATGCCATAAGAAAAATCGACTATATACAATCGAGTTAAATTGCTGTGATTCCAAACAATGATAAGTTAAATAACTGTAAATATCCAAAACAAACCACAACCCAAAACAAAGGTAAAACAAACTGTACAAATTACAAACCCAAATCAAAGAAAAAACAAACATACTTATCCATGTCCAAACCACAAACCCAAAACAAAGTAAAACAAACTGTACAAATTACAAACCCAAATCAAAGGAAAAACAAACATACTTATCCATGTCCAAATCACAATCCCAAAGCAAAGAAAAGAATTCGATTCAAAATGAAATCGCATATTGATGACGTCTTCGAAACAGCTCACAATTATGGCGAGTAAAAACATTTGCAAAATGTATTATGCAAAAAAAACCCTTTAACCTGTTATCTATCTCTTTAGTTTATCTAACAACTCTTTTTAAATTTTCTGAATCGACCTCCTCGATATAATGAAAAAAAGCTTGACTGGAGCATATTATTGTTTTTGGTAATATATATAGTTATAGTTAGTTTTTTACTATAACTTTCATTTATTCTTAGGGAAGATAAAAACCGGTCGATGTAAACCCAAATTTGCAGCGTGACAATTCACTATCAGCATAATATTTTACAATGGTTCTCGCTCAATCAATAAAAAATAATTATCTTTACTTACCTGATGAAGGATATGCCTTTTTGTTGCATGCTAAAAAACAAACAGAACTAATTTAATTTTACAATCAAAGATGTCTTCAAAGGGAACCCAAGGGAACAAGTAAAATTACTTTTATGAGCAAGTGACCTTTATATACAGGTTCAAATAATATGAATAAAGAATAATTAGGGCACAATTGGTGGCCTTTAATAAACAGGTGGCCCTTATATAGAGGTGGCCTTTAAGGCAGGTTTGACTGTAGTATCAAATGATAAAAAATGCCATGTGATGCGCTCTAAAATGTCCAAAACTAACTTTCCATTTTCTATAGATAAATCTTTATCAATTTTTACTAAAACCTTTTTAATGTTGCAGCATAAGATGACCGCCAAGAGAAATGAGGGACCAAACATTATTTAACAAAATTCATCTAAACAATACTTCTAACGATAGCTTAGTTTCTTTGAGGATTTTTTTTTTTTTTTTTTTTGCAAATTAAAGAAACAGATAATTTTTTATCCTTGGGAAATAATAAATAAAAAATATATCTCATAATCAAATTGTCATATTGAAACCACAAATTCAAGGTATTCTGTTTATGCAAGACATAAGGATCAGTTTATGTTTCAGGAGAAACATTTTCGTTTCACAATTTAGGTCTAAATGCTACTGATGAGGAATTGTATTCGGTAATGGACGTCTAGTGCTGTAAGGAATTTCAACGTTTGTTAAAATACATGTTACCTTTATTGCTGAAGCATAAATTGAAAAAAGCGAATGGTAATCGCCAGTCATTACGAAACATGTCAGTGCTTTGCTTTGGAAAATGTCAAATAATGTTATATCATATCAAATGAAAATGACGAATTTTTATATTGAAGATTGTTTCCTTAAGTTAAGGGGAAAATAATAAATACATTTATTTGTGGCAGTTAATTATCTGTGATACTTAACTTAGACAACAGCTATTTATATATGATAATGATAATATACTAAGACAAAAGCTTACCATTATAAGCGGATCCCAAATCTTCTGCTGGCAGTTCTCCGAGGTTGTATTTATAAAATAATTTTTTGCAGGCTAATACGTCGTTTCTGTTAATGTATGGAGTATCATAAAGACAACGAGCTAGGTATTTGGTACATTTTGTTTTAAGGTTTGCATCAGCATCAGCGCAGTAGTAGAAGAACAGCATCGTATTCTTACTCCCTTTGGGTTTAGAGATGAAGTGAACCCATTCTTCATCAACACAGGACTCTGGAATAACGAAAACAACAGATCGGGTTTTATCAAAAATTTATGACAATATATGAAGAGTTTTTATTCGACGGGTCGCCGACAACGCCCTCCATGTTCCGACAAAGGTACATAGAATGAAAACACGGCCTAAAATGTGTCATTTAATAGCATCAATAACACTAGTTCGTCATAAGTTGCCGTGACGCAGTTTTAGTACCGTGATGGCGGGCAATGAAGGAACATAATAGGCATGGCCGGCGAAACGTCATTTGGAAATTTGCAGTTTCATTAAAAGTAGAAAGTGATGTATGGAGCAGAACTTGAAGAATCAGTCGTCTTTTTTATTTCAAGCTCACTAGGATAGATGACATTGACATAGTCTCTAAATTTAGAAGTGTTAAGAGACAGAACATCATCTATATATCTGAATGTGGAGTTGAATGATTTGGCGACAGTCTTCTCTCCAGATTTAACAAGGTTCTGCATAAATTCTTCGTTAATGTTTCATAAGAATAAAAGAAAACAAATCAGCAAGCAATGGTGCTCAGTTTATACCCATTGGTATATCGATTGTTTGTTGAAAAATTGTATTTCCAAACACAACAAATATGTTATCTATCAACAACTCCAACATTTTGTTGATTGTATCTTCAGTATATTTTTGTTTGGAATCCGTATTATGCATGACAAAATAACCAGAATATTGATATATATGAAGAGTCACATTAACAGTTAAACATCCTAACCATTTTACCCTATATATCCTGATAAACTATATAAAATAGTATACTATAACCACATCCCTGGATATTTACTCTTGTGCAATTTGGGGTAGGAATGTCGTGAATCCTTGTCGTTTTCTAGCTTGCGGTGCCAGTTTACAAGTACTAGTTTTTCAGTTATAGATTTCTTTTTTTATTAGAAATTCATAATATATAAATTATAAAGAAAGAGAGCTATGGAAAATAATGAATTAATGACCGACCAAAACCAGTTGTAATAATGTACATGTTAACCAAAAATTAACCATCTTCATTTTTACTGAATAAGGTTCTTGGCAATAACAAACAAAACCATGAACACTACACGATGTCAATTTTAAAAAACAATTAATACAAAAATAGGACTTAAACTAAACCACTAATTAAAAACTCGCGATTTTTGATGAGTACAATAGAAAGTATTCAGAGGTAGGTTAAAATTGGTAATCTAAGTATTAAATTTTCTGACCAATATTAATTTTAGGCACATATGGTGACTATTTTAACTTATAACTTTAGATGAGCACTGTAGAAATAATAATGATAGGATTAAAGTAAAACTAATGTGCTTTACCAACAATATATTTTAGAAACGTTGGGTTACTATTATAAAGGAATAGTGAGATTCTTGTCAACAAATATATCCGGTAACCATATTAATTCTGTCAAATTATCCCAGTGTCGTCACTATAGTGCATGCGAAAATATCACAAGGTAAGCACCTGTTATATATATATCGTATAACTGAGGTATACTGCAATGAATTTGATATAATCGCATAGGTTTGTTTTTACAAATATCAAATTTATTTTTGAACCAAAGCTTATGTAAATACATGCAGTCAAAACTCTCTATATCGGGCCAACCAAGGGGGTCAGTAAAAGAAGCCTTTTTACGCAGGGGAGCCTTTATATTTGTTCAAATAACAATTGGAGTGAAATGTTGATGGCCTTGAAAAGCAGACAGCCCTTAATTACAGTTGGCGTTTAAGGTTTGACTGTATTTGGACATTAAGGGTTTATGAAATACCTGGGTCTGTCCCTTTTTCAGAATAACAAGGAAGGTTGTCATAGATCTCAAAGTCTCGGAATTTCCAAACCAAACAACTTCCATCCTTTGGGTTGCTAAAAAACAAAAAGGCAATACGTTCGTTACTAAACATGATGCGATTTTGCAGCACTACACAGCACTTTTGGAATATTATCGCTCATCAAAAGTGCGTGGACAAAATTTTTTAAAAATCAAAATATTTTTTAAGATCTGAAGCAACAGAAAAACAAATATACCAATAGAATACATATTTTACGAGTTTGGTTTAATTTTACAGCACTAGACGGCCGTTTCAGAATACAATTTCTCATCACTAGTGCTTGGACTAAAATTATAAAACCAAAACGTTTTTTCTTTCAAGATGTTGAAAAGAAATCACAATACATTTTACCAACACTACGTAAGAAAATACTTTGCATGAGTGAGTATACCTTAGATTTTGAGGAATTTCATATAAGAAAATAGAAATGTGAAAAAAAGAAGAAACAAAATGTATTTGACCAAATCTACTTGAGACAATTCGTTGGGTGGTTAAGCATTTGATTTCAATTTATAATCATGTCACCATATTTGGCAAAATATGTTTTGTTTATGTTTGAACTATAATGTCTTGTTATATTTTATTTGTATTGCATCTTGTTTTATCGTTTGTTGTCACAAGCAAAGTATAAAATACAATGTTCCTAATTCTACCAATTAGTCGTTAATTTAATATTTTGACGTGACGTCCTGACAAAGTCGTCGATAATTAGAGGTCTAAATGTCCCGACCTCACTTCCATGGTGGAAGGTCACATGTTAAACTAACTTTTCAGTTTCAAAGTTTTTACTTTTTTCTTAATTGACGTATCGTCAACCATGCCTGTTATGTTTCGACACTGGCCGCCAACACGGTACCAAAGTAACGTCAGGGCAACTAAAGACGTACTAGTGTCAGACTGTCAGCGATATCAATAAACCGCACAATTCAGGCTGAATTTTCATTCTTTTTGCGTGTGAATCAAGCATGCCGGTCCTTTTATCGGAACTTTGTTGGCGTGCCAGCGATCCGTTATATGTGATTTTAACATGGATTTTAATCTGCCTTGTCTTTATAAGTTTTATAATGTTGTGTTCTTTACAGCTTTACGTTTTTTAATTACAATTACTAATAATGAAAAAAACATACTATTCCATGTCCGAATCACAATCCAGAATTAAATAAAAACTTTGAAACTGAGAAGTAATTAAAACGTAAACTTCTACATAGAGAACATGTGCTCTGAAAGTGTAAGAACTTTCTCTTTAGCTAGCTACACCCGCCACGTGTGTTTTCAAATTGTGTAAAACGAACATAGAACTATGGGACGTCAAATATATCCAGGGCAATCCTGGACACAAAGACATCAATCTTATTCTGTTTTAAAATTGTAAACAGCTGCTTTGGAAAAATTCTTAACAGAAGTGCAAATTTTAATTTCAAACACATGCCGTCCCCTATGGGGAATTAAAACCATAAAACTTACTTATTCACTGATTTTGATTGAAATACGCACTTTTCTCCGTGAAATAATTACTGTCTTGTAGTCAAATTATAAAGGTGTAAATTACATATTATACCAGTTTACACATTTATCAACCAATATAGACAACTTACTTTCCGGCTACAATTTCTTCAGCTCTGTTAGATCCTGGCATTGTTTTAAATGTAATTTGGACATTCAGTGGTCTTCCACTTGGGGGTAAATTATTCTTGAAGAACTTATTGTACCATACATTGGCGCTAAGCTGTAAAACAAAAGTAATTAATTTAACAAATAACATAGTTTAAAACATGTCATTGGTTTAAATGCAATTTGTGTATTTTTCCGATCGGGTTTTGTTCACATGTTTAAGGTAAACTATATTCCATATAAATTGATAACCTACTTAACACGCTTTACAAATTTCTGCTTAAGTATGTTAAGTTGCTGAAACTGCACTAGACACCTTTCTCATATATTTCTTTAGTGCCTGCTCAATCAAAAGCAAACATACCAAATCCATTAATATATTTGAAACTGGCAAATTAAGTTTAACACGTAAACTTCCAGGGAGAAAGTGAGGCAAGGTGGTCCGGAAGGTACGCATCCCTTGTTAAGCTAACTACAAATTAGATAATTTAGCCATTTTATGAAAATGCATTTTTTTATTCACAAACCTAATATGAAATTGTTGTCGCAATTTTACTATAGGGAAAGGTTACCATTGGTTGTTTAGTTTAATTTCTCGGAACGAAAATTTTGTAAAGTAAAAATCGTTATCGAGATTTATTATAGAAATTAAATAAAAAAAAAAATTCTTATAGGATTTTGAAAGAATTGGACATTTTGCACACTGAATGGTTCGCGTAGCAAATCATTTTACGTGTGTAAATTGTCCAATTCTTTCGTACATCCATAACAAAATGAAAAATTAATACAATACATTTCTTACAATTCAATATCTAGAAAAGTTTCAACAACAAACCAACAATTTGAACAACGTTAACAATTTAGTCGTAGCAAGTAAAAAAAAGCAACGCTATTACGTAGAAATTGAAATGCCTGTGTGCGAAATAATGAAATGACGTCACTAAGAGCAAATTAATTCATGCAAACGTAACAGAAAAATCTGATCAATCAACATGCTTTAACAATTAAGAATTGAATTATCATATTTTGAAAGGAAAATTATATCAGTGTATGAAACATTTTTATTTTACACTAAAATCAGTTACAAAATCAAATAGATTTAAATAGTATTGGATTGTATTAATGGATTGTTGCTTGACTTTTTTAGACTTGGCACCTGATAAAACTAAACAAACACAAAGATACCGATCCATGACCAAATGGCAATCCAGAAAGCAAACTCAAACAATGGAAATTAAATAAATGACAACACGTGAACTTCAAAGACGTGAGACTGGTTTTTCTGGAGGAATAGGCACCTCCTGACTAATTAGTTACACTTGCCACGTATACAATCAAACATGGGAATCAAAGAAACATAAAACTACTTGAAGTCAAATATATCGGGGATAATTTTAATTACGGTTATAAAACTTCCTAATGGCTTTGATAAGGCTGTGCTTATTGACAAAACTATTAAATAAATTTAGATTATTGTTGATAAGAATGTGTATGATGTCTCTGTTCTCTGAAAATATATGTGGCGTCCGATTGTTTATGTTCATGTCCTCCCAATTTTGACACATACATGGCGGGCGTAGCTACCTCAAAAGGGGGGTGCTTAACCTTTCGTAACACACGGGCTAATTTTCATGGTGGAAGTTCACGTGTGGTACCTAATTTGCCAGTTTCAAAGTTGTCAAGTGTTTACTTTTGGGACTGATTGGTAATTTCGTAAACCAAACCTAAAGCCATGATGACAGTGGCCATGTAAGTATAGATTGTCGTCAGGATATACACCTTCTCTTTGAGTTTGTTTTAGTTCACTTACTGGCATTATATTAAAATAAAAAACAAACATACTGGTCCATGTCCAAATCACAATCAAGCAGTAAAGCAAACACTTTAAAATACTCCAACATGGAAGTGAGACCGGCCGGGTGCTCCAGAAGGATAAGCACCAGCTGTTAAGCTAGCTACACCTGCCTCGTAAGAGAAAGTAACATGGAACATTCGGGCACCAAGTATATCCAGAGCAATCCTGGACACGGAGACATCAAACTTATCATCAATACTGTGATGACGGCCATAACCATTTATTTCCAAGCAGCCTGCTTCGTTGTACAAAGTCCCTGTAGTGGGAACAAGCTCTACCATAGCGTATAAATTGGGAAATAAATACACCATAAGCAGGAGGAGCAGGTATATTGCTGCATAGAAAATGAAAGTTGACAATAGAAAAATTGAAGTCATAATGTTTGACATAAAGTTTCAAATGTAGCCTTTCATTGGCGTCATAATTATATTTATAATAACACTACTTACGTCGGTTATCGGTTGTTTGTAGGCATCGGGTCCCAACTTAGATATAGGTTCTCCAGAACACAAAAGTTTACCATCTCTACCGTACGTACTACCCAAACACAATGCTACTAAAGCAGCAATAAGAAATAGCCGACAAACCATGATGACTCTAGAAAGTGAAGACAAACTGCATATTTCTGAATTAAACTCCAGTTTATATTTGGTTTTAGATTCAATTTTTTTGCTTTTATTTGATAAATCACTTGTTTGTATGAATAATAATGAATTTTTTATCTTTAATTTATTGTATTATTATTGTCGTAATGATTTGGCAGATCTGAATGCACAATGTTTACTGAGACGTATTTAAAAAGATTTATGAAGAGACATTAAAATGCATTATTTATTTATGTCAAAATTATTTCCGTTTAAGAAAAAAATAGAAAGTATAATATTATCTTTAAACGTTTTTCTTAAATAATTTGCATATAAAATAAAGTGCAATGTATTGTAATTAAAGAAAATGTTTTTAAAATAAAAAAGTTGGGATAAATAATTTATTTGGCAAGCAATGGACAAAGTAGTGCTTTTAAAAAAATCAAGTAATTTGATTTTGGTAAACTTAAACATATGCTGATGAAACGAAAATCACGGTTTTAAAGATGGAAAATTCAAATAAACGAGGTCCCGTGTCACGGTAGGGTAGGCATGTCACGATAAAGAACCCTGTTGTATTGTAATGAACACAAGCTCATATGTTTTACTTGAACATAAATGGAAATAATCTCCATATACAAGTGGTCGTATGCAGCGTGGGATGGAGGTGGTACTTCACATTTATATAAAATATGTTTCCATTACTTGTAAATGCATAGAATTTAATTCTACTGTATTTCTATAAATTCAGTGCACATGGAAAATGCAAGAATAAAGTCGTATTTTCCAACAAACTCACAAAAAAGTTGTCAAAATTTAATACAAAATATACTGACCTAATAAGGAAAAATATTTTTCATTCATGAAAAAGTGAACTTAATTCTGTAGAAAGAGTAATTTTTTAACTTTTTAACAAAACAACAAATATGACTATGTCAAGATTATCCCTTCTGTACCTTCTTTTTTGAATTAACTATAGTCGTTATGTCAAAATTTGAATATTCATGATGATCACACCTGGAAAAAGCCCGAGCAACAATGACCTACCTGACCCTAAATGCCCTGATGTAACTTTGAATAAGGACCAATTGGTGTATAAACTTGATCAAATTTCCACAATTTTCGCAAAATTTCTCTATGTACAGAAGAACTGAACAATAATGTTTTTAATTAAAAATATAATTTGATTAGCTCAGTGCATTTTAAATGCATTTTATTGATAGTTTAATGGAAACATTTTCAATTAAAAAAATAAAGAATAAAAACCATGTGCCATCAATTTATGGAAATACAGTACAATCATGTTGTAAAACTTAATTGTTCATTCCATTATGTGGTTGTTGTGGAGTGATTTGAACCAAAATTACGTTTTTGCTTTCAGTCACGCCAAAAACGATCTTGTGATTGAACATGTTCATGTTATAAAACCAAAGTTTTTGTCATTAAATCAGAATGTCAACTAAATCCCAGTTATTGTACACATTATGTAACACTTACACAGTGTTAGCATCATGGTTCCACGTCAGTTTTAGCAACACTTTCTCCAAAAATGCACGTTGTAAACCGAAACTTAGAATTTGTGTTTATGGTTTCCTCCATCTTGGAATACTGAGCATTGTAGCCTAAGTTTCGCATATGTTATTTCATGCTGAAGTTTTATTATCGTTCAAGCTTTATGTTATTTTACATAATTGTCTTTAAACTTACACTTATTGAAAGATTTAATCATTTATTGTGTTTCCAGGGTCATCTGCTCGCCTCACATTATAAAACTTCCCCGTTAGGTCTCAATATCATTTTATATAAAGTTACACAGTGATAACTATATATTTTTATGTAAAGGTGCTTGTTGTAATTTATTTATAATGTTATTATTGTCATAACAATGTTATTCATGCATTTGTCGGATCTTGTACGGCAGTCTGTACGGCAAGTGTATAGCATAGCCATACAGCGCGCTGATTGGTTTAATGACCCGTACAGTCTCCCGTACAAGGCATTCATTGTTTGTAGAAATTCAGGAATTTACGAAAATCACTTAAAGCTAAAACACCTACATTTTCATTTTGTAACAAATTATCTTAACTGTTGTGATCAAAACACAAAAACGCCGATCCATGTTCAAATTAATTCCAACAGTTTTGCCTAAGGGTTGTTTGGTAAATAAATGTTCTTTCTATTTGTCTTATCTAGGCTTATAAAAATATGTCGATTTTCTTAATTTTTGTCAGATGACTACGAATTGGGAATTGTATTCCGGAACGACCTTCGTATAGTTCTGCAACAATAAAACAGGTTTTGTAGTTCTTTTAAAAATATTATAATGCCTGCCGTCTATACTAGTGAACTTGGAATAAATGCACGACTGATTATTAAAGTTGTGATTTATATTAAGACATAACCCAATTGCATATGGCATCCATTTAATGACTACACAGACTACACTTGAAGCTGTTAACAAACGTGATGACTTTAATTTTTCTTTTGAATACCTTCCTTCTCAGAGCATCAAAATTGACATGCTTCCCCTGGTGTATTTTGTAAATAATTAGTAGGCTGTGTAAGAGGTTGTTCCCGTAAGAGGATTTTGTATAAGGAAGCAGACTGCTTGCAAATAAATTGTTGACTCAGGGATATTGTAAGCCTAGGTTTATCAAGGCCCTCAAACGTTTTATGGCCGTCATCACAGTATTGTCCAGGATTGCCCTGGATATATTTGACGTCCCATAGTTCAATGTTTTTTTCCGCAGAATTTTGATAAATACGTGACGGGTGTAGCTAGCTAAACAGGAGGTGCTTACTCTTTCGGGGCACCCGGCCTCACTTCCCAGATAAAAGTTAACGTGTCTTATCTGACTTGTCAGTTCCACAGTTTTTACTTTGCTTCTGGATTGTGATTCGGACATGGATTAGTATGTAAGTTTTCGATTAAGCAATTAGTAAGCTATGTAAGAGCTTGTTTCGGGAACTTTATACAACGCAGCAAGTTGCTTACAAATAAATTGTCTCCATTGGAAAGCTTAATGGTCATCATCACAATATTGTTAATAATAAAAAAATAGTAATCCATGACCGGATCACACTCCAGAAGCAAAGTAAAAACTTTGAAACTGACGAGTTAGTTTAAACACGTGACAATTATAATGTAAGAGTATCAATAAGTACCTTAGATATACTGCACATTCTATGACAGCACAAGTTGTGATTGATTATAATTCTTGTACCAAAAAATACTATTCAAGTACAATTTCATTTCAAAACATCATCAACAATCGACTCATATCATATTTTATAGATTTATTTTGCGTTGAAAAATCTTGCATACGGGTCCAAGATAGAGATTTCTCCCATATCGGACAAGAAAATCCTTCGTTGTAACATGATTTTTCTGTCTTCCCCTAGGGTAAGACAAGCAACACGCGCTATGGCGTCACAACATGATTTTCATTGTGACGTCAACAATTTGTATTGTGACGA
Source organism: Anadara kagoshimensis (assembly GCA_021292105.1). Lineage (NCBI taxonomy): Eukaryota > Metazoa > Mollusca > Bivalvia > Arcoida > Arcidae > Anadara > Anadara kagoshimensis. The sequence continues at coordinate 32,728,313 of CM037867.1, read as the reverse complement.
CATTGGTTACAAAATTTAGACACGCATTACCACTTTTTAGGGTAGGTTCGTCTAATTTGGCTATTGAAAAGGGTAGGCATAGGGGTATAAAAAGGGAGGATAGATATATAATGCAGGTTTTGTCATTTAAAATGTATAGAAGACGAGTACCATTTTGCACTTATTTGTGTAACGTGGGTCATGTCATTACCCCACTCTAGTCCTCATTTTTCTATCTTTAATCTTTCTACCTTTTCTTCTATCTTGGGTTATGGCTGGACTTGCCCCCTTTTTGGCCTCTCCTTTACTATATTTAATTTAACATCATTTTTAACACACGTCTGTTAGTTATTCTTATGCAAATTGACTTGTTAATATTTCGTGGGTAATTTGCATGGACATACTTTGGTCGTAGACAGTATGGTCCAACTGGGTTAGGGTACGTGTCATGTCTTGGTCAGTTAGATGCATGTGTTGCAAATTTAATATGGTTACATGCAAACGCTCCGACGACTGTGTCGTCATTGGTTATATGCCTACAAGACATGTGCTCTCTCTCTCTCTTTGTCGTCTGCCGTGCTGTAAAGTGGTGTCCGTGGTGTCTAGTTCAGGTATTTAAATAATTGTATGGCTAGAATGTCCTTGTATTGATTCTGTACGCCATTTTATTTATTTAGTTTAGTTTAGTTTCCTTTTATTTTCAATTTCTCGCGTCCCTGAGGGGAGTGGTTTCGCGGTAGTTTTGGGTTTTATTTGGGACAGTGCCGGCAGTGTACAGAATCGATATTTTTTTTTTTTTTTTTTTTTTTTTTTTTTTTTTTTTTTTTTTTTGTCCATGTTTTTTTTATGTAGGGCAGTTTAATAATTTTTCAGTATTAGGATTGTCACATGCATATTTTCCAGGGCAGTCATGTAGGGTTAACTTTGCTTGACATTTATTTTAAAATGTTCCGCCCTTTTATACACGTGATTTACACGTGTGTCATCCATTAATAATTTAAATATAGTACTCGTTTTCATAGTCCTAGACCATTACATGTTGTAATTGACTCGTGTTTTGGGCTGAGCTATTTTAGCTGCTTATTGAGCTTAGGTATTTATATGATTATTTATCCTTCATATTTTTCATTGGGTTCCATTGTTTATTAGGCAATATACATTCCCTGAGCAAATAGTTATGCTGTCGATTGTTATGAATACTTCTGTTCAGCATTGTAATTGACTTGATGAACATATTCTCATATTAACTTTCAAGGCATTAATTTTTGCTGATAGTGCTTATTGTTGCTAGGTACTCAATGTAATTTGCGTTTGCTGGTGTTTTACATCACATCATTTAATTTTCATTGCAATCCATATTATCTTGCCCTTATGTGTATTTATGTCCTTTCATAAATTATAATATTAAATTTCTGTCTTTTGGTCTACTTACTGTTGGTATGGAAGCCGAACGCTGACAACCCCCCCCCCCCCGTTAAATTTGATTTACTTATTTTATTTTATTTACGCGAACATTCAGTTGTCTTGTACTGCTTCCACGCCGTTTACAGTGTTATTTTATACATTATAGTCTTGCTCCTTTTTCACTTGTTTTAACTTCAGTCATGATTTCCCCTATTCACTTTTCAGTCAAGATTTTTCCCCTCATACAGTACACTTCTTAAGAGATTGACTTACTCAGGAGCCGTGCTCGATTCCTCTTGAGGTTTGTGTTTGATACGCTTAACTTCAGAGGAATAAACGCTACATTCGCAATGCTTACAATAACATACGACATAGATACATTTCTTTGAAATATTTCAAAAATCTTACTTATCAGAAATTTATTATTCTTATGTCTTCAAAAAATATTACTGTTGTAAAAAATTTAAGCTTGTATATATAGTATGCATTAAGAAAAAGGTCTACAAATACTGTCATTTACAAATATATTTAGTTAGTGTGAAAATGTTATGTATTATTCACATTTTGTCATTTATATACCGCCATTGATTGTAACTTAAAGGTTTTGGACTATATTTTTGTGGCACATACAGCTTTGCTCATTATTCAGAACCCTTTCTTACCTTTCATTATAAATGTAGTTTCAGTTAAGCATGGATGCAGACAATGAACAATTGCTTATCACAGCATTACCAGCAAATAATAAATATACTTCCAGATACAGATGCACTTTTAAGGATAATTTTAAATGCTATTGTTGTGGTTGACCGTCACCTCCGCCAGATCCAAATGTCGCCATGAGGTTACGTATATTAGAAAACTCTGTTGATGTTTGGGAAGGGAAGGACGTATTTAGTCAGTTTGCGAGTCTTAGGTATAGGTTTTATGTAATAACAGGGGAAACACCAGAAACTTTGATTTCATTATTAACAGACTTATTATTTTGTAAAACTCCTGGAAGACAACATAAACTATCGCCTCGGAATCGCATATTACTGTTTTACCCGTGGTATATCGTCGAATAATACACGGGCCGTCGTTAACATGCTGCGAATATATCACTCGGTGGCAAAGCCACCTCATGATTTATTCTTCCGCATGTGATTATTTCTTAAATATACGGATTTGGCGTCATCCACGCACAAAATTAAAATCAATAGCAGAAATATTGCTGGTCTTGTTATGAGATATAAAGAACTTTTCAATGAATAAAAAGTGAATTTACCTTGAAAAATTAAAAATAAGAATTACAATGTCTTTAGTTTGATATACCACTGCGGTAGTTCAGTCGGTAAGGTGCTCGATCCGTAAGTGGGAGGTTGTGGGTTCCAACCCCGGCCGGGTTTGACCCAAGACTTGAAAGTGGGTATTGACTGTTCTTTCGCCAAGCACTCGGCATTAGGAAATGAAAGTCACAGTTCTTTCGGATGGGAACTTAAAATAAACGAGGTCCCGTGTCACGGTGGGCTTGGTACGCTAAAGAACCCTGCTGTATAATGCCATCAGCGCAACGCACAGGCAAAATTTTGCACCTTCGCCTATAGCTGGCGACGTCTCGATATAAGTGAAATATTCTTGACTGGGACGTTAAACACCATTACTCAACTCAACTCTTTAGTTTGATAATGTAGGGTTCGAAGTATAAAAAAATGCAACTAAATATAACTTAGAAACCTCTATTTATTTCATAAACACTGTTTCCTCTAACTACAGTTAGAAGAGGTTTTCTGGTTCATTAAAGAAAGGCATCCAGTTTTAATAAATTGAATAACGTTACAATTACGACTGACAGGTACAACAGCATAATAGTGGTATGTTGATATAGCCCCTTCAGGTAAATTGTCCGATGCCCACTGTCAGTGTCAGTTGTACACATTTCTGTAAATTTCTAATGATAGTTGCATGCTGAAAAAGTAAAAACAAAAAAGAAAAGTATTCGTTAGTTTTTTAGTGAAACAGTCGATCATTTATACATTTGTCATTTCTAAACAAGATCAATTTCTGGATATTTGCTAGGCTATTTTGTCAAATAGATTGTTTTGGTTCTACAATCTATTCGTGGATTAACGGAGACATAACTTACCGTTATTCGTGGATTAACGGAGACATAACTTACCGTTATTCGTGGATTAACGGAGACATAACTAACCGTTATTCGTGGATTAACGGAGACATAACTGACCGTTATTCGTGGATTAACGGAGACATAACTTACCGTTATTCGTGGATTAACGGAGACATAACTTACCGTTATTCGTGGATTAACGGAGACATAACTTACCGTTATTCGTGGATTAACGGAGACATGACTTACCGTTATTTGTGGATTAACGTAGACATAACTGACCGTTATTCGTGGATTAACGGAGACATAACTTACCGTTATTCGTGGATTAACGGAGACATAACTTACCGTTATTCGTGGATTAACGTAGACATAACTGACCGTTATTCGTGGGTTAACGGAGACATAACTTACCGTTATTCGTGGATTAACGGAGACATAACTTACTGTTATTCGTGGATTAACGGAGACATGACGTACCGTTATTGGTGGATTAACGTAGACATAACTGACCGTTATTCGTGGATTGACGAAGACATTATAACTTACCGTTATTCGTGGATCCTGTATCCTCTGGTGGAAGCTCTCCTAAGTTGAATTCGGCAAATTTTTGGCGACATGCTGCTCTATCGGCATTGTTAATGTAAGGCGATCTACTAAGACAACGAGCCAAGTATTTGGTACATCTTGTGTTTGGGTTCGAGTCAGCATCAGCGCAATAATAGAAAAACAGCAACTTATTGTTACTACTAGGAGCTTGAAAGACAACATGAATCCATTCTTCATCCTCACAGGTCTCTGGAATGAATAAAACAACAAATGACGTCATCATAATCAAAATGTTTTATGTCGTCACGTGATACTCAACAAACACCGGAACGCCTCTGATTTTAACGAAGAATCTGAGCAGGAAAACCAGCCTGTAGATTCCGCACAAAGCAGTTAAGCATCGTTTTTTAATGACGTGCAGAAATGTATCGGTCGTTATTGTGTCAGAAAGCTAAATCCGAGTTCTTATCTTATACATATTGTCCAGATTGACGTTTAATTGATCCTATTTCTCGCACCACAAATAACAACGTTCGGGTTAGAGTAAGTAAGGATTAGGGATTCACTTAAAAAATCCATTTCAACATGTTCTGAACCCATCGATGCCTCCCTGAATGTTTTGATAAATATTGGTTGGAAACGATCAATTTTGCAATTTTTCATAGGGATGCAAGATGAAGATACTTTCCACCGCTGTTTTAATTATTTCTGTCTATCTCGTATGTAAGAAAGCAGGTATAATATAACTCATATTACAAGTGTTTACAGAAGACCTTGATTTATACAAATACTAGAAATTTGTTAGATACTACTCACTTAGTATCTCCCTCCTTTCAAATTCAACATGAGGGCGCGGTGGCCTAAAAGATAAGACCCCAGTCTTCAAATCCAGGGTCTCTCACCGCTGTGAGTTCGAGTCCCGCTCGGACCACATGTGGGAAAGTGAATTTTCCTTGCCGTTGGCCTTTACTGGTTCACCTGGTATCAGTAAAATGGACTGGAGGAGTGGTACGCTTGTCTGTGGCGTACTCACTCTGTGAGTTAGCACGTTAAAGTCGCCCTGAGTGCGCGCTAGTACAAAGCAAACCATACAACACACTCGCACTTCACATACATACACAAAATTGTTCATAGATTAATCCATAGAGATTAATAAAATAGTTCTCGTCGCGAATAGCTGAAAAATTGCTGATGCGACGTTAAGCAACATTTAACCAACCAATCAACCTTCAAATTCAACCACTGGCCGTAAATGTAGAAAAATAAACTAAGTCGGTAAACAGAAAGTAGATGTCTGGTGGACTTGAAATCTGTACTTGGGGCATGAAACCTCACACTGAACCCGCATACAAACTTTCAAGTCGCTGTGTTTAGAAGTTGCAGAGAAAAATGTTACGAAAATTTTTGCTTATGGACAGACGGACAGAGGTAAACCAGTATACCCCTCCCCCCTCTCTTCGAAGCAGGGGTATAAACACCATGTCTACATATGACATAAAACACGTGTTTTCAGGATTACACTATTTTGATTACATTCGTGGCGGGTGTAGCTAGCTACACAGGAGGGGCTTACCCTTCCGGAGCACCCGGTCTCACTTCCCTGGTGGAAGTTCACGTGTCTAACCTAACTTGTCAGTTCCAAATTTTTACTTTGCTTCTGGATTGTGATTCAGACATGGATAAGTACGTTTGTTCCTTCGGAAGAAACATGGAACATGGGCGTTCTAAAGACAACTTATCAACGGTAAATAGATAAAATATATCAAATGCTAATAAGTTACATAGAAATTATTGATGACTGAAAATCGTAAAATTCCACGGTGATATAAACATTACATAAAACGTGTCTAAAATACCTGGGTCAGTTCCTTTCTCAGCATAACAAGGAAGTCCGTCATAGATTTCGTAGTCTCTGAATTTCCATACCAAACAACTTCCATCTTTTGGATTGCTAGGAAAATGAAATATACACAGAACTTAGTATAAATGTTTAAAGCGATCGTCTAATCTGTCTTAAAGGACACCGGGTACCAGTGCGTTAAGTTTGACCTGGTCGTTTGAATATTCAGACATAAATGTATCTGTTGTGTAAGTTAGCGGCTATATGTTCAATAATAACAGTAATCCATCGGATCAAATTTTTTAATAGGAGGTGCACATCTACATTATATCACAAAGATTGTGTGAAAGTTTCATGAAAAATCCATTGAAGGGTTTAGGAGGAGTTGCGGATAAGAGATAGGTACCCTAAGGTGTAACGGAAGGACGGAAGGGTTTTTTTTTTTTTTAAAAAAAAAAAAAAACGTTACATGGAGTATAAAATATTATCAATGCAAGCTTCTCAAACTGCGCCTCGGCGGTCAAGTGCTACTCAAATGTAAACTTTGTATATTTCGTTATGTTACTCTGATGTAGTCTAAATACCTTGATCAATAGTCAAAGTTTTGAGAGATTTTTGACAGGGTTAGATTTGAGATGAAGGGAAAGTTGATTTAAAAAATGCGTTTATTGTTCTACAATGTTTATTTGCTCCAGAAAATATTGAAGTTGCAAGATTCTGAACAATCTCGCCAATTGGGTTCGCCGCCGTACCACGTGATCAATACCTCTTAACGTTTGTGTGGAACGTTTTGGAAAACGTCAACGTTACAAATTCTCGGAATAATGTCGTTTTTACGGGAAAGCGTCATATTGTGCGATTCCATGTTCATTGGAAACAAGCATTTCACAGACACGTTAGAAGGTATCACGTGGTACAGCGGCGAACCCTATTGGTATATCAACAACTTGAAGCGTGTTCAACAAGAACACCTGACATAAAGCAGCAGGAGAAGATGACGATGTTGCCGACATTGAACTTTATTTTTGTTCAACTGCATTATTATTATTCAAGCTATGCGCATTTTTTGTGACCTGAAAGTTGCATTGGGATGCCGTAGCAGGTTAGTAGGAGCAATGTCGGGAGGAACAGTTTTTTTTTTTTTTTTTTTTTTTTTTTTTTTTTTTTTCTTGAACGATGTTCAAATGTTCAAATTTATACATTTCAATTGAACAACTGGATTTTATGTTGGAAAAAACCGATAGTAGATCATGTGGGTAGCATTTTTCATCTCTTGTTTTGGAACTCAAAATATTCAGTTTATTATGTATAAATTATGGGGAAAAGTTATTCCCCTAAAAAGTAGTTCCATCTACTGTGGTGATACGGAATGTTGTATCACACGTGTGTTATACGCAATTCCGTATCACACAGCTAAAAAACATTATTAGTATAGTAGGATTAGTTGGATATGTGATAAATATGGGTAGATGATAGTTTTACTGGGTACCGAGTGTTTGTGGTAATAAAGCATGCTATCTTACCTAAATCACACAGTCTATTAGCCTAATCTGACGTTCAAATTAAAGGTCAATTGGACAGGTCAAACTTGGCGCACTCTACCGGTATAATTGAAAATTACTTAAAATCAAGGTAAAACGTATATAGTTTCTGAATACTACCGACACAGCATCTAGCCATAAAGCTGCAAAATTGTCATGGAAAAAATTAACTTCTTATAGAACTCCAATTATGTACGGAAACCGCATTTAGCCAAAAAATTCCCAACTTGGTACGAAAACATTGACTTGCAATAGAGCTTCAGAAAACTCTGCAATTAGTATGGAAACCCTGACTTGCTATAGAACTTCAGAATATGTATGTAAACCTTTCGGTCTACCAGACATTGCCTTTGGGGGTTGTGTTTGGTTAAAACGAAGTTTAAGGAGAGGCACGATAACATTTTTATTTAACCAATAAAATATTTGCTTTCAAATACGTACTTTCCCTTGACAATCTCTTCCGCTCTGTTAGATCCGGGCATTACATTAAACGTGACTTGAACATTTAATGGTCTTGAACTAGGACCCAAATTATCCGTGTTAAACTTGTTGTACCACAATCCTTTAAGCTGAAAGAGAGATATTGAATACATTAAAACAAGAATATAACAAACACGCTTACAACGAATACACGGAAAGTACGAAGTCAAATATTGGGTCCAATCGGAAGGGTAAGCTAATACTGTTTAGATAGATACAACCTCCACTATAAAATCAAACATTGAGAATGAATGGTACAAAATCAAACAAACTAATCCAAATTAAAATCCAGAAGCAAAGTAAAAAAAAACTAATCCATGTCCAAATTAAAATCCAGAAGCAAAGTAAAAAAACAACTAATCCATGTCCAAATTAAAATCCAGAAGCAAAGTAAAAAAAAAAACTAATCCATGTCCAAATTACAATCCAGAAGCAAAGTAAAACAAACAAACTAATACATGTCCAAATTACAATCCAGAAGCAAAGTAAAAAAAAACTAATCCATGTCCAAATTAAAATCCAGAAGCAAAGTAAAAAAAAAACTAATCCATGTCCAAATTAAAATCCAGAAGCAAAGTAAAAAAAAAACTAATCCATGTCCAAATTAAAATCCAGAAGCAAAGTAAAAAAAAAACTAATCCATGTCCAAATTAAAATCCAGAAGCAAAGTAAAAAAAAAACTAATCCATGTCCAAATTACAATCCAGAAGCAAAGTAAAAAAAAAACTAATCCATGTCCAAATTAAAATCCAGAAGCAAAGTAAAAAAACAAACTAATACATGTCCAAATTAAAATCCAGAAGCAAAGTAAAAAAAAAAACTAATCCATGTCCAAATTAAAATCCAGAAGCAAAGTAAAAAAAAAACTAATCCATGTCCAAATTACAATCCAGAAGCAAAGTAAAAAAAAAAACTAATCCATGTCCAAATTAAAATCCAGAAGCAAAGTAAAAAAAAAACTAATCCATGTCCAAATTAAAATCCAGAAGCAAAGTAAAAAAAAAACTAATCCATGTCGAAATTAAAATCCAGAAGCAAAGTAAAAAAAAAACTAATCCATGTCCAAATTACAATCCAGAAGCAAAGTAAAAAAAACTAATCCATGTCGAAATTAAAATCCAGAAGCAAAGTAAAAAAAAACTAATCCATGTCCAAATTACAATCCAGAAGCAAAGTAAAAAAAAAACTAATCCATGTCGAAATTAAAATCCAGAAGCAAAGTAAAAAAAAACTAATCCATGTCCAAATTACAATCCAGAAGCAAAGTAAAAAAAAACTAATCCATGTCGAAATTAAAATCCAGAAGCAAAGTAAAAAAAAACTAATCCATGTCCAAATTACAATCCAGAAGCAAAGTAAAAAAAAAACTAATCCATGTCCAAATTAAAATCCAGAAGCAAAGTAAAAAAAACTAATCCATGTCCAAATTAAAATCCAGAAGCAAAGTAAAAAAAAACTAATCCATGTCCAAATTACAATCCAGAAAAGTAAAAAAAAACTAATCCATGTCCAAATTAAAATCCAGAAGCAAAGTAAAAAAAAACTAATCCATGTCCAAATTAAAATCCAGAAGCAAAGTAAAAAAAAAACTAATCCATGTCCAAATTACAATCCAGAAGCAAAGTAAAACAAACAAACTAATACATGTCCAAATTACAATCCAGAAGCAAAGTAAAACACTTTAGAACTGACTAGTTAGGTTAGACACTTGAACTTCCACCAGGGAAATGAGACCGGATGCACCGGGTTGTTATTTTTCAGAGAAAAGAAAAGTGTTAATTCCATAGCACTATACGATCTTTTGTTTCGGAATACAATTTCTCATCGGTAATAATTGGACCAAAATTATGATGCTTAAATTTCACAAGGGCCGAAAAAATATCTAAAGGTCTAAAACAACTCCCAACCATACCCAGTCAGGGTAAACTCCCAACCATACCCAGTCAGGGTAAACTCCCAACCATACCCAGTCAGGGTAAAGCTTATTTTGCCGCAGATACGGTCATTTTTTGTCAGGAAAAAAGCAAGATTATAAATCGTGAAATCGTTTCGTTGGGAATAAAATGAAATGTCATCGACAAACAGTAGTCACATACGCATTTCGTCTCGTCGCGGAAATAAAAGATAAGGTTTCGTCATCGATAAGATCATTTTTTATCTTTGAAAAGATCATGTTTCGTCTTTGAAAAGATCATATTTCGTTGGGAAAAGGTAAGATCACATTTTGTCGTGGATGGGTATTATCATATTTTGTCTGCGAGTGTTTATCAGTATATAACAATAAAGCTTACCGCTGTTATGTCCTGACGATGATTTAAGTATCTGTCGATCGGTTCACCGGAACATAGAAGCCGGTTTTTCTTTCCTTGTCTACCATACGCACTACCTTCAACTGAACACAATGCTATCAAAGCAGATAGAAGAATTAGACGAAAAGACATTTTGTTCCTACAAGCGCAAAGGGCAAGACAAACTGATTTTTTTAATGTGATCAGTCTATATTTATACGATCGGAATTTGACATTTTGATGAATTTGTACCGCTTGACTTTTCTATTGATAATGTTATATTATACGCGCTATGAATAATTTTTGTTTAATTCTTTTGTTTTATTTTGAGTGGTTAATTTAATTTTATTGTATTATGTAGTTGGCAAATACAACACAAAACGAGCACACCCACATGCACACTTGCGCCTTACAGATACACAGCACGAAATCACGTCTTTATGCATGCATAAAGATGGTGTAAAGATGGCATAATGGTGGCATAAAGATGTCTTTATGTAGTCATATTTACAACTGCAATATCTTTGTTTCTATAAAGTATTTGACATCGAATATACTTTGCAACTTCAAAGAGTCAATGCTCCACACGCTGATGTGATGACGTCAGATTCCCAATACTCTCGTTGACTGACAGGGGCCGACCCTTTTTATGAGAAGGTAAAGAACAGCGCATTTCAAAATTGTTTACAAATTAACATGGAAATGTGAGACGACAAGAAATTAATGTTTATATATAGTGTAAATATAAGAAATAACTAAAGGTAATTTTTCTATGTCTTTATTAACTTGCAAAGTATAATGGGCTGTCTCAATTTTTTGCCTTTTATGCAATCTGAGACAGCACATTATTATATTTTGCAAGTTCATAAAAACATTGCATTGGAAAGTTACTTTATTTCTTAATTTATGTCATCTCCATCTTACATGATCTTATATATATGTATAAATTTGACATTTTGATGTACTACTTGATTATTATACTGATGATGTCAATGAATACGCATTATGAATATTAATTTTTTTCTTTTTTTTAATTTTTTATTTTAAGGGGTTAAATAAGTCTCCCACCAAATTGTCTGTGGAAACTTATTGTCCACATCCTATTTCCCCTCTTTTCTTCTTCTTCTTGTTATTATTATCATTATTCCATATTCCGCACGCTTGTGTCCCCTTTTTCTTAAACATGCCTCGCTCAATCTTAATGAATTTTTATAGCAACAATGTATCAACCATGTAGATGTTCAATCCGCATTTTAAACTTACAAAATGGCTTCCGTTTCCATGGAAACAGGTAAAGTATCAAAATCTTAAAGCCCATCTTTCTTAATTGCTGATCGCCCGATTTTCATGATGTTTTATATGATCATTCCAAGCACCATGAAGGGCAATCGATCCCAATGAAAAAATAATGAAATCGACAAAATACAATATGACCGCCGTTACCATGGGAATAAAACTCTATCTAAACCTACTAAAACTTGTAAGATTGTCACTCACCTTGAGTAGATTATCACATGGAGTTTCAAATTTTCAAAATACTTCGTTTTATGTATACAAGTTTTACATTTTCATAAACCTTGTATACATGTAATACCTTTACCAAACCCGTGCGCATGCATGTAAATGACCCTCGTAATTTTTTTTTCAATTCCAACAAAATGTGGGGGAGGTTTTGTGCTTGCCACAGTTACATTTTTTTTTATGTCACCATGCAGATAAATACAACACAAAACGTACACACTCATTTATAGATAGTATCAATATTGCTTCAACCAAAATTATAAAACTACTTTTTAAGAGGTTGAAAAAATGTCTAAATGACCAAAATATATTTACCAAGTTAACCTAATGACATATTTTGCATGAGGGAGAATATATTATGTTTTTAGGATTTACAGATTTTAACTAGTACTTAATTTAGACAAAACATGTAGCATATTTCTGACAACATAAAAATGTTGTCTTCTGAATACAGTCCAACCTGTCTTAAAGGCCACCTCTATATAAGGGTCACCTGGTAATAAAGGCCAGTAGAATTACAGTCCAACCTGCCTTAAAGGCCACCTCTATATAAGGGTCATCTGCTTATAAAGCCCAGTAGATAGAATTGTTACCCAATAGTTCTTTATTCATATTATTTGAACCTGTATATAAGGGCCACCTGCCCATAAAGGCCACTTTTACTGGTTCCTTTGGGTGGCCTTTATAAACAAGTTTGACTGTTTAATGCTTTTATTGTGTAGTTCTTGCTTGTATGCTTATCTAAATTATTGTTCCTGTTGTTGCTTAAACGTACAAAAATATCCGATTCGATAATTACATTACTATTCATTTTTGGGTAAAAATCTAACTATTCATATCTAGGTCAGACTCTAAATATTCATATCTGGGTCAGTCTCTAACTATTCATATCTGGGTCAGACTCTAAATATTCATATCTGGGTCAGTCTCTAACAATTCATATCTGGGTCAGTCTCTAACTATTCATATCTGGGTCAGTCTCTAACTATTCATATCTGGGTCAGACTCTAACTGTTCATATCTGGGTCAGTCTCTAACAATTCATATCTGGGTCAGACTCTAAATATTCATATCTGGGTCAGTCTCTAACTATTCATATCTGGGTCAGTCTCTAACTGTTCATATCTGGGTCAGTCTCTAACTATTCATATCTGGGTCAGTCTCTAACTATTCATATCTGGGTCAGTCTCTATTCATATCTGGGTCAGTCTCTAACTGTTCATATCTGGGTCAATCTCTAACTATTCATATCTGGGTCAGTCTCTAACTATTCATATCTTGGTCAATCTCTAACTATTCATATCTGGGTCAGTCTCTATCTATTCATATCTGTGTCAGACTCTAACTATTCATATCTGGGTCAGTCTTTAACTGTTCATATCTGGGTCACTCTCTAACTATTCATATCTTGGTCAATCTCTAAATATTCATATCTTGGTCAAACTCTAACTATTCATATCTGGGTCAGTCTCTAACTATTCATATCTTGGTCAGTCTCTAACTATTCATATCTGGGTCAGTCTCTAACTATTCATATCTGGGTCAGTCTCTATTCATATCTGGGTCAGACTCTAACTATTCATATCTTGGTCAAACTCTAACTATTCATATCTGGGTCAGTCTCTAACTATTCATATCTGGGTCAGTCTCTAACTATTCATATCTGGGTCAGTCTCTATTCATATCTGGGTCAGTCTCTAACTATTCATATCTGGGTCAGTCTCTATTCATATCTGGGTCAGTCTCTAACTATTCATATCTGGGTCAGTCTCTATTCATATCTGGGTCAGGTCCTTACTATTCATATCTGGGTCAGTCTCTAACTATTCATATCTTGGTCAGACTCTAACTATTCATATCTGGGTCAGTCTCTAACTATTCATATCTTGGTCAGTCTCTATTCTTATCTGGGTCAGGCCTTCACTATTCATATCTGGGTCAATCTCTAACTATTCATATCTGGGTCAGACACTAACTATTCATATCTGGGTCAGTCTCTAACTATTCATATCTGGGTCAGACTCTAACTATTCATATCTGGGTCAGTCTCTAACTATTCATATCGGGTCAGACTCTAACTATTCATATCTGGGTCAGTCTTTAACTGTTTATATCTGAGTCAGTCTCTAACTATTCATATCTTGGTCAGTCTCTAACTATTCATATCTGGGTCAGACTCTAACTATTCATATCTTGGTCAAACTCTAACTATTCATATCTGGGTCAGTCTCTAACTGTTCATATCTGGGTCAGTCTTTAACTATTCCTATCTGGGTCAGTCTCTAACTATTCATATCTGGGTCAGACTCTAACTATTCATATCTGAGTCAGTCTCTAACTATTCATATCTGGGTCAGACTCTAACTATTCATATCTGGGTCAGTCTCTAACTATTCATATCTGGGTCAGACTCTAACTATTCATATCTGGGTCAGACTCTAACTATTCATATCTGGGTCAGTCTCTAACTATTCATATCTGGGTCAGACTCTAACTATTCATATCTTGGTCAAACTCTAACTATTCATATCTGGGTCAGTCTCTAACTGTTCATATCTGGGTCAGTCTTTAACTATTCATATCTGGGTCAGACTCTAACTATTCATATCTGGGTCAGTCTCTATTCATATCTGGGTCAGTCTCTAACTGTTCATATCTGGGTCAATCTCTAACTATTCATATCTGGGTCAGTCTCTAACTATTCATATCTTGGTCAATCTCTAACTATTCATATCTGGGTCAGTCTCTAACTATTCATATCTGGGTCAGTCTCTAACTATTCATATCTGGGTCAATCTCTAACTATTCATATCTGGGTCAGTCTCTAACTATTCATATCTTGGTCAGTCTCTAACTATTCATATCTTGGTCAAACTCTAACTATTCATATCTGGGTCAGTCTCTAACTATTCATATCTGGGTCAGTCTCTAACTATTCATATCTGGGTCAGTCTCTAACTATTCATATCTGGGTCAGTCTCTAACTATTCATATCTGGGTCAGTCTCTATTCATATCTGGGTCAGTCTTAACTATTCATATCTGGGTCAGTCTCTATTCATATCTGGGTCAGTCTAACTATTCATATCTGGGTCAGTCTCTAACTATTCATATCTGGGTCAGTCTCTAACTATTCATATCTGGGTCAGTCTCTAACTATTCATATCTGGGTCAGTCTGTAACTATTCATATCTGGGTCAGTCTCTATTCATATCTGGGTCAGTCTGTAACTATTCATATCTGGGTCAGTCTCTATTCATATCTGGGTCAGGTCCTTACTATTCATATCTGGGTCAGTCTCTAACTATTCATATCTTGGTCAGACTCTATTCATATCTGGGTCAGTCTCTAACTATTCATATCTGGGTCAGTCTCTAACAATTCATATCTTGGTCAGTCTCTAACTATTCATATCTGGGTCAATCTCTAACTATTCATATCTGGGTCAGTCTCTATTCATATCTGGGTCAGTCTCTAACTATTCATATCTGGGTCAGTCTCTAACTATTCATATCTTGGTCAGTCTTTAACTATTCATATCTGGGTCAAACTCTAACTATTCATATCTGGGTCAGTCTCTATTCTATCTGGGTCAGTCCTTACTATTCATATCTGGGTCAATCTCTAACTATTCATATCTGGGTCAGACTCTAACTATTCATATCTGGGTCAGTCTCTAACTATTCATATCTGGGTCAGACTCTAACTATTCATATCTGGGTCAGTCTCTAACTATTCATATCTGGGTCAGTCTCTAACTATTCATATCTGGGTCAGTCTTAACTATTCATATCTGGTCAGTCTCTAACTATTCATATCTTGGTCAGTCTCTAACTATTCATATCTGGTCAGTCTCTAACTATTCATATCTGGTCAACTCTAACTATTCATATCTGGGTCATCTCTATTCTTATCTGGGTCAGCCTACTTTCATATCTGGGTCAGTCTCTAACTATTCATATCTGGGTCAGACTCTAACTATTCATATCTGGTCAGTCTCTAACTATTCATATCTGGGTCAACTCTAACTATTCATATCTGGGTCAGTCTCTACTATTCATATCTTGGTCAGACTCTAACTATTCATATCTTGGTCAGTCTCTAACTATTCATATCTGGGTCAGTCTCTAACTATTCATATCTGGGTCAGTCTCTAACTATTCATATCTGGGTCAGTCTCTAACTATTCATATCTGGGTCAGACTCTAACTATTCATATCTGGGTCAGTCTCTAACTATTCATATCTGGGTCAGTCTCTAACTTCATATCTGGGTCAGTCTTAACTATTCATATCTGGGTCAGTCTCTAACTATTCATATCTGGGTCAGACTCTAACTATTCATATCTGGGTCAGTCTCTATTCATATCTGGGCAGTCTCTAACTATTCATATCTGGGTCAGTCTCTAACTATTCATATCTGGGTCAGACTCTAACTATTCATATCTGGGTCAGTCTCTAACTATTCATATCTGGGTCAGACTCTAACTATTCATATCTGGGTCAGTCTCTAACTATTCATATCTGGGTCAGTCTCTAACTGTTCATATCTGGGTCAAACTCTAACTATTCATATCTGGGTCATCTCTATTCATATCGGTCAATCTCTAACTATTCATATTTGGGTCAGACCCTTACTATTCATATCTGGGTCAATTACCAGCCTACCTTTAACTCCTGTTCGTTAGTTCAATGTTATGCTTTCTACAGGCCTGTACTGTTAAACAGATTAATGACAATAAATGTCTCTTCGGTGAAATTGATGAATATTAATTACCTAAGAAAATGAGTTGGCTATATCTATTTTAACGGTTTATCATATTGAATTCAGGCCCCGGTTTCACAATAATTTCCAAGCTAAGATTTTCCTTTCACTTAAATTTAGTAAAATTTAGTTTGGAACTACTGATGAATATTTTTGACAAAACTTAATGTAAATGTCTAATCAAGAAGTAATCTTGAAAATAACATCTTAAATTCCTGAATATCGAAAAAATCAACAAAATTATAAAGGTTTGAAATTTTGCCAGAATTAAGTTAAGAAAAATCGTAGCTAAGAAATAATTGTGAAACTGGGGCATGGTTATAAAAAAAACATAGTAATCCATGTCCGAATCACAATCAGAGACAAACTAAAGTAGGTTAGACACGTGAACTCCCACCAGGGAAGTGAGGCCGGTTGCTAGAAAATACTGGATATATTAAATTTTTCAGTAAAAAACTTGAGTACACGTAAAACTCTCAACCTTCTGTCTGATCACCTAGTCAGTTATTACAAATATTACCCCCAAAACCGCCTGAAAGAACCGTGAATTTCATTTCGTGATGCCAAATGCTTCGCGAAAGAACAGTCACTACCCACTTTCAAGTATTGGGTCGGACTCGGTCGGGGATTAAAAGGAACATGGAACTATCGGACTATGGTACATGTCTAAATCACAAACCCCAAGCAAAGTAAAAACTCTGCAACTGATAATTAAGTTGATACTTGATATCAGTTATCCAAAACTTTAATCAATGACCAGGTGTCTGTTTTCATATTTCATTCTCCAAATTTTGTCATTGAATACTCTAAAATAACCCAATTTACGTCTTTAATTTTTATTTATTTTTTTCGCCAGACCTACGAATGATTGAGCTATGCTATTCGCTAAATATAGAAGCTTTTCTTAAAACCTGAGCCGCCGTACCTCAAAATCAGCTGAACCGGAACATCTTCTAAAAATAACATCATGAATTGTTAGTATAGGTAAACAACATTGACCTGTCCGTTTGACCTTTCATTAGGAATATTCATATAGAAGGGTCTACCCAATAAATAGGTAGTGTTAAGACCCAAGTTAATAGATAAAGAGTACACAGGTGTACTCAATAAGGTGAGTATATCTCATGGCCGATATATAGAGATGTATACTTGTGTTACCTATACACAGATGTACTTGGTCCGTGATAAATATTTAAATGAAAGGTCAAGCGGACCGGTCAAAGTTGTTTTTTCCGTGCAGTGTAAGTTTATATAATCACATTTACCATGTTTATATGTATGTCTTCGCACATATTTAATTTCAGTCGACGGTTTGGGTATAAAAATATCATTATAACACTGTTGTCAATGAAGTTACAATCGAAAAATTACCCTATAAACAGAACCACGCATTAGACTCGTTTACACGCTGTAGTGGATTTTTATTTTCCGATTCTCACATATTTGACCAGAGTGCCAAGTGATTCTCACGTGCTTGTCATCACAGAATTGCTGATATATATTTTTGGCGTATAAATTTCCAATATTTGTCTTATTTGCAAGTGTGTCTGGGGCTACTTAATCTATATTCTACTCGTATTATACAGGCATTGAGCGACAGTAGCAATATTTTGGTCAGTTATGTAGTTGCCTCAATAAACTTAATCTAAACCCGAAATGTTTGAAGAAACTGTAGTTCATAAGTGGTAAATGCGTTCTAGTGTCTATTGTTCCGTGGGGTATATGATAATTTGCAGTCTTACAACTAAAGTATAAAACTATGTACGGGATGACAGCAATCTACCTCGTGTTTTAATTTGAAGCGAGGCTTTGCGATTCTCACATGTCTAAAGTGCGAGTTTCACGGGCGTTTTTCTGATTCTCGCATGGTAAGGGATGTTTGTCATATAAATTGCTAATCGTTGTTAACGCAGAAATAGACCTATTGTGCATAGAGGCTATTTTGAACATGGAATATTGTAAATTACATTTTAATAAAGAATTGCTTGGACAAATTAATAGTGCATATTTATTCATTATTCAGAGACCTAACTAAAAAGTATATTTTTGTCAATACTGCATGTTTAGGTTAACGTCTGTATATAGAAAAAATCACATTTATGACAGAAAATATGTATTTCAGCTATCTATTTGGGCCCCAAATTACAAATGAATATACCTTTTACCTGCGTGATTGAATCAAGACAATTCACACCTGGACGACCTACATATTACCAATGAGGTACCTAATAGGAGCATTTATACTTAACCATTTTGATTTTATTGAAAAAGTGGCAAAATTTATGGTATGCACACACTCACATAGACTGATTTAAAAGAAAACATTTTTTTTTCCACTTGCGTCTCCCTTTTCTGTGTTGAAATATAATTAAAATGTTAACAAAAAGAATAGAAATAAAAATTTAATCGCAATATATGCATGTTCAAAATAGCCTTTATGCACAGTTGTGACGGTGAGCAGATAAATGGTGAAAGATTTTGTTCACTTATATCGAGGCGGTCATTCCAGGAATTATCTAATTTGAATGGCTGACTACTATACAATGCTTTAAATAAACGCGAATGAATACTAAAACAGCTTCTTTATCATTTCTATGCACGTTTATTGTCATAATTTTCTCTTTTTTATTTGACAAACAAAAATAATTATTCTGACAAATAGGTTTTTTCGAGACGTTTAATGAATTAATGAATATTTCCGCGTATTTAGTAAAAACACAAAAAGCTCTGATTAAAACTAAAATAAATTAACAGTTTAGTATAGACCTGTCAAAAGTTTAACATTGGGCTACAAACTGGAGTCGAAGTTTGGCTGCTGATTGACTGAGATATGGATAATTAATGGTCAAAAAAAGGTGTTGAATAATTTCATATGGGCGGACATGCCCGAGTGGTACTGTCACTGGCTTTCGAAGTGAAAGGTTGTGGGTTCGAGCCTCACTGGGGACATGGAAATTGTCTGATATTATTTTTATCTCCTGTCCATACCAGACCTGTAAAAAGCTCGTTACTCAGAAGTCTTCCGGATGAGACTCAAAACTGAGACCCCGTGTTTCAGTACACGCTAAGACACGCAGTAGACTTATAGTAGTGAAAAATAGTAGACCATCTGTGGCTACTACAGAAAACGCCCACAAAAAGCGATTGAAACACACTTAGCAACATATATAAATAAATAAATAAATAAAAATAAATAAATAAATAAATAAATAGAGGAACCCGATTAGCTGTCGAGATGTAACTAACGACAGTAACCATGGTAACGCAGGGCCGAGATAACGCGGCTGCCAATTCGGGACTAATTTGTTAGTTTAAATTTCGACAGACCCGTACCTTACTTCAATACGTACTGTATAGCCACACTTCTCAATCAGGTAAGATTTATTATCTACAGTGAAATAAACTGTAATTATGATGAAGTAGTGTTTAACTACATCTAGACTTAAGTTGTCATGGTCTGTTTAATTTTAGTCGGAAACTATTTTTGCGAAGGTCATATACCATAAAACTAAATGAAAGACTTCTGTTTGTACCCCCCCCCCCCACACACACACTAAAATTTTAGTTTTACTGAATAAGCTTTAAAATGACGGAATGATTCTTTTCTATTAACATTTCTTTGCAAAAAATATTTTCAATAAAAAGTTAATGGGTTGAGGGTACAAAAAAGAATTCTTACCAAATTCGTTGTTAGGTATTTAAGCGATTTCATTTTAAAATGCAATAAGAACGCTTATATTTTAGCGCATCAACTTTTATTTGTGCATACAGAGTCGCTTATTTTTAATTTTAGCGCAGTTTTGTTTTAGCGGAAAAGTCAGACTGCAAAACGGGACCGCTTAGGGATCATAGCGTCTTTCACCGGAAGTTCGGAATTCATATCGAGGTAAATTCTAATGTGAGAAAGTTTGCAAGTTCTGTTTGCCGAAGGTTGGTAATTTTCTCTGATCACTTCGGTTCTCTGTCAGCCTTGATACAAGTGAAAGATATTGATTTGGGCGTAAAATGCCATTACTCGACACCGTAAAACGACTCGGCTTAGAGTACTCTAATGATCTAACTTGTACAACCAAAAATTTAGTAATATCGAGAACTATCCATTTATATTATATTCGAAAAAAAAAAAACTAATTGTTGGTGCATCATAAGCCTACTATAGGCTGGCCGATCATGTAACTCGCGTTAATTATCATCTGTACAATGAACTTATCGGTTTGCACTTTAAAATAAAATTATTATGATATATTATCCTTTAGTATCTAAAATGTCGGCATTACGCAGTATTATTACCGAATCTTCTATATAAATTGTAATGGAGTATTTTGTCTGTCTTTTTTTATTCCTCTATAGAGGCATGGAACAGATCATAAGCGCTTTCATGAACAAAAAACTGTTTCGAGTGCAAACTGGATGCACAAAGATTGTCCTTCTGTGGCATATTTCAAACGTTGCGCTAATCCTAACCATACCAGACAACAGTGTAAACAATGTCCTAATTTGAAAACATCTCAGATGTGGACTTTAATTTTAATTTCTTATTTATAAATAATATCGTAAGGGCATTTTGGAAAGAGTGAAATCCATTGCAGGGATGACTTTGAGACAATAAATTCGCCTGTTCCCAAAACACGCTATCAAAACGTAATGAGAAAGAAAGATACACTGTCTATACAACGAACTGTCTGTTTGTTTTCCCGTTTCCATAGTATTATGCCCAGTAAACAACTATAGGTTTTCACAAAAATCCCTGTTAATGATCACATTTTAATGTTCTCAACCAAGCCCCTTTGCAATACAAATCTATGACGGCTTATATGAAATATATCTTGGGGAAGTTTGGACAAATTAATACATGTATTATAAAAGAAAACAATATTGTTGTTATTTACTGTTGGAACCACTGTGACTGTGACAGTGAAATACTCTTTATATCCACAGAACATCAAATAAATCAAAGTGAAAAATATCAAACTTTATTTAGATTTATTTGATTTTCTATGGATATAAGAAGTATTTCACTGTCACGGTCACAGTGGTCCCTACAGTAACTTAAAGGCAAACAACATTGACCTGTTCAGTGCTTGACCTTTTAATTTCATGGACAAATAGGGAACACAGCTATGTATTTCGTTTTCATCAAGAGAACACATTTTTCACCTCCGATATGTCGCTATATATGTCCGGAACATATTACCCTGTTACGGTTTCCTATTTTGTCATAAGCAGTTTCCGAACAAAATAACAAAATTTTAAATGTATAAAAACCGACAGAAAAACTATAAGATAATACATCATGTTATTTATTTATTCTGGCCTTGTATATGGATTTTTTTTCATAATTAGGATATTATAAATAAATATATATGTATATAGGTTCTTCATCGGGGTTTTTGATGGATCACACGTCTATTACGTCATACATTCTGCTTGAATAATAATGTAATATCATAACCCTTCTTTTTTATATTTGTTGTCGTTTACAGTCAAACCTGTCTATAAAGTCCACCCAAGGGAACCACTAAAAGTGGCTGCTATGGGCAGGTGGCCTTTAATTACAGATTAAAATAAAATAAATAAAGAACAATTGGAATACAATTCTACTGGCCTTTATAAGCAGATGGTCCTTATATAGAGGTGACCTTTAAGGCAGGTGGACTGTATTGTTTTATTATTATGATTCCCCACCACCGAAAGTGGGGAATCATATTGTTTTCGTTCTGTTTCTTCTTATTATTATTTTTTTTTTTTTTATCTGTCAGGATCATATGCTGTAGAATATCTCGGGAACGGCTTGATGGATTTAGATGAAATTTGGTACCAATAATCTGTTGCCTGTGTAGATAATCAAGACGTGTTTATTTTCGTTATCTTGAAGGTGGGTGGGTGGGTGTACATTGCTTAATTGAATACGTAGTAAAATACGCGGGGAAACTAATTCTGAATGGACATAAGCTGGTTACGACACTTTAATCATACCAAGCAAATGCTTTCACTTATGAGTTAATCCGATTAGTGACCATCAAAAACTTCGCGATTTTTAAAACCACAGCTTGTCACGTCACACGCCTGTTATTAAAACCTTACACAATGAGCTGAATGGTGTATACAATTTGCCTTGATAGATCAAATGGCTTTGGGGTTTTCTGTTAATCACTGACCGTGGAAGTAGAAGACTGCCCACTTTTTTAAGTCTACACCAATGAAATGTCTCCTTTTACTGACTGACACTTTCCTAATGACCGGTATGTAGAGTACAAAAATTTGTAGTTTTAGTCGGAAATGAATCTTCCGAGTAAGCCGCCACTCTGTTACTATTAACACTTTTCAAATAACAGATGGACAATTATTTCAGGTATTGTTCAAGTTTAAGATAAAATATTTTTGTGTCTTTTTTATTCGATTTAAACATTGGAATTTTCGTAATTTTGACTGAAAGTGCACTTCGATTTAAACATGGGAATTTTCGTAATATTTCGTAATTTGGACTGAAAATTCGCTTCAAATTCGGCATATCGAATTAACTAACAAATTTACATAGAAATACATAGCGATCTGACGGGACCATTTGTATCATTTCGATTTAAGGGAAATTGTGATTGAACCGATTTCGAATTAACGAGAGTCGACTTTATTTCTTTTGCATCAAAAAACACTAAAATAATCTATAGAGCAATGAAGATCTGAGTCTTTTAGATGCTGGAAATAACAATATTAGATTTATTCCGTATAATACACCTAGACTAATGTGTACCTCAACGTGTTGAAAAGTACGTTTTTTTCAATATTTTTCAATCTTTTAAATCGGACTATATATACAGCGTCAAACAATTTCAACACACTATACACAGAGTTAACATACATGCTTCTTATAAAATTGTCCATCTCTGAGTAGATGTATCGTTATGATCATCAACCTCAAACCGCGTAATTAAAATACAAACAGATGGCCTCCTATATATGATGTGTATTGTGCATTGAATCACGATTATTAATCAATAAACGTTTTAGAAAAAATATTAAATAAACATCACAAAGGGTAACTTTTATTATATTTTATTTTGGATTTTGCAATAATTCCTAGTCCATCGGTGTTTATACTGTCTGACGATATCGGGAGGGCACCTGGGTATATCCTCAGGCAGTGTCGACACGCTCCAATATTACTTGGATCTACCTGCCCATCATTAGAAGGTCTTACATTCGCACCTAAGACACGATCTTAAATCAACTCAGTCGTTAATTACTGTGTTTATTCAGTGACACTCGCCAATCCGTCACTGGCTTCAATGTGTTATCACCTTTTAATTACTGGTGACCAAGATACCGGTGAACTTTGAAAACTTGTGGCCAGAAAAATCGCAAAGCGCCGTGTTTTGTCGCAAGTTAAGGAAAAAAATCGCAGTTAGCGATGCCCAACGCAAACCCTCCCATACGTGTTCATTCATTGTAACACGCAGCGACGCCTAATCAGAGGCCTGAGAGGGGTTCTACGAGTTTTCTTATTCAATAAAATTCATTGAAAACGTCACTTCCTATGCCGAGAAGGCCTTCCAATGTACAATTTTTTTAACCGAAAACTTTAATTCAAATCTACTTTAACTTTCAAAGAAATTTTAAAAAGCAATCAAGGTATGATTTTTTAGTTTACCAGGTCGGCGCGGTACAAATGTACTTTATACATAACTGTCTTTAAAATGTAATTGTTCATCAAGGCAATATATACACAACATTAAAAACGCATGTGACGTAAAAATCACAAGATTTACCCTTTTTGGCGACACAGTAATGAAATTGGCAACAAAATTTTACAATTGGCGATTTCCTTGACGACACACTTTTACAACCCTGCTATGGTCTTTTCACCAGATATATGCCATAAATTATTTATGGATGGTGGGGAATCATACGTAACTGGTATCCCAGTTACAATCTCTAGTTATTATTATTTTTTTTTTTTTGGATGAAAAATTTTGGGGAGGTAAATGAAATTATTTGCTATATAATTATAAAATAAAGGTTTTTATAACTGATATTGTGAAATTTTGTCCCTCGTTGACTCGACATTTACACTCGCATTTTGAAACTTTATCAGAAAAATTAAAATGCAAGTTAATTCATGTAATTATTTGATTTTATTTCTTTTTTCTGATTAAGCATGATGTTTGTTCTTATTTATTTTTATTGTTTTATGTATAAAAACTTTAAAATATCTAAAACTTTGCACATTTTTATGAAAAAAGAACATATATTTTATTTATTTAATTAATTATTTTTTTTAATTAAATTTCTGTTACAAGTATCTTGATTAGTTATTTTTGTATGAAAAAATTGGTTCTCAGTGACGTCACGTTGTCATTGACAACGCATTCTGGTATTTGTATTCCTACGCCATAGCAATGGATTTTTTTCTTCTTTTTTCTTTTTTTCCCCTTTTTTTCACGGTTGTTAGAGTATTAAGTGCGCGGGTTTGTTGTATAAAGTTATTACAAGACATGACTTTTTAATAAAAAAAAATGGAGGAATTGAACATTCTGCAAGCATACTACATAAACGTACAAACACACACATACACACACACACACACACTAACACACACACACAGTGTATACATGTACACACGCACGTACAATGCACACACACACACATGCACACACACATACACAAACACTTATTTCAATGGTAGAGCGTTGTTTTTGGTGAATGATAGGTGATAGTGAACAAAAGTTTCAAAAATGCTTAAACTACACAGAGAGAGAGAGAGAGAGAGAGAGAGAGAGAGAGAGAGAGAGAGAGGGGGAAGGAGAGATTATTGACGCAATACTCTCTCTCTCTCTCTCTCTCCTTATTTCTCTCTCGACGCAATAGTCTCTCTCTCTCTCACTCTCTCTCTATTGACGCAATACTCTCTCTCTCTCTCTCTCTACGCGACTGTCTCTCTCTCTCTATTGACACAATAGTCTTTCTCTCTATTGACGCTATAGTCTCTCTCTCTCTCTCTCTCTCTCTCTCTCTCTCTCTCTCTCTCTCTCATTTATTGTAATATAAAAATGTAAATTATCCGTATAAGTTCATTATAACGTGATGATTTCATAAACAACTCATATCCAATAAGCGTCTAAGATTAAAACTATGACTCACCATTACTAATGTGTTAATATTAATTATGATAGTTTCTATATTTGGTTAATGATATGCAAAAACCTTTAGCTTGATCAGAATTTTAAAATCAACACAAAAACGTGATATATTAATGTGCTTTTAAATTTACATATGATGTCATTGTGAAGATCGATCTCAGCTGCTTAATATACTTTTTGAAATTTTTATTTGTTATGCAATAAAATATTGTCCAAATTTGTCAGATTTAATTCAAAGAAACTCTTAGTTAAGGATTGATAGTGAATCATGTCTCATCAAAGAGAGACAACTCTTTCTGTGCCATTCTTTGGCTGAAGCAAGTAATTTGTTACATTTTCAGTCGGGGAAAATAATGTTTTGAATGGGTGGTGCGATTTAAACTTGGATATCTTAATTGATATAGCTTCAACAGACTTGATATTTCTCATGTCTTTTAAAAACATATTTTTTTATATTTTGAATATTTTCGAAAATACAATGCATTCTCAGCTTTTTAATGTTTTGCTTTTAATTTATATGAATAAATTTTAATAAACTTTTTCGATAAAAGTTTGTTGAGAAATAAATCGTCTAAATTCAGATGCGCGGTTTATCATAGCTGGTTGTATTTGATTTTTAGACTAAATAACACAAATTTTACCAAATTTTTTCAACGCATGTTATAAAAAATAGCATAATCTTCCTATATAGCATTTATTTAATGAAATTTAAGGTACGTAATCCACGATCTTTTTCACAGTATTCCTCACTGAATAAGTTATCGAACTATAATTCAAAATTAACATCATAAATAGCAGGCCTTATATAGAGGTGGACTTTTTAAGCAAGTTGGACTGTACATACTTCTGCAGCAAACGACCTCACTTTCCTTGTTTTAAATAAATCTTCTAGATTTCAACGTTTTTGCGTTGCCCTTTCGATTGTGATTTGAACATTGACAGACATGTTTGTTTTTTTTATTATCATTGCTGTCATATTTTGTAGGCTTATTTAAAACCATTTTTTTACTATTTCATTTGTTTTATATGTAATGAAAAGCAAACTTTCCAATCCATGTCGAAACAAAAATCCAAAAGCAAGGTATAAGTTTTAAAGCAAATGAACTTCGACAAGGGAGGGTCTAAAGGGTATGTACAACCTGTTTAACTACTTTTACCTTGTAAAACGAATGAAAGAAACAATTCTGGGACGTCAAAATATTTCTTAGATAATTTTCGATATAGAATTATTATACTCCGCAACAATTTTGTGATAAATAAATTGTGATAATTCTGACCATAAAATTTTTAAGGGCCGTGATATGTAAGGTATATAATTATATCCTTTAGCCTTAGTAACAAATTTGTATCTATAAAAAATTACATGTATTTAACAGAGAGAATTAGTAGATTCAAGGATTTCAATATAATGAAGATTTTTTAAATTATCGGGAAAAGTGTTACATGATATAGATGGGATGTAGAAATTGAAATCCACTGGAAATCTGTGTTGATGTTAATGTGCAAGTAACTTATATCAATGCCCTCAAAAAGTTTTATGGCCGTCATCACGGTATTGTTGATAAGTTTGATGTCTCTGTGTCCAGGATTTGCCTGGTTATACTTGACGCTCCATACAAGTCAATATTCAAATCGCCATCAAAAACACAAAGCAAAATCATTGATAACTTGGGAATATAGTTAAACACGTGAACTAATACCAGAGAAGGAACGTAGGACGCCCCGGAAGAGTATTTTTCTTCCTTTTCTAAATGTACCGTCTTTATAAAAAGAGGGACGCTCTTCGTGAAAAAAGTAAAAAAAAAAATAAAATCTAACAATTTCAAAAGTGGATTTCATCATAAGAAGGTTGCTGTCACTTTATAAATTACATTTTATACCTGTGAGAATTTTTCAGCACTAGACGGCCGTTCGGAATACAATTCCTCACAGTAGTGATTGGAACAAATAAATCTAATGTATGAAAAAAGTTAAAACAGTAGTTTAAACCTTAATACTGAAATGGTTATTATTATATGGAAATATTTACCCGGCGGCTAGTGCTGTAAAATTAAAATTGGTATATTATTTAATTTGTAAAGTTGAAGCAACTTCAATCATGTAATTTAAATAACAAAAAACAGCTATACAATATTCAAATGGTTTTTAAAACATTATACACTGAATTATTTATGTTTCCTAGAAATTTACGATTTTGTAATTTGTTTAGGTAAAATCCATCATTATGAAATTATAATAATGTATCTATGTATATTTTTTGTATGATGGATGATACTAAGAAGTTTGTATGTCAGGAATTTATATTGATTTATTTACGTAATATAATTACTTCATTATCAGGGCGGTGACCTAGATCATTTCATCAGAGTGAATTTGCTATTAACAGATATAAAAACACAAGTGATTATAGACCGCGATAAATGATGACATTAATTGGTTACCAAAACCAGTCACTTTGACAACACAAGAGTACACAATCTACTTAACACGTGGCGAATGTAGCTAGCTAAACAGGAGGTGCTTACCCTTCCAAAGCACCCGATCTCACTTCTCTGGTGGAAGTATACGTGTCTAATCTAACGCGTCGGTTCTTAAAGTTTTTTGGTTTTTTTACTTTGCTTCTGGGTTGTGATTCGGACATGGATAAGTATGTTTGTTTTCGATTGATACAACATGAAGTATTTCACAGTACGCTATAGATAAAAGAATATATCTCAATCCAGAAGAAAAGTAAACACTGGTGAAAGTAGCAAAATTGTGAACTTCCACCAGGAAGGTGATGCCGGTGCTTCGGAAGGGTATAACGATTCATAACAACTAACGAATTGGATTTTCTGTAAATGCACATTTCCATGTTTAATACTAGAAATCAGTCTAGAAGCTCCGCAATATTAATCATCTCATGTTAAATTAACGTGTCATGTGTGAAATTGAAATTAAGGATGTAAACAGAAATGCACATTATATAAAAGAAGAATGTCGATAGCCAAACGCAAGCGTTGAAACTGCACCATCAATGACTGAATGATAACAAATACTTCGAATATTCATTCTTCTTATACCTTGTTCTGTTCCCTGGATTCTAATTCTTAATATTTATAAATATGTTTTGCAGCACTAAACGAACGCCTCGGAACAAAATCTCGCAATTGTAGTGCTAGGACCAAAATCCAAATCTCAATACTAGCAATAAAAACGAAAAACAAACATACTAATCCATGTTCAATCACAACCCAGAAGCAAAGTAAATACTTTAAAACCGACAAATAAATTAACCACGTCAATCACCAAAAAAGTGAGACCAGGTGCTTCTGAAGGGTAAACACTTTCTGTTTAGCTAGCTACACTCGCCACATGTATAATCAAAATTTAGTAAAAGGAACAAGGAACTATGGGGGTGAAATATATCCAGGTGAATCCTGGAAAAAACACATTATACTTTTCAACAATACTGTGACGACGGACATAAAACTTTTTGAGAGCCTTAAAAATTCTAAGCTTGCAATATCCCTCGGTCAACAATTTATATGTTAGCAGTTTACCATGCTGTATAAGCTTCTCGTAGTAGGAACAAACTCTACCATAATGTATTAATTTAGATGCAGATTTTTTCCATGTGTCTACGAGTATAAACGTACTTTTTTCGTAACGTTTTTCCTTGGACATATTTCGCTATGGTACTTTTTAAAATTTTGTTTCGAAATAAAAACAAATATACTAATCCAATTCGAACCGCATTCCAAAAGCAAAATAATCAAAAACAAACATACTATTCCCTGTCTAAATTACTTGAAAAAATGTCAAAATATATTAAACACGTGTAGTTAAACCTCTCTGAGAACTATTTGTTATAAAATGAAATTAAGAATTAAAATGTCTTAGTGTTCGTTTTAACCGACAGATGTAAGGGTATTTTTTTTTTTTTTTTTTTTTTTTGTCTTGTAATTTATGCTGTTTTGAAATGTTGTTTCACATGTGAATCTTGTAAAAATGCATTTCTGTTTTAGACATAGACCAATATGTCTATGATTAATGTATTTCCATTAAATTTAATGAATCATGTTTTATTTTTTTATTTATAAAATTTCCGTTTTGCAGTTTCATAATGAATGCATTGAATAATTAACATATATTATCCGGCTTTTTATCACATCTTCTAAAGTAAAAACGAAATTCTGAGAAACAAACGTTCAAATCAATAAAAAAAGATGCTTCCTTTAGACATTACACCGGCCACATGGTCTCGCATATAAAATCAGCTCTATATATAACGGATATTCAGTTAGAGTTTGACAGTTGGTAACATTAGATTTGGTTCATAACAGACATTTGACGATGCTGTTGACTGTTATTTCAGTTTTGTTGGCTGTTGTTCCTAGTTTAAGTCATGCTGTGATTGTATGGTGGGATCCCACCCGTTGTTCTGGTTTAAATATTACTAACTTACCAGACTTTAGACCGACAGACGTAAGTAAAAACTGATTATATACGGATAATTGAGTACTCCCGGCCACGCCTTTAATGTTCTAACACTGGCCGCATTATGATTCCAAATCAGTATCACGGCAACAAATGGCGTGCTAGTGTCAGTGACATTATTAAATGACACAATTCCGGATGTGTTTTTATTTATTTTTTTTTTTTTTTGTGTGTGCATTTTAAGCATGTCGGGCCTTTTTCGGAATATTGTGGGCGTGACCGGCGATCCGTCAATTGAGTATCATGTTGTAAAATACTTTAAATGTTTTTAACATCAAACTTGTAACTAAATAAAAGAAGACAAATAACATGTAATGTTTTAAGTAAATACCCTTCTGAACACCCGGTCTCATTTTAATGATAGATGTGTACGCGTTTTACTCAAATTGTCTGTTTTTTAAAGTTTTTTATGCTTCTTTTTGGAAATGTGTTGTGGACGTGGACCAGTATGTTTGTCATGATTATATTTTGTCAAATTATTTTTTGTTTGTTATAAAATTTCAAAATATATTAAAGACTTGTATAATTTTCTTTATTTTCCTTTTTATTACTTACACGGTCGTATAGTGCTGTAACATTAAAATTGATATCATATTTAATTAAACCATTTCAACCACTATTTTAAGAAGTAATGTCTAATCACTTGCTGTGAGGGGCATTGTGAGTCACGATAAAGCCTTCATTATGATAAACATCTCAGTCAACACTATCTCTCGTGGTCATTTTTTTAGAAATAGAAAATAATTGAAAAACTCTTTATAAAAATGTAATAATGATATAATTTGTTGTATCTGTATGTTATATGTTTTTATTAATAGTATGGAAGCACAATGAAAATATTATTTCAAAAAAAAAAAAAAAAAAAAACCAAATTTTAGAAATATTTCTTTCTCTTTCTTTTTACAGAAGATTATTTTTAATTTTATCAGTACCACAGAAAGAAGGAATTTAAAAATAAAAAATAAATGAGATGATTTTTAATTGATTTTATAAACCACAGAATTAAAGGTTGTTATAATCGAACATAATGCAGTTGTACAATTACATGCATATGTAAATCACGCCTTCTTAAGTAAATCGCACTTCTTAAATGCAGTTAACATAATAGACATTTTCGAACCAGTCAAAATGATGCATCATTTAAATAATGCACCAACCATTGTGCATATAAAATCAACTTGTTTTGACTACTATTCAGTCAGAGCAGGAAAGTTAGTAACATAAGATTTGGTTCATAACCAGACGATTAATAATGCTTTTGGCTGTAATTTCTGTTTTGTTGCTTGTTGGTCCTACTTTATGTATGATCAATTGGGATCCCAACCGTTGTTCTGGTTTAAACATCTCTAACTTGCCAGACTTTAGACCAACAAACGTAAGTAAAAACTGAGTAAATACGGACAATGAGTATTATGTTGCTAAATACGAGTATGTTATATCAAATTTACAAGAAAAGAAAAGGATGAAATCGAAAGAAAAATAAAAGTAAATGTTTCAAGTTGTAACTTTATCGAAGACCCGACCTCATTTACCTTTTGGAAGTGAAATTGTTAAACTTTAATGGACAGTTTTGAAAGTTTCCCTTTACTTTGCTTTAGAATTGTAATTTCACATGGATCGCTGTTTCGAGTTTTGATTACATCTTGTCCTATATTATTATCAAATTTGAAAATATATTTATGACTTTTGTTACCTTTTTTAACTTTTTTACTGGTTATTTTCATTAACGTTTTTTTCTCTTTTCTTTTTACATGAGACTATTATCAAATATTACCAACACCTCATAAAGAAGGAATTAAATATCTCATTTCAACTTTATGTTATTATATAAAAAATGAAACATAAAATGATTTTATTTTTTTTTTACTGACAGGCTATAGAGCTGTACATCATACATAATCAAGTTATTTAAAATTTTATGAAATTCAGACCTTTTGAGGTAAATCACATTTTTGACATGTATTGAACAAATGAATCAAACTGATTTTTTATAATAACACACCCAGGGTTTTGTATATAAAATCAATTCGGTAATGGCGACTATTTAATAAGAGATGGACAGTTGGTAACATAAGATTTGGTTTATAACAGACGATTAATGATGCTTTTGACAGTTATTTTAGTGTTATTGGTTATTGTATCTACTTTATGTCAGAAGTCTCATAATTGTTGGGATCCCAACCGTTGTTCTGGTTTAAACATCTCTAACCTGCCAGACTTTAGACCGACAAACGGTAATAAAAACTGAGTAAATACGGACATTGAGTATCATGTAGCTTAATACTAATATTTAATATCCAATTTACAACAACCTGGCCTCATTTACCTTTTGGAAGTGAAAGTTGTAAACTTCAATCGACAGTTTTCAAAGTTTCTTTTTACTTTGCTTTGGGATTGTGATTTGGACATGGATCGTTGTTTTGCGTTTTGATTACACCTTGACTTTTTTATCATCAAATTTGAAAGTATATATATGAATAATATAATTCCCTTTTGTTACTTTTTAATATATCACTTCAACCTCAATACTAAGTAACGTCTACTCACATGTTGGAAGGGTCATTTTAAGATACGATAGAGACTTCATTATGACTGCCAAGATAAACATCTCAGTCATCACAATTCCCTTTTGTTACTTTTTAATATATCACTTCAACCTCAATACTAAGTAACGCCTACCCACATGTTGGAAGGGTCATTTAAGATACGATAGAGACTTCATTATGACTGCCAAAATAAACATCTAAGTCAACACTATCTCTCAAGGACATTTTTTTTTCTCTTTCTTTTTACAAATGATTATTGTTATTTTTTTCATATCTTAGAAAGAAGGAATTAAACATCTTAATTCAACTCAACTTTTATAGAATCAAAATGAAATATAAAATTATTTATATTAGTTTTTTAACTGACAGGCTAAAGAGTTGTACATCATATCTAATCTAGTTATTTTATAATTATATGAAAATCACACCTTCCGATTAAAGTAAATTGCATTTTTGCATGTATTAAACAAATAAATCAAACCGATCTTTAATAATAATACATCCATAGTCTTGTATATAAAAATCACCTCGTTTATCACGATTATTCAGTTAAAGTTAGACAGTTGTTAACATTAGATTTGGTTCATAACAGAAAATTGACGATGCTGTTGGCTGTTTTCCTACTTTATCTCAGGGGCCTCCTAATTGGGATCCCAACCGTTGTTCTGGTTTAAACATCTCTAATTTACCAAACTTTAGACCGACAGACGTAAGTAAAAACTGAGTTAATACTGAGAATTGGTATTATGTTGCTGAATACGAATAATGTAATATTTAATTTACAACAAAAGAAAAATATACAATTGATAGGAAAACAAAAGAAAATGATCGAATAATTATCATTTATAACCCGGCCATTATACAGTTATATTTAGATCACATATTCTAAAGTATATAACGACTATTCAGTTAGCGTTGGACAGTTGGTAACATTAGATTTGGTTCATAGCAGACAATTGACGATACTGTTGGCTTTTAATTCGGTGTTGTTTTGACTTTATGTCAGCAGCCTCATAAATGGGATCCCAACCGTTGTTCTTACAAAATGTTGTATTTTACTTTCAGCTTGCAGACAAGTACTATTCGTTTTACTTTCTTGACACTGCTAACAAGCCATCAAACAGACCAACTAGTCCTACGGTAAGGGTGATTAGGTCATCACCGAAATCTAACCGTTTTATAGTAACCATAGATGGAACGTAAGTATATATCTTATTTAAACATTGTCTATTGCATAAACAAACCTCGCTTTAACCAGCTGAAAACGAGGTGCTTATTTTTTCAAGGCATCAGATCTCACTTCCTTGGTGTAAGTTCACCAAATTAAAACCAATTTTAATAGATTTTACTGTTTGGAAAAGTGATTTGAACATGCATTGGTATATTAACTTTTTTGTTTTAAACTGTGAAGGAGTTAAAACAATATTACACATAATTTCCCAGCTATAATAGAATACTCCAACCTGCTCTAAAGGTCATCTCTATATAAGGGTAACAAGCTAATGAAGTCCAGCAAAACTGTATCATAATTGTTCTTTATTTATGTTATTTGAACAACAATATAAGTGCTAACTGCTTTTAAAAGTCAGTAAAATTTTATTCCAACTGCTCTTTATTTACTTTGTTTGAACCTATTTTATCTAAGAGCTATCTGCTTTTAAGGGCCAGTTATTTTTTATTCTATAAGCTCTTGATTTATGTTATTTGAACCTCTATATAAGGGCTTTAAAGACCAGCAAAATCTTATTCCTTTCAGAAATCCTAACGATGGTGGATGTCTTACGTGGGCAGTTGATTCTTTTTTAATATATAATAACCGACCTTGCATCAGTGAAAATGTAATATTACCAGGTTAGTAGCATATTTAATACTTTGAACTATTTTTCAAAAATTATTTATAGCTGTCGAGAAATTGGAATTCAGGCTTTAGCATAATATAGTATTATAAGACTGCATTTAACCATTACCCTGTCTACAAATGACGTTTATAGTGCTATAACTTACATTGAATGATTAGTTTGCTTTGCACGACAATGCAAGGTATAGCACTATAAACGAAATATCTAGTCTGTTCATTGATTATATTTATATATCTCATTTTTTTGTAAATCTTATTTTGATTTAATATATCATGAAATAAAATCAATGTCGTGGAACAGCCAATCTTTGACGTCAAGCGCAAAGGCGCAAACAAGAAATAAGTACTCGTTACGTCACTTTAGCAAATGTAATTATAATTAAAAATTACATAATGTCTAAAACAGCTTCAAACTGTAAACCATCACAAATACAAATGATAGAGTATTAATACCTGACAAAATTCTTAATAGGAGATATTTTTGCAGAAAGAATTACAACATTACAATAAATAAAGTATACAATAATATATTATACAGTACACTACTGAGACATAGTTCTTTGTTATAAAATGTATTATTCCAAGTTGATTAAAAATTTATGATCTGCATAAAAAAAGACGAGAAACAATTTGACTTGACTACAGACAAATCATTAAATAAAATAATATACTAATCCATGTCTGAATCACAATCACAATCCAGAAGCAAAGTAAAAACTTTGGAACTGACAAGTTGAGTTAGACATCTGAACCGTCTTGTTTAGCTAGCTACACTCGCCACGTGTGTAATCAAAATTGTGTGAAAGGAACATGGAACTATTGCATGAAATGTTATATGGTAATGTAAATCTAAACATGTACATTTTGGGATGAATGATGTTAAAATTATTTGCAACTGTACCATAACTGTTATGTTATTTATATTAATTGTTATGCCTAATTTTTATCATGAATGTATACTCACATTTACTTTTTAATATTTGAAAAAAGATAAAAAGGACCATAATAAGAATGTGCTACTGAAAACACATCAGCCTAATCCAGAAATTTAAATTGAATAAAACGGCCATCTTGAAAAAAGTGTTTCAATAATTTATAATAAAACTACTTCAGAGGTTTGCCCTGATGAAGATGGTTGGTTGTACGACATGTTTGCTCCTGGTAAACTGGCTTTCTATCTTTGTGCCTCTTTTGATGCCAACTACAATTGCAAAAGAAAATTGATCCGTGGTATGAGCGTAAAGAGTAGTTTAACAGCAGCAGATATTAAGCAGTTTAAGGACAAGTTTGCTGAGTATGGAGAACAACTACCACCTATGGGCGATCCTGCTAATAATGGTCAGTTTATAAGAATTGTTACAGGAAAAAATACTTTAGGATATTTTAATCCTAGGCTTATTAAGTCCAACAAAAATTGTTGTTTTATTAGTGTTGGTAAGTTGATATGTCTATATCCAAATAACCATGGATATACATATTAATTGCCCTCAAAATTGTATGGTCAGTGTCACAATATTGTTGATAAGGAAATATCTTTGTATCAATTTTTGATATATCAGTCAATCAAGACTCAGTAATTGTATGTCGCTGTCACAATATTGCTGATAAGGGAGAATATCGATATATCCAAATCATTCTGAAATATAGGCATACCAACGCCTTAAAATCGTATGAACTTGTCACGGTATTGTTGAAAAGGAAGTATAGAAAGCCAAGACCTTAAAAGAATACAAATAAGTGATAGAAATAATAGGACAATATCTAAACGTTAATCATAAACAAACATACTATATATGTCCAAATCAAATCCAGAATCACAGTAAAAACTTTAGAACTGACAAGTAGGTTAGACACCTGAACTTCCATCAGGAAGTGGCCAGGAAAGGACTTGAAAGTGGGTAGTGACTGTTCTTTCTTCAAGCACTCGGCATTACAAAATGAAAATCACGATTCTTTCGGATGGGAACTTAAAATAAACGAGTCCCGTGTCACGGTAGGCTGGCACGATAAAGAACCCTGCTGTATAATGCCACCAGTGCAACACACAGGCAAAATTTCTGCACCTTCGCCTTTAGCTTGGGACGTCTCGATATAAGTGAAATATTCTTGACTGGTAGTTAAATACCATTACTCACTCAACTCGAAATATCTTTATTCATCACATAAAGCGGCTTAGTAATGAACTTTTAAGTTGTCACTTTTGTACTAATATTAGTAACATTTTGTTAAATATACGTCATAAATGACGTCTTTATGACGTAATGTTTCTCGCGTGATTATTAGAGACATTTGTTACATAATTCTTTGTTCTTTTAATATCATATAAACATTAAAAATTAATTCGTCTAAAAACGCCCACAAACATTTTTACCTAATACAGTCATGTCCCTCATTTATGCTAGTGAAGAAATATTTACACCTAAGATCACTAAAATAAGTGATTTTTAACATTTTGAAGCAATAAGAGTTACATCCCTTTCATCAGTTTGATAGAATATTTCACTTCAATAAGTCACTTTTTAAAAACAATGTTATTATTAAATTATTTTCAGAATGTGAAAGATTCTCTAGAAGTAAGGAAGCGTTTGTAGCTAATAATGGAGGGTAAATTGATATTCACATATGTTTTATCCATAACTAATATAACTCCCAGATTATGCGAGTTCTGGTGTTAATTAATTTTGTTTAGTTTTCTTGAAAGATAACACTATTTCTTTTTACAATCAATCATCCTCATTCATGTATAAATAATATATTATTATCTTTTTGGGTGACATATACATGCACGCTCTTTTGCTTTTTTACATAAGATTTGTTGTTATCTAAATATTATGCATCTGTATCAAATATTATTATGAATATTTTATATAGACATGCTATACAAGTCCATCCAGAAAGTTCTTAGCTCCCTATGACAGTAGTTTATACCTAGGCACAAATTTGTTAGCCATAACAAATTTTGACATGGTTTTTTTTCAATTATTTGCTTATAGTTACTTACATCCGACATACCACTAGATCAAAAGATGATCATTTAACTCAATAAAATTGCAAAAGACAAGATTATCTCCTTTTTATATTTCAGACACAAAAACTGCTGTACTTTAGCAAAAAATGATTTCAAATTCTGAGAACAAAGCATTTGTTCCAAAACATAAGTAAAAAAATTTCTACGTCAAACAATACTGTAAAACATCTTTTCACAGTAGGAAATGACGTTATACGAAAAATAACTGATTGTTAAATGCACTAACCAAAAATCCAATTTTAATGTATTTCTAAATATGTTAGTATTTCCAATACAGAATGGATTACAATAAATAAAACTGCATGTTTTACTTGAATGTGCTTGGTTATCAAATGCAACTAAGTTTGTAAAGCTCTTTTTCAGTATTTTTATTCATTAAGGCCATATTTGGAAAAACGAATTTTTCCCAAATCTTTTCATTTGTTTTATCACTTGCAGTTCATTAAAACTAAATTTGAACCTTTTATCAATTATGTTGAAAAACGTTCTGTGTAGTATATAAAAATAAATACAGGTTAACAAAACATCAAGTACTAAACGTCAAAATAACTCATTTACAGGGCTCCAAACTTTCTGTTTTAATTTTATAGCACTAGACTGTAGTTTCGAAATGATCATTTGTCAATGAATTGGTACAGTGTATCTTGCGTAAATGGAGTCTTTTCTTAGAAAAGAGAATTATGACTATTTACTTTTACAATTCTGGAAGTAAATGAAAAAAAACATTGTTTTAATTTATTACATTATGCTTTACATAATTAGTTTTTTAAAGCGTAATTTGGCACATATTCTATTACCCCCCTCCCCGAAAAAATTCAGTTGATGACGTCGCGGTTATGTCATAGTAGCAGTACACCAACCAACTTTGCATTTTATAAACCTTTAAAGTGATACCAAATATGTTAAATATAAAAACATAAAAACGTTCTCCTACCCCAAATAGAGACATGTATTTGAAAATATGAAGTACTCCTTAATATGGACGTTTTAGATGTAATAGGGCGAAATTCGTTTCTTGGTAACAACTTGAATATATTTCTATATACCTTAAGGTACCAGAGTGGTGTCGGAGAATCCTGGGGGTACATGATGGGCCCACAAACTATATTGCATGGGTTCAATTTCAGGTAACATATTTTATTTAAATGATGTAATTTTTACAATTTTTGGTCCTAGCACTAATGATTAGGATTGCATTCAGAAACGACCGTATAGTGGTGTAAAATAAAGGACTCGTTTAATATGTATATCTATCTTATTTCTATGATGTTTTGTTTCTTCTTTTTTTGTCCAGATACTACAGATAACTTCGGAGACAGATTGATTATCAATAATTACGATATCAACCCCATAATCGTAGAAGCATTAAAATTTCTTTTAAAAAATTGTGTTTTATTTTTTGTTTATAACTGAAAAATAAACAAATAATAAGAATTGATAACTACAGTCAAACCTATCTATAAAAGAAACCAGTATTAGTGGTCTTTATGAGCAGGTGACCCTTATATGAAGGTATAAATAACACGAAATAACGAAATAAGGTTAAATTTTATGGGTATTTAAAAGAAGGTGCTCTTATATAAAGATGGTTCATATAGAGATGGTTCAATGCAGTTTTTGTTGTCAATGTCCTCAAAATATTTAAAAGCCCTCATCACAGTATTGTTGATAAGTTTTATGTCTCTGTGTCCAGGATTGTCATTAATATATATTTGACGTCCCATAGGTCCATGTTCCTTTCACACAATTTTGATTAGGCACGTAGCATTTATAGCTAGCTAAACAGAAGATGCATACAAATCCGGAGCAGAGAGAAGATTGGATGATTCTTTATCAATAAACTATCATAAGAGGCTGCTTTGAACTTTGTTTTCGAATTCTTATTTGCATTACCTATTGTAAAATGTTTGTATTTAAGGACTAATACTGATAATATACATTCATTATTAAACAGAAAAGAAGCATGTATTTAGTTATAGTCATCTTATACAACAGGAAACTACAATACATGTAAATGATGGAGAAAAAGTGAAAAAAATAAGCAACACACACACACACACACACACACACACACACTTGGACAACTGGTAACTCTCGAGATTTACTTATCTTAATTTCCAGTTATACGGTTATGAGAAAATGTTCTCAACTGTCATATATTTTTATTTCATTATTATCATGGTAACTGTAATAGTTTAAAGACAAAAATATCAATCTCTACTAATCGCTATCCCAAAAACTTCTAAAACCACAAGGAAAGGTAATAAGCCGATATGAATCGCTGTATTTTAAATGCGGTGTTTTTTACATTTGCTGACGTTTGTGATTATGAAAAGTATTTATCTAAGGTCAAGACAACAATCCTTCGTTTTTCATAAAATGTAAAAACATAAATGACGTGAATACTTGATGGAGTGTAATTTAAAGTCACTTTGTGACAAAAAACTAAATATTTGAGTACATATGATAATTTAACATTTTAAGTAAAAAAGAAACAAAACAATTCCCAATTACTCAAAAATGTAACCAAATATTTTCTCTTCCTGTTCAGATTTTCTTATTCACAGATTTAACTCTTCGATTGGACTAGAGGCTTGTTTGAACAAAGACTGTTTTTTTTCTGTGTAATAAACTCAATCCATTAAATGCGTAGAATGTTAAATAACAATGTAGTCCTTTGTTTAAAAAAAGAAACTTAAGTGACGCAAATTACGAGACACTAAGCACTCTACTTGTAGTAATTACATATTATACCAGTTTTAATTTCACAGCACTAGACGGCCGTTTCGGAATACAATTCCTCATCAGTAGTGCTTGGACCAAAATTATGAAACCAAAATTTATGTTGAAAAGCTAACCAAAGGATCAAAATATATTTTACCAAATTAAGCTAAGGAAATACTTTGCATGAGGGAGTATATCTTAGTTTTTGAGAAATTTCAAATTTTAACTTGCGGAAAATTTAGAAGTGACATCAATTTGAAGAAGCACAATTTCCCACGTGACGCAAATTACAAGAAATATAGCCCAAAACTCCAACTACATGTAATTGCAGCAGAACAATAAGATGAATTATCACAAAGTTTTACCCTCATTTACAATATATATATACTTACGTGAATGTAGTTTACATGAGTTAAGTAAACAATGGTTTGTAAATGTTGGTCGGTCGGACAGTATTTACTGTGGTATTTACCCTCATTTACAATATCTATGCTTACGTGAATGTAGTTTACCACGATTTTAGTAAACAATGATTTGTAAATGTTGGTAGGTCGGACAGTATTTACTGTGGTATTTACCCTTATTTACAATATACATACTTACGTGAATGTAATTTACCACGATTTTATAAACGATAGTTTGCAAATGTTGGTAGGTCGGACAGTATTTTCTGTGGTATTTACCCTCATTTACAATATCTATGCTTACGTGAATGTACTTTACCACGATTTTAGTAAACGATATTTTGTAAATGTTGGTCGGTCGGACAGTATTTACTGTGGTATTTACCCTCATTTACAATATACATACTTACGTGAATGTACTTTACCACGATTTTATAAACGATAGTTTGCAAATGTTGGTAGGTCTTAGGTAGGTATTATTATTATTATTATTATTATTATTATTTGGTTAAAGGTATGTTTCTGCTATTACTTTTTTGTAACGTCGGTTAGTTTGTTATATCTATTCCATACCAAATTTTGATATTTTTATGTAATGTTCCTTTGTATATACCCCATAAACTGGGATATTTTACCATTTACATTTACAGACATTGGTCGTGTCTTATCTTATTTATTATCTTTTATTACATCTTTTCCTATCTTTTCTTTCTCCTCACTTTTATTAATTTTCTTGAATGTATTTAAATGTGTTCTTTTGCTTTGAAAACTACACTACGTACTTTATGGCGTTATCTGACTCCTTTTGACATATTTAAGTTCGTTTGTTCTTTAAAACTATACCAATATTAATATGGCTTTAAGAGTTTTATCTTTGAACTGCCAAGGTCTAGGGATAATTTCAAGAGAAAAGACGTTTTTCAAAATTTGGCATCACTTGACTACAATATATATTGCTTACAGGACACCTATGATACTTCTGAAAATCAAGCATCTGTTGAAAGGGAATAGGGGTTCTCTTGTATTTTCAATTCCTACAGGTCAAATGCTACGAGAGTGGCTGTGTTTTTCAAAAATAATTTTGAATTTAAGCTACTTAAATCAAATTGTGACAACGATAATCTAATTTTACTCGATTCAACTTCTGTTTGATGAAAGGGAAATAACACTCGTAAACCTCTATGGACCAAATAAAGATACTCCCGCATTTTATAAAATGGTTTTTGATAAAATTGCTGAATTCGAAAAGACATCAAACTTATAAACAATACTGTAATGACGGCCATACAACTTTTTGAGGGCCTTGATAAGCCTAAGCTTGCAATATCCCTGAGTCAACAATTTATTTGCAAGCAGCCTACTTCGTTGTACAAAGTCCCCGTTGTAGGAACAAGCTCTACCATAGCGTATTAATTGGGAAACAAATACACCATAAGCAGGAAAAGCATGTATATTGCTGCATAAAAAAGGAAAGTTGACAGTAGAAAAAATTGAAGTCATCACGTTTGTCATAAAGTTCCAAATGTAGCCTTTCGTGTGCTTCATAACTCAGGTATAAGTCTAAATATGAAGCAGAAGTTGAGGAATCAGCCGTGTCTTTAAATTTTAAAGAAAGTTAGATCTGAAAAACATTCTATTCGAAAGAGCAATTGAATGCAGATGCTTTACCATTTGCGAATAGACAAAAATGCAAGATTAATAGGCGAGATTGGGATATTTTACATCACATCACCCGAGACTGAGATCAAACTGTATCGGTCACAAACAGGTGACAGATTCTATTTCTTGTACCAGTAAAGTGTTAATAACTGTGATACATACAAAACAAAACACGTACCCTCATGGGGCCTCTTGCATTCCCTCGGTCACCTAATGCATTGAACAAAGCCGCCCTTTGAAAATAATCTCATCAACAACTCTTCAAAATTTTGAAATATCAACAATTTGCATTCAATGCAATTATAAAACAACTCTGTCAATGAAATATTTTAATAAAAAGTAAAATAAAACACGTATTTGAAAAATAAATGAAGAACTGCTTTGTTTTGATGACGTCAAGCACAATGATCGCATACGTCATCCCGATTGTTCAATTGTCGCGTGAGGCAGTACCAGACAAACTGGACAAGACAGAAAGATCTAGCACTGGTGCGCGCGTGAGATTTTTCTGTCCGTGGTAAGCGAATATAAGAATCCCACATAAGTGAAAACAAGAGATTTCCATGTCACAGGTGTGAGAAAAGATTCTGTACCATGCGTGTTCGATAAAACTTGCATTTCGTAGAAAAACTAGTCTAATGTCAGATAAATATAGTTATTTAAAAATTGTGATGAGATATATTTTCATTTCATAAGATGAACATCTCCAATCAAACTGGTGATGGTTAGATTTGAAAGTAACCGACTAGATGAACATCTCCAATTAAACCGGCGATGGTAAGATTTGATAGTAACGGACTAGATGAACATCTCCAATCAAACCAGAGAAATAAAAATGTAGTGACGCATTTCACTGGTCGCCTTTTATCAAATTTACTTTGTTAATGGACATGTTGATTATTTGCCAATATTGTCAATGATATATCAAGTAGGAAAGAATGATTTGTTTGAGCGTCTTAAGAGAGTCCTGATGGTTTTTTTTTTCTTTGAGGAACAGTGAAGTACAGTAGAGTGAAGTGGTGTTTTATATTGTACGCCCCAGTCAAGATTTCATTTCTTCTGAGTGGTCAGTTCTAGAATGACAGAGGTAACTGGAATTCCTACATAAAACTACCTGACCTTTGGGGAGCGAACTGAGAGACTCCTCACACAAGAATCCGATTGGTTGATTTGGTCAATTAATGTGAACGCTCAATACGATCTCACCTAATTTTTGCGCCTTGTTGGATCCTGTAGCGCAGTTGGTACTGTGCCCCATCCCCCTCTCTCGTTCTCTTTACCAACGATAACTTTGCCGTACCTCTCTCTCTCTCTCTCTCTCTTCTCTCTCTCTCTCTCTCTCTCTCTCTCTCTGTTATACACCAAAGATTACAAGTTATAATTTATTCATTTTAATTATGATTAATCAACATGATGTCATCAATTGTAAACCACGATATTCTGTTCTTTATATTTTGATTGAGCCTCCGCAAGCAACCTACAACAATAAACACATCATAATTTATTTCGGGAAAAATAAACAAAAACATACATTTGCGCAAATCCATATGACTTTTGTGCAAAAATAATATGACGATTGCGCAAACGCTTATATTACGATTGCGCAAAACGTAAACACTACCCCTTCCGTTAGCAAATACAGTTTGTTGAAATTTGGTGGTGTTTTTTAACAGTTTAACATGGGGAAGATTTGCGCAATAGT
Source organism: Anadara kagoshimensis (assembly GCA_021292105.1). Classification (NCBI taxonomy): domain Eukaryota; kingdom Metazoa; phylum Mollusca; class Bivalvia; order Arcoida; family Arcidae; genus Anadara; species Anadara kagoshimensis. Next base: position 32,684,307 of record CM037867.1, on the reverse strand, counting down.
AATATACACCCTATACGACATATAGGGATTATGAAAATTTTGCGCAATTGTAATGCACCTCTACTCATAGATGTTTTAAGCCCGAAGTGATCTTTAAAATGACATAAAATGAAAATTAGAAACGTTACAAAGATTTGAAATTGTGTCTTTAAGTTAAGGAAAATCTTAAGTGACACTTAGGCCAGACAAGATTATAAGACAGATACGTACACTTAGGGCTTCTTGGTTGTGTATGTTGGTTTGGTAGTTGGTTTGGTAGTAGGTTTGGTAGTTGGTTTGGGTTTCGGTGGCCGATAGCACGCTGGAAGACAAAAGGTAACATTTTCTATAAAAACGAAAAACATTTTTTTATGTCACGTTAAAATTAGATTCTAGTAAATTTCACATTTTTATTAAAAATTGTATTTTAATAGAACCTTACACAGTAACAGGGTAAGACAAAAATATCTCAAACGAGGAGGAGACAAGGAAATCCCACATGGGCAAAAACAAGGGATTTCCATATCACAGGTGTGAGAATTTTATTTCTTTCACCCCAGACTGAAATATTCCTAAAAAAAGTGGTGACAGATATTTCCATCTTGCGCAACTCTGCACGCTCTTTGTCCCGCCAAGATTTATCAATAAAACCAGAAGTGTATCGATGGTTAAGAACATGTTGAAATGAATTTTAATTGATGTATTTTGTAGTGCAAGAAATAAAATCAATCACTATAACTACTTGTGGTACCAGTGGTGCCAGTGGTACAATCACTATAACTACTTGTGGTACCAGTGGTGCCAGTGGTACAATCACTATAACTACTTGTGGTGCCAGTGGTACCAGTGGTACAATCACTATAGCTACTTGTGGTGCCAGTGGTGCCAGTGGTACAATCACTATAGGTACTTGTGGTGCCAGTGGTGCCAGTGGTACAATCACTATAGTTACTTGTGGTGCCAGTGGTACCAGTGGTATAATCACTATAGTTACTTGTGGTGCCAGTGGTACCAATGGTACAATCACTATAGCTACTTGTGGTGCCAGTGGTGCCAGTGGTACAATCACTATAGTTACTTGTGGTGCCAGTGGTACAGTGGTACAATCACTATAGTTACTTGTGGTGCCAGTGGTACCAGTGGTACAATCACTATAGCTACTTGTGGTGCCAGTGGTACCAGTGGTGCCAGTGGTACAATCACTATAGCTACTTGTGGTACCAGTGGTGCCAGTGGTACAATCACTATAACTACTTGTGGTGCCAGTGGTACCAGTGGTACAATCACTATAGCTACTTGTGGTGCCAGTGGTAACAGTGGTGCCAGTGGTACAATCACTATAGCTACTTGTGGTGCCAGTGGTACCAGTGATACAATCACTATAGCTACTTGTGGTGCCAGTGGTACCAGTGGTACAATCACTATAGTTACTTGTGGTACCAGTGGTACCAGTGATACAATCACTATAGCTACTTGTGGTGCCAGTGGTACCAGTGGTGCCAGTGGTACAATCACTATAGCTACTTGTGGTACCAGTGGTGCCAGTGGTACAATCACTATAACTACTTGTGGTGCCAGTGGTACCAGTGGTACAATCACTATAGCTACTTGTGGTGCCAGTGGTACCAGTGGTGCCAGTGGTACAATCACTATAGCTACTTGTGGTGCCAGTGGTGCCAGTGGTACAATCACTATAGCTACTTGTGGTGCCAGTGGTACCAGTGGTGCCAGTGGTATATCACTATAGTTACTTGTGGTGCCAGTGGTACAATCACTATAGCTACTTGTGGTGCCAGTGGTACAAGCACTATAGCTACTTGTGGTACCAGTGGTGCCAGTGGTACAATCACTATAGCTACTTGTGGTGCCAATGGTACCAGTGGTGCCAGTGGTACAATCACTATAGTTACTTGTGGTGCCAGTGGTGCCAGTGGTACAATCACTATAGCTACTTGTGGTACCAGTGGTGCCAGTGGTACAATCACTATAGCTACTTGTGGTGCCAGTGGTACCAGTGGTACAATCACTATAGCTACTTGTGGTGCCAGTGGTACCAGTGGTACAATCACTATAGTTACTTGTGGTGCCAGTGGTACCAGTGGTACAATCACTATAGCTACTTGTGGTGCCAGTGGTACCAGTGGTGCCAGTGGTACAATCACTATAGCTACTTGTGGTACCAGTGGTGCCAGTGGTACAATCACTATAACTACTTGTGGTGCCAGTGGTACCAGTGGTACAATCACTATAGCTACTTGTGGTGCCAGTGGTAACAGTGGTGCCAGTGGTACAATCACTATAGCTACTTGTGGTGCCAGTGGTACCAGTGATACAATCACTATAGCTACTTGTGGTGCCAGTGGTACCAGTGGTACAATCACTATAGTTACTTGTGGTACCAGTGGTACCAGTGATACAATCACTATAGCTACTTGTGGTGCCAGTGGTACCAGTGGTGCCAGTGGTACAATCACTATAGCTACTTGTGGTACCAGTGGTGCCAGTGGTACAATCACTATAACTACTTGTGGTGCCAGTGGTACCAGTGGTACAATCACTATAGCTACTTGTGGTGCCAGTGGTACCAGTGGTGCCAGTGGTACAATCACTATAGCTACTTGTGGTGCCAGTGGTGCCAGTGGTAAAATCACTATAGCTACTTGTGGTGCCAGTGGTACCAGTGGTGCCAGTGGTATAATCACTATAGTTACTTGTGGTGCCAGTGGTACAATCGCTATAGCTACTTGTGGTGCCAGTGGTACAAGCACTATAGCTACTTGTGGTACCAGTGGTGCCAGTGGTACAATCACTATAGCTACTTGTGGTGCCAGTGGTACCAGTGGTGCCAGTGGTACAATCACTATAGTTACTTGTGGTGCCAGTGGTGCCAGTGGTACAATCACTATAACTACTTGTGGTGCCAGTGGTACCAGTGGTACAATCACTATAGCTACTTGTGGTGCCAGTGGTGCCAGTGGTACAATCACTATAGGTACTTGTGGTGCCAGTGGTGCCAGTGGTACAATCACTATAGTTACTTGTGGTGCCAGTGGTACCAGTGGTATAATCACTATAGTTACTTGTGGTGCCAGTGGTACCAGTGGTACAATCACTATAGCTACTTGTGGTGCCAGTGGTGCCAGTGGTACAATCACTATAGTTACTTGTGGTGCCAGTGGTACCAGTGGTACAATCACTATAAAATCAATCACTATAACTACTTGTGGTACCAGTGGTGCCAGTGGTACAATCACTATAACTACTTGTGGTACCAGTGGTGCCAGTGGTACAATCACTATAACTACTTGTGGTGCCAGTGGTACCAGTGGTACAAACACTATAGCTACTTGTGGTGCCAGTGGTGCCAGTGGTACAATCACTATAGGTACTTGTGGTGCCAGTGGTGCCAGTGGTACAATCACTATAGTTACTTGTGGTGCCAGTGGTACCAGTGGTATAATCACTATAGTTACTTGTGGTGCCAGTGGTACCAGTGGTACAATCACTATAGCTACTTGTGGTGCCAGTGGTACAATCACTATAGTTACTTGTGGTGCCAGTGGTACCAGTGGTACAATCACTATAGCTACTTGTGGTGCCAGTGGTAACAGTGGTGCCAGTGGTACAATCACTATAGCTACTTGTGGTACCAGTGGTGCCAGTGGTACAATCACTATAACTACTTGTGGTGCCAGTGGTACCAGTGGTACAATCACTATAGCTACTTGTGGTGCCAGTGGTAACAGTGGTGCCAGTGGTACAATCACTATAGCTACTTGTGGTGCCAGTGGTACCAGTGATACAATCACTATAGCTACTTGTGGTGCCAGTGGTACCAGTGGTACAATCACTATAGTTACTTGTGGTACCAGTGGTACCAGTGATACAATCACTATAGCTACTTGTGGTGCCAGTGGTACCAGTGGTGCCAGTGGTACAATCACTATAGCTACTTGTGGTACCAGTGGTGCCAGTGGGACAATCACTATAACTACTTGTGGTGCCAGTGGTACCAGTGGTACAATCACTATAGCTACTTGTGGTGCCAGTGGTACCAGTGGTGCCAGTGGTACAATCACTATAGCTACTTGTGGTGCCAGTGGTGCCAGTGGTACAATCACTATAGCTACTTGTGGTGCCAGTGGTACCAGTGGTGCCAGTGGTATAATCACTATAGTTACTTGTGGTGCCAGTGGTACAATCACTATAGCTACTTGTGGTGCCAGTGGTACAAGCACTATAGCTACTTGTGGTACCAGTGGTGCCAGTGGTACAATCACTATAGCTACTTGTGGTGCCAGTGGTACCAGTGGTGCCAGTGTACAATCACTATAGTTACTTGTGGTGCCAGTGGTGCCAGTGGTACAATCACTATAGCTACTTGTGGTACCAGTGGTGCCAGTGGTACAATCACTATAGCTACTTGTGGTGCCAGTGGTACCAGTGGTACAATCACTATAGCTACTTGTGGTGCCAGTGGTACCAGTGGTACAATCACTATAGTTACTTGTGGTGCCAGTGGTACCAGTGGTACAATCACTATAGCTACTTGTGGTGCCAGTGGTACCAGTGGTGCCAGTGGTACAATCACTATAGCTACTTGTGGTACCAGTGGTACCAGTGGTACAATCACTATAGCTACTTGTGGTGCCAGTGGTAACAGTGGTGCCAGTGGTACAATCACTATAGCTACTTGTGGTGCCAGTGGTACCAGTGATACAATCACTATAGCTACTTGTGGTGCCAGTGGTACCAGTGGTACAATCACTATAGTTACTTGTGGTACCAGTGGAACCAGTGATACAATCACTATAGCTACTTGTGGTGCCAGTGGTACCAGTGGTGCCAGTGGTACAATCACTATAACTACTTGTGGTACCAGTGGTGCCAGTGGTACAATCACTATAACTACTTGTGGTGCCAGTGGTACCAGTGGTACAATCACTATAGCTACTTGTGGTGCCAGTGGTACCAGTGGTGCCAGTGGTACAATCACTATAGCTACTTGTGGTGCCAGTGGTGCCAGTGGTGCCAGTGGTACAATCACTATAGTTACTTGTGGTGCCAGTGGTGCCAGTGGTACAATCACTATAGCTACTTGTGGTACCAGTGGTGCCAGTGGTACAATCACTATAGCTACTTGTGGTGCCAGTGGTACCAGTGGTGCCAGTGGTACAATCAATATAGCTACTTGTGGTGCCAGTGGTACCAGTGGTGCCAGTGGTACAATCACTATAACTACTTGTGGTGCCAGTGGTACCAGTGGTGCCAGTGGTACAATCACTATAGTTACTTGTGGTGCCAGTGGTGCCAGTGGTACAATCACTATAGCTACTTGTGGTACCAGTGGTGCCAGTGGTACAATCACTATAGCTACTTGTGGTGCCAGTGGTACCAGTGGTGCCAGTGGTACAATCACTATAGCTACTTGTGGTGCCAGTGGTACCAGTGGTGCCAGTGGTACAATCACTATAACTACTTGTGGTGCCAGTGGTACCAGTGGTGCCAGTGGTACAATCACTATAGTTACTTGTGGTGCCAGTGGTGCCAGTGGTACAATCACTATAGCTATTTGTGGTGCCAGTGGTACCAGTGGTGCCAGTGGTACAATCACTATAACTACTTGTGGTGCCAGTGGTACCAGTGGTGCCAGTGGTACAATCACTATAGTTACTTGTGGTACCAGTGGTGCCAGTGGTACAATCACTATAGCTATTTGTGGTGCCAGTGGTACCAGTGGTACAAGTTACCAACCGCCCGAATTCTATGTCTACAGTCTTTGTTCTAAATCAAATGTTCTGCAACACCAGCCTAACTTTCCTTATCTGGTATCAAAAGTAGCGATTAATTCTATTAGAAAAATTAAAACAGAAAACATTTAAAGGCAAGAATCTCATAAAAGAAAAAAAAATCCCGCTAGATTAAAACGGATATTTCAGAAACCAGAGGTCTTTCATAATAATTATTTAGACTTACTGTATTTCCACAAATTCAGTGCACATGGAAAATGCAAGAATAAAGTCGTATTTTCAAACAAACTCACAAAAAATTATCAAAACTTAATACAAGATACATGTATACTGACCTAATAGGAAAAAACATGTTTTATTCAGTAAAGTGAACTTACTTCTGTACATATAGCAATTTTTAACTTTTAACAAAACAACAAATATGACTATGTCAAAATTATCCCTTCTGTACCAACTATAAACGTTATGTCATAATTTGAATATTCATGATGATCACACCTGGAAAAAAAACCGAACAACAATGACCTACCTGGATGTAACTTTGAATGACGCCGAATTAATTTCCAAAATTTTCGCAAAATTTATCTATGTACAGGAGAACTAAACAATGATTTTTTAATTAAAAATATAATTTGGTTAGGTCAGTGTATTTATTTTAAATGCATTTTATTGATAGTTTAATGTAAACATTTTGAGTTAAAAGAAATAAATAATAAAAACCATGTGCACTCAATTCTATTAGTTTGACATTTTTAATGCCCTTACCATTATTTGAAGATTTTTTATCTTCGGGAGGTAATTCTCCTAGCTTAAACTTTTTGAACATATTTTGGCATTCCGTTTTTTCTTCCGCTGTTATTTTGTCCTTGTTGCTAAGGCAACGGGCTTTGTATTGTTTACACGATCGATCAACGCAGTGGTAATCAAACAACAAATTTTTGTTTTTTCCGAAAATATGAAGGATTCTCTGATGGTCACCACAACCTTAAAATAAAAAAATAAAAAATAATATAATTATAAGACAATCGTTTAAATACAGGGGGCGTCTCGATCGGGGGCAGAGTTGTCTAAAGAGCGCTGGCTGGGTAACGCGGTTACGAACACTTAACGCCTTTGTGTGATATAGGCATTAAGTGATCGTAACTGCTAAGAGAGCCATGAGTTACCCACCTAATCCAGAGCGCCAAGTCCCTCTAGGGACAGATCCTAGTGTGAAAAAGTTTATCAAAAAACTTGCCGAAAGGTTGAAGGGTTTCTCCGGGTACTCTGGTGACTTCATTCACGATATCTAAACTGATAGCCTCAATATCAATAGAAAGGTCTTGATTTGGAAACAAAACCACCCGCATTTCTCCACTACACACTACTGATTTGGACACAAAACCACCGGCATTTCTCCACTACACACTACTGACTTGGACACAAAACCACCGGCATTTCTCCACTACACACTACTGATTTGGACACAAAACCACCAACATTTCTCCACTACACACTACTGATTTGGACACAAAACCACCGACATTTCTCTACTACACACTACTGATTTGGACACAAAACCACCGACATTTCTCCACTACACACTACTGATTTGGACACAAAACCACCGGCATTTCTCTACTACACACTACTGATTTGGACACAAAACCACCGGCATTTCTCCACTACACACTACTGATTTGGACACAAAACCACCGACATTTCTCTACTACACACTACTGATTTGGACACAAAACCACCGACATTTCTCTACTACACACTACTGATTTGGACACAAAACCACCGACATTTCTCCACTACACACTACTGACTTGGACACAAAACCACCGGCATTTCTCTACTACACACTACTGATTTGGACACAAAACCACCGGCATTTCTCCACTACACACTACTGATTTGGACACAAAACCACCGACATTTCTCCACTACTGATTTGGACACAAAACCACCAACATTTCTCCACTACACACTACTGATTTGGACACAAAACCACCGACATTTCTCCACTACACACTACTGATTTGGACACAAAACCACCGACATTTCTCCACTACACACTACTGATTTGGACACAAAACCACCCGCATTTCCCCACTACACACTACTGATTTGGACACAAATCCACCGGCATTTCTTCACTACTGATTTGGACACAAAACCACCGACATTTCCCCACTACACACTACTGATTTGGACACAAAACCACCGACATTTTTCCACTACACACTACTGATTTGGACTCAAAACCACCGGTATTTCTCCACCACACACTGATGATTTGGATACAAAACCACCAACATTTCTCCACTACACACTACTGATTTGGACACAAAACCACCGACATTTCTCCACTACACACTACTGATTTGGACACAAAATCACCTGCATTTCTCCACTACACACTACTGATTTGGACACAAAACCACCAACATTTCTCCACTACACACTACTGATTTGGACACAAAACCACCGGCAGTTCTCCACTACACACTACTGATTTGGACACAAAACCACCAACATTTCTCCACTACACACTACTGATTTGGACACAAAACCACCGGCATTTCTCCACTACACACTACTGATTTGGACATAAAACCACCGGCATTTCTCCATTACACTCGCTGCTTTCCTACATTGTCGCCTCATGCATGGGCAATTTTTCCCCACATTTTGCACATTTCATCTCATGGTTTCGGCTGTTTCTCTTATGTTTTCGAAGTTCCTTCTCTCCGCCACCTGACACAGCTTACAGATGAGCTTTTGGAACACTTCGGTTTTCCTCGTCCCGGAAATACGGAGTCGATACTAGTATAAAATTATCAGAGAATCAACACTTGGAGGACACATTTACTCTTCTCAATTTCAAAATAAAAAACTAGATCATAATAATTAATACCATATTTAAGAAATATAGGAACACGGAATTCCCGATATTCCCGGAAAATTAAAGCACACATTTGGTTTAGAGGTTAGTCATTCCACAACAAGTTTAGGTTTTTTTTCAAAATCAGGAAAAATGTCTACCGTGACATGGGACATCGGTTTTTAGGTCCCCAAAGGAATCACGACCTTTATCTTTAAATGTCGACTGTTTGGCGACAGATTGATTAAATGAGGTTTTACGTTCCAGTCAAGAGATTGTCACTTATATCAAAACTTTTTTTTACCTTTGCAGTTTCCCCAGGGCAATGTGGAAGGGTAGATTTTTTTTTCTGTCATATCTGCCGTGGCACAGGAATCTGTTTTTAAAGTCTCTTCCGAAAGACCCCGTGACTTTCATTTCTAAATGCCGAGTGCAAAAGAACAGTAACTTCCTTTTTTTAACTCTTGGTCTAACCCCAGCCGGGGTCCAAATCCACGACCTCCCACATACGAAACGATCACTCTACCAACTGAACTACCGTATTGGATAGCTTGGCGAAAGAACAGTCACCATTTTATTCAAGTCTTGTTCGGACTCGCCCTGGGTTAAAAAACCGACCTCGCACATAAGTTTATGGAGCAAGCACATTGCTAAAAGAGTTACCTTCTTCACAATAGAACCATCGGCCATCCGAAAATTAGTTCACAATAAATGTTGAATATGGCGCCTTTGTATTAAAAGTTTTCCTTAATATATTTGAGGTAGCATAGACCTTCGTTCCTTTCCTTCAAACGCGTCACACCCAGATGACCCAGCTTCACTTCCCCAAGAAATGTTCACATGTTTATTATAATTTTCTAATTTCCAAAGATTTTACTTTTAGGATTCTGATTTGAACATGTACCGGTGTGTGTGTGTGTGTGTGTGTGTGTGTGTGTGTGTGTGTGTGTGTGTGTGTTACTTTTTTTTATTTGGAAATGGACCGGAATGTTTGTGGTGGACTTTTTCGATCATAATTTGGAGTTTGGAGATGGACCAGTATATTTGTGATTGACTTTTGGGATTGTGATTTGGACATGGTTGTGTTTGTGTTTGACTTTTCCAATCATAATTTGGAGTTTGGACATGGACCGGTATTTTTTGTGGTTGACTGTTGGGATTGTGATTTGGACATGGACCGGTATGTTTGAGGTTGGCTTTTTGGATTGTAATTTGGGCATGCTTGTGTTTGTGTTTGACTTTTCCAATCATAATTTGGAGTTTGGACATGGACGGTTATGTTTGTGTTTGACTTTTTGGATTGTGATTTCGACATGGACGGTATTTTGTGGTTGACGTTTGGGATTGTGATTTGGACATGAACCGGTATGTTTTTGTTTGATATTTCGGGTTGTCATATGGACATTGACCGGTTTGTTTGTGTTTCGAGATGGACCGTTATGTTTGTGGTTGACTTTTTGAATTGTGATTTGACATGTACCGGAATGTTTGTGTTTGACGTTTTGGATTGTGATTTGGACATGGACGGGTATGTTTGTGTTTGACTTTTGGAATTGTGAATTGGACATGGACTGGTATGTTTGTGTATTACTTTAAGGATTGTGAATTGGACATGGACGGGTATGTTTGTGTTTGACTTTTGGAATTGTGAATTGGACATGGACTGGTATGTTTGTGTATTACTTTAAGGATTGTGATTTAGACATGGACGGGTATGTTTGTGTTTGAGTTTCGGGATTGTGATTTGGACATGGACTGGTATGTTTGTGTTTGACGTTTTGGATGGTGATTTGGATATGAATGGCATGTTTGTGGTTGACTTTTGGGATTGTAATTCGGACATGGACTGGTGTGTTTGTGTTTGACTTTTAGAATTGTGATTTGGATATGGATTGGTATGTTTGTGTTTGACTTTTGGGATTGTTTTTGGACATGGCCGGTACGTTTGTGTTTGACTTTTGGGATTGTGATTTGGACATGGACTGTTATGTGTGTGTTGACTTTTGGAATTGTGATTTGGATATGGACTGGTATGTTAGTGTTTGACTTTAAGGATTGTGATTTTGACATGGATGGGTATGTTTGTGTTTGAAGTTTGGGATTGTTATTTGGACATGGACGGGTATGTTTGTGTTTGAAGTTTGGGATTGTTATTTGGACATGGACTGGTATTTTGTGGTTGACGTTTGGGATTGTGATTTGGACATGGACTGCTATTTTTGTGATCGACGTTTGGGATTGTGATTTGTACATGGCCTGGTATGTTTGTGGTTGACGTTTGGGATTGTGATTTGGACATGGACTAGTATGTTTGTGGTTGACGTTTGGGATTGTGATTTGGACATGGACTAGTATGTTTGTGGTTGACGTTTGGGATTGTGATTTGGACATGGACTAGTATGTTTGTGGTTGACGTTTGGGATTGTGATTTGGACATGGACTAGTATGTTTGTGGTTGACGTTTCGGATTGTTATTTGGACATGGACTGGTATGTTTGTGGTTGACGTTTGGGATTGTGATTTGGACATGGACTGGTATGTTTGTGGTTGACTTTTGGGGTTGTGATTTGGACATGAACTGGTATGTTTGTGATCGACGTTTGGGATTGTGATTTGGACATGGACTGGTATGTTTGTGATCGACGTTTGGGATTGTGATTTGGACATGGACTGGTATGTTTGTGTATTACTTTAAGGATTGTGATTTGGACATGGACTGGTATGTTTGTGGTTGACGTTTGGGGTTGTGATTTGGACATGAACTGGTATGTTTGTGATCGACGTTTGGGATTGTGATTTGGACATGGACTGGTATGTTTGTGATCGACGTTTGGGATTATGATTTGGACATGGACTGGTATGTTTGTGTATTACTTTAAGGATTGTGATTTGGACATGGACTGGTATGTTTGTGGTTGACGTTTGGGATTGTGATTTGGACATGGACCGGTATGTTTGTGTTTGACGTTTGGGATTGTGATTTGGACATGGACTGGTATGTTTGTGGTTGACTTTTGGGACTGTGATTTGGACATGGACTGGTATGTTTGTGTTTGACTTTAGGGATTGTGATTTGGACATGGACTGGTATGTTTGTGTTTGACTTTAGGGATTGTGATTGGACATGGACTGGTATGTTTGTATTTGACTTTTGGGACTGTGATTTGGACATGGACTGGTATGTTTGTGTTTGACTTTAGGGATTGTGATTTGGACATGGACTGGTATGTTTGTGATTGACTTTAGGGATTGTGATTTGGACATGGACTGGTATGTTTGTGATTGACTTTAGGGATTGTGATTTGGACATGGACTGGTATGTTTGTGATTGACTTTAGGGATTGTGATTTGGACATGGACTGGTATGTTTGTGATTGACTTTAGGGATTGTGATTTGGACATGGACTGGTATGTTTGTGATTGACTTTAGGGATTGTGATTTGGACATGGACTGGTATGTTTGTGGTTGACTTTAGGGATTGTGATTTGGACATGGACTGGTATGTTTGTGATTGACTTTAGGGATTGTGATTTGGACATGGACTGGTATGTTTGTGATTGACTTTAGGGATTGTGATTTGGACATGGACTGGTATGTTTGTGATTGACTTTAGGGATTGTGATTTGGACATGGACTGGTATGTTTGTGATTGACTTTAGGGATTGTGATTTGGACATGGACTGGTATGTTTGTGGTTGACTTTTGAGACTGTGATTTGGACATGGACTGGTATGTTGTGTTTGACTTTAGGGATTGTGATTTGGACATGGACTGGTATGTTTGTGTATTACTTTAAGGATTGTGATTTAGACATGGACGGGTATGTTTGTGTTTGAGTTTCGGGATTGTGATTTGGACATGGACTGGTATGTTTGTGTTTGACGTTTTGGATGGTGATTTGGATATGAATGGCATGTTTGTGGTTGACTTTTGGGATTGTAATTCGGACATGGACTGGTGTGTTTGTGTTTGACTTTTAGAATTGTGATTTGGATATGGATTGGTATGTTTGTGTTTGACTTTTGGGATTGTAATTCGGACATGGACTGGTGTGTTTGTGTTTGACTTTTAGAATTGTGATTTGGATATGGATTGGTATGTTTGTGTTTGACTTTTGGGATTGTTATTTGGACATGGCAGGTACGTTTGTGTTTGACTTTTGGGATTGTGATTTGGACATGGACTGTTATGTGTGTGTTTGACTTTTGGAATTGTGATTTGGATATGGACTGGTATGTTTGTGATTGACTTTAGGGATTGTGATTTGGACATGGACTGGTATGTTTGTGGTTGACTTTTGGGATTGTTATTTGGACATGGACGGGTATGTTTGTGTTTGAAGTTTGGGATTGTTATTTGGACATGGACTGGTATTTTGTGGTTGACGTTTGGGATTGTGATTTGGACATGGACTGCTATTTTTGTGATCGACGTTTGGGATTGTGATTTGTACATGGCCTGGTATGTTTGTGGTTGACGTTTGGGATTGTGATTTGGACATGGACTAGTATGTTTGTGGTTGACGTTTGGGATTGTGATTTGGACATGGACTAGTATGTTTGTGGTTGACGTTTGGGATTGTGATTTGGACATGGACTAGTATGTTTGTGGTTGACGTTTGGGATTGTGATTTGGACATGGACTAGTATGTTTGTGGTTGACGTTTCGGATTGTTATTTGGACATGGACTGGTATGTTTGTGGTTGACGTTTGGGATTGTGATTTGGACATGGACTGGTATGTTTGTGGTTGACTTTTGGGGTTGTGATTTGGACATGAACTGGTATGTTTGTGATCGACGTTTGGGATTGTGATTTGGACATGGACTGGTATGTTTGTGATCGACGTTTGGGATTATGATTTGGACATGGACTGGTATGTTTGTGTATTACTTTAAGATTGTGATTTGGACATGGACTGGTATGTTTGTGGTTGACGTTTGGGATTGTGATTTGGACATGGACCGGTATGTTTGTGTTTGACGTTTGGGATTGTGATTTGGACATGGACTGGTATGTTTGTGGTTGACTTTTGGGACTGTGATTTGGACATGGACTGGTATGTTTGTGTTTGACTTTAGGGATTGTGATTTGGACATGGACTGGTATGTTTGTGTTTGACTTTAGGGATTGTGATTTGGACATGGACTGGTATGTTTGTATTTGACTTTTGGGACTGTGATTTGGACATGGACTGGTATGTTTGTGTTGACTTTAGGGATTGTGATTTGGACATGGACTGGAATGTTTGTGATTGACTTTAGGGATTGTGATTTGGACATGGACTGGTATGTTTGTGATTGACTTTAGGGATTGTGATTTGGACATGGACTGGTATGTTTGTGATTGACTTTAGGGATTGTGATTTGGACATGGACTGGTATGTTTGTGATTGACTTTAGGGATTGTGATTTGGACATGGACTGGTATGTTTGTGGTTGACTTTTGGGACTGTGATTTGGACATGGACTGGTATGTTTGTGTTTGACTTTAGGGATTGTGATTTGGACATGGACTGGTATGTTTGTGTTTGACTTTAGGGATTGTGATTTGGACATGGACTGGTATGTTTGTATTTGACTTTTGGGACTGTGATTTGGACATGGACTGTTATGTTTGTGTTTGACTTTAGGGATTGTGATTTGGACATGGACTGGTAGGTTTGTGATTGACTTTAGGGATTGTGATTTGGACATGGACTGGTATGTTTGTGATTGACTTTAGGGATTGTGATTTGGACATGGCCTGGTATGTTTGTGATTGACGTTTGGGATTGTGATTTGGACATGGACTGGTATGTTTGTGATTGACTTTAGGGATTGTGATTTGGACATGGACTGGTATGTTTGTGTTTGACTTTAGGGATTGTGATTTGGACATGGACTGGTATGTTTGTGATTGACTTTAGGGATTGTGATTTGGACATGGACTGGTATGTTTGTGATTGACTTTAGGGATTGTGATTTGGACATGGACTGGTATGTTTGTGGTTGACTTTTGGGACTGTGATTTGGACATGGACTGGTATGTTTGTGTTTGACTTTAGGGATTGTGATTTGGACATGGACTGGTATGTTTGTGTATTACTTTAAGGATTGTGATTTAGACATGGACGGGTATGTTTGTGTTTGAGTTTCGGGATTGTGATTTGGACATGGACTGGTATGTTTGTGTTTGACGTTTTGGATGGTGATTTGGATATGAATGGCATGTTTGTGGTTGACTTTTGGGATTGTAATTCGGACATGGACTGGTGTGTTTGTGTTTGACTTTTAGAATTGTGATTTGGATATGGATTGGTATGTTTGTGTTTGACTTTTGGGATTGTTATTTGGACATGGCCGGTACGTTTGTGTTTGTCTTTTGGGATTGTGATTTGGACATGGACTGTTATGTGTGTGTTTGACTTTTGGAATTGTGATTTGGATATGGACTGGTATGTTAGTGTTTGACTTTAAGGATTGTGATTTTGACATGGATGGGTATGTTTGTGTTTGAAGTTTGGGATTGTTATTTGGACATGGACGGGTATGTTTGTGTTTGAAGTTTGGGATTGTTATTTGGACATGGACTGGTATTTTGTGGTTGACGTTTGGGATTGTGATTTGGACATGGACTGCTATTTTTGTGATCGACGTTTGGGATTGTGATTTGTACATGGCCTGGTATGTTTGTGGTTGACGTTTGGGATTGTGATTTGGACATGGACTAGTATGTTTGTGGTTGACGTTTGGGATTGTGATTTGGACATGGACTAGTATGTTTGTGGTTGACGTTTGGGATTGTGATTTGGACATGGACTAGTATGTTTGTGGTTGACGTTTGGGATTGTGATTTGGACATGGACTGGTATGTTTGTGGTTGACGTTTCGGATTGTTATTTGGACATGGACTGGTATGTTTGTGGTTGACGTTTGGGATTGTGATTTGGACATGGACTGGTATGTTTGTGTTTGACTTTAGGGATTGTGATTTGGACATGGACTGGTATGTTTGTGTTTGACTTTAGGGATTGTGATTTGGACATGGACTGGTATGTTTGTGTTTGACTTTAGGGATTGTGATTTGGACATGGACTGGTATGTTTGTGTTTGACTTTAGGGATTGTGATTTGGACATGGACTGGTATGTTTGTGATTGACTTTAGGGATTGTGATTTGGACATGGACTGGTATGTTTGTGTTTGACTTTAGGGATTGTGATTTGGACATGGACTGGTATGTTTGTGTTTGACTTTAGGGATTGTGATTTGGACATGGACTGGTATGTTTTTGTTTGACTTTAGGGATTGTGATTTGGACATGGACTGGTATGTTTGTGATTGACTTTAGGGATTGTGATTTGGACATGGACTGGTATGTTTGTGTTTGACTTTAGGGATTGTGATTTGGACATGGACTGGTATGTTTGTGTATTACTTTAAGGATTGTGATTTAGACATGGACGGTATGTTTGTGTTTGAGTTTCGGGATTGTGATTTGGACATGGACTGGTATGTTTGTGTTTGACGTTTTGGATGGTGATTTGGATATGAATGGCATGTTTGTGGTTGACTTTTGGATTGTAATTCGGACATGGACTGGTGTGTTTGTGTTTGACTTTTAGAATTGTGATTTGGATATGGATTGGTATGTTTGTGTTTGACTTTTGGGATTGTAATTCGGACATGGACTGGTGTGTTTGTGTTTGACTTTTAGAATTGTGATTTGGATATGGATTGGTATGTTTGTGTTTGACTTTTGGGATTGTTATTTGGACATGGCAGGTACGTTTGTGTTTGACTTTGGATTGTGATTTGGACATGGACTGTTATGTGTGTGTTTGACTTTGGAATTGTGATTTGGATATGGACTGGTATGTTGTGATTGACTTTAGGGATTGTGATTTGGACATGGACTGGTATGTTTGTGTTGACTTTTGGGATTGTTATTTGGACATGGACGGGTATGTTTGTGTTTGAAGTTTGGGATTGTTATTTGGACATGGACTGGTATTTTGTGGTGGGACGTTTGGGATTGTGATTTGGACATGGACTGCTATTTTGTGATCGACGTTTGGGATTGTGATTTGTACATGGCCTGGTATGTTTGTGGTTGACGTTTGGGATTGTGATTTGGACATGGACTAGTATGTTTGTGGTTGACGTTTGGGATTGTGATTTGGACATTGGCGGACTAGTATGTTTGTGGTTGACGTTGGGATTGTGATTTGGACATGGACTAGTATGTTTGTGTGTGACGTTTGGGATTGTGATTTGGACATGACTAGTATGTTTGTGGTTGACGTTTTCGGATTGTTATTTGGACATGGACTGGTATGTTTGTGGTTGACGTTGGGATTGTGATTTGGACATGGACTGGTATGTTTGTGGTTGACTTTTGGGGTGTGATTTGGACATGACTGGTATGTTTGTGATCGACGTTTGGGATTGTGATTTGGACATGACTGGTATGTTTGTGATCGACGTTTGGGATTATGATTTGGACATGGACTGGTATGTTTGTGTATTACTTTAAGGATTGTGATTGGACATGGACTGGTATGTTTGTGGTTGACGTTTGGGATTGTGATTTGGACATGGACCGGTATGTTTGTGTTTGACGTTTGGGATTGTGATTGGACATGGACTGGTATGTTTGTGTTGACTTTTGGGACTGTGATTTGGACATGGACTGGTATGTTTGTGTTTGACTTTAGGGATTGTGATTTGGACATGGACTGGTATGTTTGTGTTTGACTTTAGGGATTGTGATTTGGACATGGACTGGTATGTTTGTATTGACTTTTGGGACTGTGATTTGGACATGGACTGGTATGTTTGTGTTTGACTTTAGGGATTGTGATTTGGACATGGACTGGAATGTTTGTGATTGACTTTAGGGATTGTGATTTGGACATGGACTGGTATGTTTGTGATTGACTTTAGGGATTGTGATTTGGACATGGACTGGTATGTTGTGATTGACTTTAGGGATTGTGATTTGGACATGGACTGGTATGTTGTGATTGACTTTAGGGATTGTGATTGGACATGGACTGGTATGTTTGTGGTTGACTTTTGGGACTGTGATTTGGACATGGACTGGTATGTTTGTGTTTGACTTTAGGGATTGTGATTTGGACATGGACTGGTATGTTTGTGTTTGACTTTAGGGATTGTGATTTGGACATGGACTGGTATGTTTGTATTTGACTTTTGGGACTGTGATTTGGACATGGACTGTTATGTTTGTGTTTGACTTTAGGGATTGTGATTTGGACATGGACTGGTAGGTTTGTGATTGACTTTAGGGATTGTGATTTGGACATGGACTGGTATGTTTGTGATTGACTTTAGGGATTGTGATTTGGACATGGCCTGGTATGTTTGTGATTGACGTTTGGGATTGTGATTTGGACATGGACTGGTATGTTTGTGATTGACTTTAGGGATTGTGATTTGGACATGGACTGGTATGTTTGTGTTTGACTTTAGGGATTGTGATTTGGACATGGACTGGTATGTTTGTGATTGACTTTAGGGATTGTGATTTGGACATGGACTGGTATGTTTGTGATTGACTTTAGGGATTGTGATTTGGACATGGACTGGTATGTTTGTGGTTGACTTTTGGGACTGTGATTTGGACATGGACTGGTATGTTTGTGTTTGACTTTAGGGATTGTGATTTGGACATGGACTGGTATGTTTGTGTATTACTTTAAGGATTGTGATTTAGACATGGACGGGTGTTTGTGTGTTTGAGTTTCGGGAGTGATTTGGACATGGACTGGTATGTTTGTGTTTGACGTTTTGGATGGTGATTTGGATATGAATGGCATGTTTGTGGTTGACTTTTGGATTGTAATTCGGACATGGACTGGTGTGTTTGTGTTGACTTTTAGAATTGTGATTTGGATATGGATTGGTATGTTTGTGTTTGACTTTTGGATTGTTATTTGGACATGGCCGGTACGTTTGTGTTTGACTTTTGGGATTGTGATTTGGACATGGACTGTTATGTGTGTGTTTGACTTTTGGAATTGTGATTTGGATATGGACTGGTAGTTAGTGTTTGACTTTAAGGATTGTGATTTTGACATGGATGGGTATGTTTGTGTTTGAAGTTGGGATTGTTATTTGGACATGGACGGGTAT
This sequence comes from Anadara kagoshimensis, assembly GCA_021292105.1. Classification (NCBI taxonomy): domain Eukaryota; kingdom Metazoa; phylum Mollusca; class Bivalvia; order Arcoida; family Arcidae; genus Anadara; species Anadara kagoshimensis. Next base: position 32,665,571 of record CM037867.1, on the reverse strand, counting down.
GTTTGTGTTTGAAGTTTGGGATTGTTATTTGGACATGGACTGGTATTTTGTGGTTGACGTTTGGATTGTGATTTGGACATGGACTGCTATTTTTGTGATCGACGTTTGGGATTGTGATTTGTACATGGCCTGGTATGTTGTGGTTGACGTTTGGGATTGTGATTTGGACATGGACTAGTATGTTTGTGGTTGACGTTTGGGATTGTGATTTGGACATGGACTAGTATGTTTGTGGTTGACGTTTGGGATTGTGATTTGGACATGGACTAGTATGTTTGTGGTTGACGTTTGGGATTGTGATTTGGACATGGACTGGTATGTTTGTGGTTGACGTTTCGGATTGTTATTTGGACATGGACTGGTATGTTTGTGGTTGACGTTTGGGATTGTGATTTGGACATGGACTGGTATGTTTGTGGTTGACTTTTGGGGTTGTGATTTGGACATGAACTGGTATGTTTGTGATCGACGTTTGGGATTGTGATTTGGACATGGACTGGTATGTTTGTGATCGACGTTTGGGATTGTGATTTGGACATGGACTGGTATGTTTGTGTATTACTTTAAGGATTGTGATTTGGACATGGACTGGTATTTTGTGGTTGACGTTTAGGATTGTGATTTGGACATGGACCGGTATGTTTGTGTTTGACGTTTGGGATTGTGATTTGGACATGGACTGGTATGTTTGTGGTTGACTTTTTGGACTGTGATTTGGACATGGACTGGTATGTTTGTGTTTGACTTTAGGGATTGTGATTTGGACATGGACTGGTATGTTTGTGTTTGACTTTAGGGATTGTGATTTGGACATGGACTGGTATGTTTGTATTTGACTTTTGGGACTGTGATTTGGACATGGACTGGTATGTTTGTGTTTGACTTTAGGGATTGTGATTTGGACATGGACTGGTATGTTTGTGATTGACTTTAGGGATTGTGATTTGGACATGGACTGGTATGTTTGTGATTGACTTTAGGGATTGTGATTTGGACATGGACTGGTATGTTTGTGATTGACTTTAGGGATTGTGATTTGGACATGGACTGGTATGTTTGTGATTGACTTTAGGGATTGTGATTTGGACATGGACTGGTATGTTTGTGGTTGACTTTTGGGACTGTGATTTGGACATGGACTGGTATTTGTGTTTGACTTTAGGGATTGTGATTTGGACATGGACTGGTATGTTTGTGTTTGACTTTAGGGATTGTGATTTGGACATGGACTGGTATGTTTGTATTTGACTTTTGGGACTGTGATTTGGACATGGACTGTTATGTTTGTGTTTGACTTTAGGGATTGTGATTTGGACATGGACTGGTAGGTTTGTGATTGACTTTAGGGATTGTGATTTGGACATGGACTGGTATGTTTGTGATTGACTTTAGGGATTGTGATTTGGACATGGCCTGGTATGTTTGTGGTTGACGTTTGGGATTGTGATTTGGACATGGACTGGTATGTTTGTGATTGACTTTAGGGATTGTGATTTGGACATGGACTGGTATGTTTGTGTTTGACTTTAGGAATTGTGATTTGGACATGGACTTATATGTTTGTGTTTGACTTTAGGAATTGTGATTTGGACATGGACTGGTATGTTTGTGATTGACTTTAGGGATTGTGATTTGGACATGGACTTATATGTTTGTGTTTGACGTTTGGGATTGTGATTTGGACATGGACTGGTATGTTTGTGATTGACTTTAGGGATTGTGATTTGGACATGGACTGGTATGTTTGTGTTTGACTTTAGGGATTGTGATTTGGACATGGACTGGTATGTTTGTGATTGACTTTAGGGATTGTGATTTGGACATGGACTGGTATGTTTGTGTTTGACTTTAGGGATTGTGATTTGGACATGGACTGATATGTTTGTGATTGACTTTAGGGATTGTGATTTGGACATGGACTGGTATGTTTGTGTTTGACTTTAGGAATTGTGATTTGGACATGGACTTATATGTTTGTGTTTGACTTTAGGAATTGTGATTTGGACATGGACTGGTATGTTTGTGATTGACTTTAGGGATTGTGATTTGGACATGGACTTATATGTTTGTGTTTGACGTTTGGGATTGTGATTGGACATGGACTGGTATGTTTGTGATTGACTTTAGGGATTGTGATTTGGACATGGACTGGTATGTTTGTATTTGACTTTAGGGATTGTGATTTGGACATGGACTGGTATGTTTGTATTTGACTTTAGGGATTGTGATTTGGACATGGACTGGTATGTTTGTGATTGACTTTAGGGATTGTGATTTGGACATGGACCGGTATGTTTGTGATTGACTTTAGGGATTGTGATTTGGGCATGAACTGGTATGTTTGTGTTTGACTTTAGGGATTGTGATTTGGACATGGACTGGTATGTTTGTATTTGACTTTAGGGATTGTGATTTGGACATGGACTGGTATGTTTGTGTTTGACTTTAGGGATTGTGATTTGGACATGGACTGGTATGTTTGTGATTGACTTTAGGGATTGTAATTTGGACATGGACTGGTATGTTTGTGTTTGACTTTAGGGATTGTGATTTGGACATGGACTGGTATGTTTGTATTTGACTTTAGGGATTGTGATTTGGACATGGACTGATATGTTTGTATTTGACTTTAGGGATTGTGATTTGGACATGGACTGGTATGTTTGTATTTGACTTTAGGGATTGTGATTTGGACATGGACTGGTATGTTTGTGATTGACTTTAGGGATTGTGATTTGGACATGGACTGGTATGTTTGTGTTTGACTTTAGGAATTGTGATTTGGACATGGACTGGTATGTTTGTGATTGACTTTAGGGATTGTGATTTGGACATGGACTGGTATGTTTGTGGTTGACTTTAGGGATTGTAATTTGGACATGGACTGGTATGTTTGTGATTGACTTTAGGGATTGTGATTTGGACATGGACTGGTATGTTTGTGTTTGACTTTAGGAATTGTGATTTGGACATGGACTGGTATGTTTGTGATTGACTTTAGGATTGTGATTTGGACATGGACTGGTATGTTTGTGGTTGACTTTAGGGATTGTGATTTGGACATGGACTGGTATGTTTGTGGTTGACTTTAGGGATTGTGATTTGGACATGGACTGGTATGTTTGTGTTTGACTTTAGGGATTGTGATTTGGACATGGACTGGTATGTTTGTGTTTGACTTTAGGAATTGTGATGTTGACATGGACTGGTATGATTGTGTTTGACTTTAGGAATTGTGATTTGGACATGGACTGGTATGTTTGTGTTTGACTTTAGGAATTGTGATTTGGACATGGACTGGTATGTTTGTGTTTGACTTTAGGGATTGTGATTTAGACATGGACTTGTATGTTTGTGTTTGACTTTAGGAATTGTGATTTGGACATGGACTGGTATGTTTGTGTTTGACTTTAGGAATTGTGATTTGGACATGGACTGGTATGTTTGTGTTTGACTTTAGGAATTGTGATTTGGACATGGACTGGTATGTTTGTGTTTGACTTTAGGGATTGTGATTTAGACATGGACTGGTATGTTTGTGTTTGACTTTAGGAATTGTGATTTGGACATGGACTGGTATGTTTGTGTTTGACTTTAGGGATTGTGATTTAGACATGGACTGGTATGTTTGTGTTTGACTTTAGGAATTGTGATTTGGACATGGACTGGTATGTTTGTGTTTGACTTTAGGAATTGTGATTTGGACATGGACTGGTATGTTTGTGTTTGACTTTAGGAATTGTGATTTGGACATGGACTGGTATGTTTGTGTTTGACTTTAGGGATTGTGATTTAGACATGGACTGGTATGTTTGTGTTTGACTTTAGGAATTGTGATTTGGACATGGACTGGTATGTTTGTGTTTGACTTTAGGAATTGTGATTTGGACATGGACTGGTATGTTTGTGTTTGACTTTAGGGATTGTGATTTAGACATGGACTGGTATGTTTGTGTTTGACTTTAGGAATTGTGATTTGGACATGGACTGGTATGTTTGTGTTTGACTTTAGGGATTGTGATTTGGACATGGACCGTTATGTTTGTGTTTGACTTTAGGGATTGTGATTTGGACATGGACCGTTATGTTTGTGTTTGACTTTAGGGATTGTGATTTGGACATGGACCGTTATGTTTGTGTTTGACTTTAGGGATTGTGATTTGGACATGGACTGGTATGTTTGTGATTGACTTTAGGGATTGTGATTTGGACATGGACTGGTATGTTTGTGATTGACTTTAGGGATTGTGATTTGGACATGGACTGGTATGTTTGTGATTGACTTTAGGGATTGTGATTTGGACATAGACTGGTATGTTTGTGATTGACTTTAGGGATTGTGATTTGGACATGGACTGGTATGTTTGTGTTTGATTTTAGGAATTGTGATTTGGACATGGACTGGTATGTTTGTATTTGACTTTAGGGATTGTGATTTGGACATGGACTGGTATGTTTGTGATTGACTTTAGGGATTGTGATTTGGACATGGACTGGTATGTTTGTATTTGACTTTAGGGATTGTGATTTGGACATGGACTGGTATGTTTGTATTTGACTTTAGGGATTGTGATTTGGACATGGACTGGTATGTTTGTGATTGACTTTAGGGATTGTGATTTGGACATAGACTGGTATGTTTGTGATTGACTTTAGGGATTGTGATTTGGACATGGACTGGTATGTTTGTGTTTGACTTTAGGAATTGTGATTTGGACATGGACTGGTATGTTTGTGTTTGACTTTAGGGATTGTGATTTGGACATGGACTGGTATGTTTGTGATTGACTTTAGGGATTGTGATTTGGACATGGACTGGTATGTTTGTGATTGACTTTAGGGATTGTGATTTGGACATAGACTGGTATGTTTGTGATTGACTTTAGGGATTGTGATTTGGACATGGACTGGTATGTTTGTGTTTGACTTTAGGGATTGTGATTTGGACATGGACTGGTATGTTTGTGATTGACTTTAGGGATTGTGATTTGGACATGGACTGGTATGTTTGTGATTGACTTTAGGGATTGTGATTTGGACATGGACTGGTATGTTTGTATTTGACTTTAGGGATTGTGATTTGGACATGGACTGGTATGTTTGTGTTTGACTTTAGGGATTGTGATTTGGACATGGACTGGTATGTTTGTGTTTGACTTTAGGGATTGTGATTTGGACATGGACTGGTATGTTTGTATTTGACTTTAGGGATTGTGATTTGGACATGGACTGGTATGTTTGTGATTGACTTTAGGGATTGTGATTTGGACATAGACTGGTATGTTTGTGATTGACTTTAGGGATTGTGATTTGGACATGGACTGGTATGTTTGTGTTTGACTTTAGGAATTGTGATTTGGACATGGACTGGTATGTTTGTGTTTGACTTTAGGGATTGTGATTTGGACATGGACTGGTATGTTTGTGATTGACTTTAGGGATTGTGATTTGGACATGGACTGGTATGTTTGTGATTGACTTTAGGGATTGTGATTTAGACATAGACTGGTATGTTTGTGATTGACTTTAGGGATTGTGATTTGGACATGGACTGGTATGTTTGTGTTTGACTTTAGGGATTGTGATTTGGACATGGACTGGTATGTGTGTGATTGACTTTAGGGATTGTGATTTGGACATGGACTGGTATGTTTGTGATTGACTTTAGGGATTGTGATTTGGACATGGACTGGTATGTTTGTATTTGACTTTAGGGATTGTGATTTGGACATGGACTGGTATGTTTGTGTTTGACTTTAGGGATTGTGATTTGGACATGGACTGGTATGTTTGTGATTGACTTTAGGGATTGTGATTTGGACATGGACTGGTATGTTTGTGATTGACTTTAGGGATTGTGATTTGGACATGGACTGGTATGTTTGTATTTGACTTTAGGGATTGTGATTTGGACATGGACTGGTATGTTTGTGATTGACTTTATGGATTGTGATTTGGACATAGACTGGTATGTTTGTGATTGACTTTAGGGATTGTGATTTGGACATGGACTGGTATGTTTGTGTTTGACTTTAGGGATTGTGATTTGGACATGGACTGGTATGTTTGTGTTTGACTTTAGGGATTGTGATTTGGACATGGACTGGTATGTTTGTGTTTGACTTTAGGGATTGTGATTTGGACATGGACTGGTATGTTTGTGTTTGACTTTAGGGATTGTGATTTGGACATGGACCGTTATGTTTGTATTTGACTTTAGGGATTGTGATTTGGACATGGACTGGTATGTTTGTGTTTGACTTTAGGGATTGTGATTTGGACATGGACTGGTATGTTTGTATTTGACTTTAGGGATTGTGATTTGGACATGGACTGGTATGTTTGTGTTTGACTTTAGGGATTGTGATTTGGACATGGACTGGTATGTTTGTATTTGACTTTAGGGATTGTGATTTGGACATGGACTGGTATGTTTGTGTTTGACTTTAGGGATTGTGATTTGGACATGGACTGGTATGTTTGTGTTTGACTTTAGGGATTGTGATTTGGACATGGACTGGTATGTTTGTGTTTGATTTTAGGGATTGTGATTTGGACATGGACTGGTATGTTTGTGTTTGACTTTAGGGATTGTGATTTGGACATGGACTGGTATGTTTGTGTTTGACTTTAGGGATTGTGATTTGGACATGGACTGGTATGTTTGTATTTGACTTTAGGGATTGTGATTTGGACATGGACTGGTATGTTTGTGTTTGACTTTAGGGATTGTGATTTGGACATGGACTGGTATGTTTGTATTTGACTTTAGGGATTGTGATTTGGACATGGACTGGTATGTTTGTGTTTGACTTTAGGGATTGTGATTTGGACATGGACTGGTATGTTTGTGTTTGACTTTAGGGATTGTGATTTGGACATGGACTGGTATGTTTGTGTTTGACTTTAGGGATTGTGATTTGGACATGGACTGGTATGTTTGTGATTGACTTTAGGGATTGTGATTTGGACATGGACTGGTATGTTTGTGATTGACTTTAGGGATTGTGATTTGGACATGGACTGGTATGTTTGTATTTGACTTTAGGGATTGTGATTTGGACATGGACTGGTATGTTTGTGTTTGACTTTAGGGATTGTGATTTGGACATGGACTGGTATGTTTGTGTTTGACTTTAGGGATTGTGATTTGGACATGGACTGGTATGTTTGTATTTGACTTTAGGGATTGTGATTTGGACATGGACTGGTATGTTTGTGATTGACTTTAGGGATTGTGATTTGGACATAGACTGGTATGTTTGTGATTGACTTTAGGGATTGTGATTTGGACATGGACTGGTATGTTTGTGTTTGACTTTAGGAATTGTGATTTGGACATGGACTGGTATGTTTGTGTTTGACTTTAGGGATTGTGATTTGGACATGGACTGGTATGTTTGTGATTGACTTTAGGGATTGTGATTTGGACATGGACTGGTATGTTTGTGATTGACTTTAGGGATTGTGATTTGGACATAGACTGGTATGTTTGTGATTGACTTTAGGGATTGTGATTTGGACATGGACTGGTATGTTTGTGTTTGACTTTAGGGATTGTGATTTGGACATGGACTGGTATGTGTGTGATTGACTTTAGGGATTGTGATTTGGACATGGACTGGTATGTTTGTGATTGACTTTAGGGATTGTGATTTGGACATGGACTGGTATGTTTGTATTTGACTTTAGGGATTGTGATTTGGACATGGACTGGTATGTTTGTGTTTGACTTTAGGGATTGTGATTTGGACATGGACTGGTATGTTTGTGATTGACTTTAGGGATTGTGATTTGGACATGGACTGGTATGTTTGTGATTGACTTTAGGGATTGTGATTTGGACATGGACTGGTATGTTTGTATTTGACTTTAGGGATTGTGATTTGGACATGGACTGGTATGTTTGTGATTGACTTTATGGATTGTGATTTGGACATAGACCGGTATGTTTGTAATTGACTTTAGGGATTGTGATTTGCACATGGACTGGTATGTTTGTGTTTGACTTTAGGGATTGTGATTTGGACATGGACTGGTATGTTTGTGTTTGACTTTAGGGATTGTGATTTGGACATGGACTGGTATGTTTGTGTTTGACTTTAGGGATTGTGATTTGGACATGGACTGGTATGTTTGTGTTTGACTTTAGGGATTGTGATTTGGACATGGACCGTTATGTTTGTATTTGACTTTAGGGATTGTGATTTGGACATGGACTGGTATGTTTGTGTTTGACTTTAGGGATTGTGATTTGGACATGGACTGGTATGTTTGTATTTGACTTTAGGGATTGTGATTTGGACATGGACTGGTATGTTTGTGTTTGACTTTAGGGATTGTGATTTGGACATGGACTGGTATGTTTGTATTTGACTTTAGGGATTGTGATTTGGACATGGACTGGTATGTTTGTGTTTGACTTTAGGGATTGTGATTTGGACATGGACTGGTATGTTTGTGTTTGACTTTAGGGATTGTGATTTGGACATGGACTGGTATGTTTGTGTTTGATTTTAGGGATTGTGATTTGGACATGGACTGGTATGTTTGTGTTTGACTTTAGGGATTGTGATTTGGACATGGACTGGTATGTTTGTGTTTGACTTTAGGGATTGTGATTTGGACATGGACTGGTATGTTTGTGTTTGACTTTAGGGATTGTGATTTGGACATGGACTGGTATGTTTGTGTTTGACTTTAGGGATTGTGATTTGGACATGGACTGGTATGTTTGTGTTTGACTTTAGGGATTGTGATTTGGACATGGACTGGTATGTTTGTGTTTGACTTTAGGGATTGTGATTTGGACATGGACCGTTATGTTTGTATTTGACTTTAGGGATTGTGATTTGGACATGGACTGGTATGTTTGTGTTTGACTTTAGGGATTGTGATTTGGACATGGACTGGTATGTTCGTATTTGACTTTAGGGATTGTGATTTGGACATGGACTGGTATGTTTGTGTTTGACTTTAGGGATTGTGATTTGGACATGGACTGGTATGTTTGTATTTGACTTTAGGGATTGTGATTTGGACATGGACTGGTATGTTTGTGATTGACTTTAGGGATTGTGATTTGGACATGGACCGGTATGTTCTGTTTGATGACTGACCTCCTGGGTTACTCTCCATCACACAAGCGACATTACGATACCATTGGTAAAGTCTTGTCCTTCGTCGTAGACAAGAACCATCTTTCGGATTACTGTAAAGACAAAATTAAAGAAAATAATAAAAATATACTATTTGCCCCCAAATTGAAATTATATTAAGAAATACGGGTTTTTTTAAAGTAAGTGAAATAATTACTGAAATGTTTCATTATTGCTTATTAGCGATTTGGAGCTGTGGCAAGGTTTTATAAAAAGTTAAAAAAAAAAAAAAAGAAACAGGGTGTCACTTTCTTGCGCCGGCAACCTATATTTAAACCCGAAATCCTTTCGAAAGGCGGTTGGTAACGCCACAAGCGTGTGACAAGCTGTCCATTGCAATAAGCACTTTCAGTTTGATTGGAAATGTTTATCTAGTTGACCACATTGATTACTTACACAATGCAATTTAAATTAGATTTTTATATCTAATCGGTCACTTAGAAAACTCACAATTTTCGATTTGATTGAAGATGTCCATCTAGTCATTTCACTACGAAGACTTTGCACAACGAAGTAGGCTGCTTACAAATAAATTGTTAACTCAGGGATATTGCAAGCCTAGGCTTATCAAGGCCCTCAAAAAGTTTATGGCCGTCATCACAGTATTGTTGATAGGTTTGATGTCTCTGTGTCCAGGATTACCCTAAATATATTTGACGTCTCATAGTTCCATGTTCCTTTCACACAATTTTGATTACACACGTGGCGGGTGTAGCTAGCTAAAGAGGAGGTGCTTACCTTTCCGGAGCACCCGGCCTCACTTCCCTGGTGGAAGTTCACGTGTCTAACCTAACTTGTTAGTTCCAAAGTCTTTACTTTGCATCTGGATTGTGATTCGGACATGGATTAGTATGTTTGTTTTTGTTTAGTAACTTTGTTTTAATAGATTTTCCTTAAACCTTAGAAGGTAAAATATAGTAGTTTTTTTCTGTTCATAAAACGTTCTTAGAAAATCCTTATTTAAATAACGCTACATAAATAAATAAATAAATAAATAAATAAATAAATAAAGACGATGAATTAATAAATCAATCAACATGATAAATAAATAAGGTAGTAAATAAAATAATTACTTTCCACTTGTAATTTTGATGGCTTCGTTAGAGAAAGCATCCACCATAAACGTCATGGTAACATTGGCAGGGCTGGTGTCATTGGTTATGGTATTTAATTCAAATTTACTGAACCAAGAATGACCCGTTGTGTTGTAGGCGTTGAATCGAAGCTGTTAGAAAAAAAACAATATTTACATGTGTGATGTTTTATTGTATAAAACTTCGTTTGAGAACAAATGTAACAGGAACTGTCTTTTGAAAATACACCCCGCCCCAACATTTTAATATTTACACGCGACCTTGACATTTTTTGTATGACCTTGGTTCAAGGTCATGACAAAATTTTGGACCATGAAAATAATTCATGTGTAGTTTTATTACAGTTGTCCAAACCATTGATGAAATATGGCCTGGACACAATTTTACACGGACAGACGGACGGACAGACGTGGTGATTCCTATTAACTAGTTTGCTGGGGTATCGGTATAGGAGTAATACCATTGCTATAGTGACTTTACTTATTTGTCGCTTATGCACATATGCGTGACGACATTGGTTAGTTGTACAACTGCCGTAGCTCAGTTGGTAGAGTGGTCGCTCCGTAAGTGGAAGGTCGCGGGTTAGTTCTTTCACCAAGCACTCGGGTTACGAAATGAAGTCACGGTTCTTTCGGATGGGAACTTAAAATAATCGAGGTCCCATGTCACGGTAGGCTTGGCACGCTAAAGAACCCTGCTGTATAATGTAATCAGCGCAACGCACGGGCAAAATTTCTGCACCTTAGCCTATGGCTGGAGACGCCTCGATAAAAGTGAAATTCTTAAGTGGGACGTTAAACACCATTTCTTAACCCAACTAAAAATTGGTTGGTTGTTCCAAGGATTTGAAATGCATGCCATACGCAACAGTGTTTAAAAATTAATTTCAAGGTTTTAAAAAATAAAAAATAAGATTACCAAAAATATAACAATTGAACTGTCTAGAATTGGTGTTTATAGCGTTATAACACCCATTACTGCGCAAAGCGAAATAATCATAACACGCGTCATCAAATTTGTTTTGCATGGGTAGTTTGCCAACTTAACGAGTGGTCAAGATACGGGCGGCTAATGACCTCTGAATCAACGATAAATAGTCGAATGTCAGCTACGAGTGGTCAAGATACGGGCGGCTTATGGCCTATGAATCAACGATAAATAGTCGAATGTCAGCTTACGAGTGGTCAAGATACGGTTGGCTAATGACCTCTGAATAAAAGAAAAGGCGTCAAATCTCAGCTTACGAGTGGTCAAGATACGGATGGCTAATGACCTCTGAATAAAAGAAAAGGCGTCAAATCTCAGCTTACGAGTGATCAAGATACGGATGGCTAATGACCTCTGAATAAAAGAAAAGGCGTCAAATCTCAGCTTACGAGTGGTCAAGATACGGATGGCTAATGACCTCTGAATAAAAGAAAAGGCGTCAAATCTCAGCTTACGAGTGGTCAAGATACGGATGGCTAATGACCTCTGAATCAACGAAAAGGAGTCAAATCTCAGCTTACGAGTGGTCAAGATACGGATGGCTAATGACCTCTGAATCAACGAAAAGGAGTCAAATCTCAGCTCAATATACAGCAACCGTCAAACACATTGTCGAGATAAAGTTACTTTGGGGCAGTGATTAACTGTCGATTGTGCACTACGTCTTAGCTTATTGTTAAAACTGTAAACCGCTTTATATTTGCACAGACATATTTTAGCGATTTTCTTCAATATAGGTGATTGACACATCTTTATTTTAGCGCACAAACAATTTGTTTGTACTTGGAGTCCCTTATAGGTGTTTTAGGGCAGTTTTATCTGACTGCCAAAAGCGCTAAAATAAAACTGCCGCTAACATTTCACAGTTTACCGTATTTTGACAGTTTTACACCCGTTATATAAAACATACCCCATACATATCCAGTCCCATACCAGTTATATTTTGCTTGACACAGTAATATTCCCTCTGCTCCGACATGGCTACCAAAGACATCACAAACACCAACGCAACAACACTTGCCGCCATCTTTGTTTTCAATGTGACCAGATCGTCTGCAGACTTCGTTAGTTAAGATTTAGTCGTATAAAGTGTAGTCTTGCATCAGACAATATCCAGTCAGATCCAGTCATTTGTGGTTAGTTTATAAAATTAAAATGTTGTTATGGTAATTATAATGCACGTGATTATACAATAATCTAAAAGAAATGGACATAAACGTCATTGATATGTATAAACTTTCTTAAAGGTGAATTTATAATTCTCAGAACCGAAAAAAAGACAAGTGGCTATTATCAAACAACTACGGAAAAAGACCATTAGCAACTAAAACATGTTTCTGGTGTGTCATAGTTGCCATCGTAACAGAAACAAGCGGTGGTTATCAAACAATGACTATTAAAATTCAGCTCAGCTAATTGCCATCTTAATACAGACAAAACAGTGACTGTCAACGTCAAACTATGAAGAATTATTGTTGCCATCTTAAAATAAACATCGGTGAATATTAAAGTACAGTCAAACCTGTTTATGCCACCTATCGGGAAGCAGTTAAAGTGGCCTTTATGGGCAGGTGGCCTTTATATACAGGTTCAAATAACATAAATAAAGAACAAGTGGGATAATTATGTACTGGCCCTTATATAGAGGTGGCCTTTAATCCAGGTTGGGCTGTATTCTAATAATAAAATACTTTTAGCATGTATGAGGAGTCATGGTTACATCTCATTTTGGCTCGTTAACTGTAAGACAAATTTGTTTTTAGTCACTAGATATCCATATCTATCTCGACCAATCGGTTGTCGAGCTTTGTCTTATTTTTGTAAGTATAACTTTCGAAAGACCTGCAATGTAGCCAGGGTGTTCTCGGCAAGTTTAATTTAGAGCGCACAACACAACTATGAAGCCAAGACCATCTTTCCTTCTTAGGTCGAATGGTCACTATTTAACTACACGTTATCTAAGTCTCGCAAATTATCGCCGACCACCTGACGAATATACCTATATGACGAGACTTGCAGACGTTACGTCTTTCATCTCAAATTATTTATATTTAAAAAAATCAAAACCTTCAGTATAAAAAAATCATAAATGTTATTTAACTAGATGACGAGCGATAAATTATGGCTGTTGTGTTTTATGTAGAATATCACACGTAGAAATGCCCTAAATATTTAATTTCATCAGTGACACGTAACCACAGACGGTGTCAAAATGTCATATGTGATTTTTATGATAATTAAGAACAATAAAACGTTGATTCCTGTAGATTTTTCAAACCAACGTATTATTTCTTCACTTTTACTGTTGTTAACGCACTCTACCAAGAGTTTCCTCAAACCAAGAAACCCTGATGTCCTTAATTTGTCTCCATAGTAACATATCAGTATCAAACGAAGTAATATGATTATGTTTTATTCATTGTTTATGTCATTTCATGACGTTTTATTAAATGTTCTGTAAAAACAGATTTTTTTATTAATATACAAATATAAATAATCATGAATAATTCATCCAACGTAACAGAGTATAAGCTGATACATCTAACTTGTCAGTTTTAAAGGTTTTACTTTGCTTCTTGATTGTAAATTAGGTATCGGTAAAAACGTGCATTCATTAGACAGGCATGATGGATACAAAATGAATTGTTTCGTGTTAAAATTTGAAAATTTGTTACATAGAATTTCCTTAGCCTAATTTGGTAAAATATATTTTGGTCCTTTGGGTAGCTTTTTAACATCTTCAAAATAATTTTGGTTTCATAATTTTGGTCCAAGCACTACTGATGAGGAATTGTATTCCAAAACGGCCGTCTAGTGCTGTAAAATTAAAACTGGTATAATATGTAATTACATAACTTTTATTTATTAAAAAGTTTTAACTCAATGAAGGACATAAAAATGTAACACTTCATATACAGAAAATGTAGAACCTGTCTCTGTGTACATGATTGGCCTGAATATATTTGACGTCCCATAGTACCATGTTCCTTTTAATCAATTTTGATTACACACGTGACGGGTGTAGCAAGCTAAACAAGGGGTACTTACCCTTCCGGAGCACCCGACCTCACTTTTTCTGGTGGAAGTTCATGTGTTTAAGCTTACTTGCCAGTTTCAAATGTTTTATTTAGCTTCTGGATTGTGATTCGGACATGGATTAGTATGTTTGTTTTTTATATGAAAGAAGAAACAAATCTTTTATAATAGGAATTAACCAAATCGAGGCTTATCAAGGCCTTCAAATAATTATATTATCGTAATCACACTATTGTTGATAAATATCTCCGAATTAAAATTGTCTTGGATACATTAGACGTCAACATATTTCAACATGTTCCTTTTATATTCAATTTTGACCTAATTTGCCAGCTTTCAAAGTTTTTAATTGATTTTGTGGTTTTTATTTGAACACTCAGGTATTTTTATAGTTGACTTTTGCGATTGTACTATGAAAGTTGACGTGGGAGTAGTACTTTTGTAGAATCACTCATAATCCAGATGAATTTACAACCAGTGGTTTATAAAACATGTATAAGGTTATCAAGTCCAAAATTAGTATATTCAGATATATAAAACTATGAATAAATTTGAAGGTCATAACTTGCAAATTTATCAGTTTTTCTTCTGATCGTAGGAGTTCATCCAGTTTAATTCTACAAATGACTAATTAAATTTATAATTATCTTATTATGATTTATTACTTCACTGTATGACAAATGTGGTGATGACTTCAATTTTCTTAGTGTCAACAAATTTTTTTCTTTGTAGCAATATACCTGCTTATGGTGTATTTGTTTTCCCAATTAATACATTATGGTAGAGCTTGTTTCCACTACCGAAACTTTATACAACGAAGCAATCTGCTTACAAAAAATTGTTGACGCAGGGATATTGCAACCCCAGTCTTATCAAGACCCTTAAAAAGTTTTATTCCGTCATCACAGTATTGTTGATAAGTTTGATGTCTCTGAATTCAGGATTTCCCTAGATATATTTGACGTTCCATAGTTCCATGTTCCTTTCACTCAATTTTGATTGCACACGTGGTGGGTGTAGCTAGCTAAAACAGGAGGTGCTAACCTTAACGGAGCACCCGGTCTCACTTCCCTGGTGCTAACCCTTCTGGTGGAAGTTCTCGTGTTTAACCAAACGTATCTGTTTCAAAGTTCTTACTTTGCTTTAGGATTGTGATTCGAACATGGATTAGTTTGTTTTTGATTTTTATTAACACGACATATTGGGAAAACAAAATAATTTTACCTTTTGATGAGGAATTGTATTCCGAAACGGCCGTCTAGTGCTGTAAAATTAAAACTGGTATAATATGTAATTTAAACCCCTGAGCCGATATCTCTGCTGGTGGCTGGTGCCCCGAGGATATCACCAACTCAGTAGGCAATAATTTGGTATTATTGTCAGAAATATACTATAATTGTCTAAATTTCCTGCAAGTTAAAATTTGAAATTTCTCAAAAACTAAGGTATACTCTCTCATGCAAAGTATTTCCTTAGCTTACTTTGGTAAAATATATTTTGGTCCTTTGGGTAGCTTTTCAACATCTTCAAAATAATTTTGATTTCATAATTTTGGTCCAAGCACTACTGATGAGGAATTGTATTCCGAAACGGCCGTCTAGTGCTGTAAAATTAAAACTGGTATAATATGTAATTTACTATAACTAAACTATTCGAATGATAACAAATTCAATGGATAATACAAGTTATTACTAAACCTGTTTTAATTCTATAAAATTTTGCAGCATTAGACGACCGTTTTGGGATTACATTTCTCATCAATTGGGCTTTGAACAAATTTGTTGAAATTAAAAAAGGGGAAATCCATGTAACCAAATCCACCTAAGAAAATACTTTGAACGATTAAGCATGGCTTTGCTTTTAGAAAGTTTAAAATGTTAGTAGCAGATAAAAATTTTGATTTAAAACGTTTATGTAAAAAATTGACGTATTGCCGGCCACGACCACAATGTTCCAACAAAGGCCTGACATGTTTGAATTACTCACAAAAAGATTAAAAACTTCGTCTGAATTGTGCCATTAAATGACGTCACTGACATAACACTAGTACGTCATTTGTTGCCATGACACTGCTGTGGCACCGTGATGGCGACCAGTGTCGTAACATAAAAGGCATGACCGACGATACGTCAATACTATGTATTGCCTTTTGGGATAACAATATTTTCGGAGATGCTTAATTCACCAGCCCAGGCCCCAGTTTCACAATCATTCCTTAACTAAGATTTTCCTTAACTTAAATTTAGCAAATTTTTGTAATCTCTTTTTGAAACTACTGGTGAATATTTTTGTCAAAACTAATTAATCTAGTTTAAATCTAGAAGTGATCATTAAAACGACACCTTAAATTCCTCAATAGCCTGAAAAATCAACAAAATTACAAAGATTTGAAATTTTGCATGATTTAAGTGAAGGAAAATCTTAGCTAAGGAATGATTGTGGCACCGGGGCCAGTGGTGTTATTATTACTAACCTTGCTTAAAGCACTAGACGGCAGTTTTACAGTACAATTTTAGGTCAGTACTGCTCAGGCTAAAATTGTGCAATACAGTCCAACCTGCCTTAAAGACCACCTCTATATGAGGACCAACAACTTATACAGTCCAACCTGCCTTAAAGACCACTCCATATGAGGGCCACACACTTATAAAGACCAGTAGAGGTGTATCCCAATTGTTCTTTATTCATAGTATTTGAACCTGTATATAAGGACCACTTGCCCATTAAGACCACTTTTACTATTTCCTTTGGGTGGCCTTTATAGACAGGTTTTTAAACTGGTTTTTTAAGATCTTGAAATGAGAAAAATTAAAGGAGGGTCTAAATATTTTTTATTGAATCTACACTAGACAATGCAAGAAGCAAACCGAGGAAGACAAGAAAGTGCAAATACACTAATGATAAAAATCTGACATAAGGCACTGAAATTAATGTACAATGGTATTGTTATAGTACTGTTAAAGGATGTTTTTTTCTCACTTATTGTACAGCATTTAGTTGAAATCATACTTTAATATACTTTAAGTTAGAAGTGTACTTTCTACATGAACAGTAACAGGAATATACAAATGAAACAGAAACTTGGTTAAATCTGAAGAGAAGAATGTCGCAAAATCATTTAACCTACATACAAATATATGCATGCCATACTATCCCTTAATACATCAAAACAGACTAATCCATGTCCGAATCACAATCCAGAAGCAAATTAAAAACTAAAAACTTTGAAACTGACAAGTTATTTTAGACACGTGAACATTCATCAGAGAAGTAAGGCCGGGTGTTCCGGAAGTGTAAGTACCTTCTGTTTAGCTAGCTATACCCAAAATCAAAATTGTGTGAAACAAACATGGAAATATTGGACGTCAAATATATCCAGGGCAATCCTGGTCACAGAGACATTATACTTATCAACAATACTGTGGTGACGACCATAAAACTTTTTGAGGGCTTTGATAAGCCTAGGCTTGCAATATCCCTGAGTGATTTAATTATTACAACATTTTGCGAGACATTTCTTTGAATGGTGACAAGATAAAACACTTTGAGTACGTTGGTTGGTTGGTTGGTTGGTTGGTTGGTTGAATGTTGCTTAACATCGCATCAGCAATTTTTCGGCTATTCACGACGAGAACTATTTGATTAATCTTTATTGATTAATCTATGAACAATTTTGTGTATGCATATGAAGTGTGAGTGTTGTATGGTCTGCCTTGTGCTAGCGAGCACTCAGGGCTACTTTAATATGCAAGCTCACAGAGTCAATACGCCCCAATAATACTTTGATGACGGCCATTAAAACACGACTGATTCTGTAGTTTCTACTTCATATTTCACACGTGGCAGGCGGATGTGGTGAGATACACCGGAACTACATCCGGTCACAATTCTCCTGTTAAAAGTTCACATGTTCCATTGAATTTGTCTGTTTCGTTTTGTTTTTACTTTTTTATTTTGATTTCGGATTGTGATTTTGACATGTATTAGCATGGTTGCATTTTTAATTGGAACTGAATCCTAATTATGACCCTCCCGAAAAGCTACATTAGAAACTACATGACAAACTTCATGAATGTTATACATTTTTCTATTTTCCTTTTAAGCAGCAATATACCTCTTTCGCCAGCTTATTGCGTATTTGTTCCAGTCAGAACGGCACTTTATATACAGCATAACGAATTGCTTGAAAATTACAAGCCCAGACATATTAAGTCTCTCAAAAAGTTTAAAGATCGTCATCACAACATTGTATTTAGTAAGATGTCTCCAAATTAACCTTTGATATTTTTGACGTCTCATAGTTCTATGTTCTTTTTGTTCTCAATTTCGATTTTACACGAGATGAGTGTAGCCAGCTAAAAGGGATGGCTTTCCTTTCTGAGCATCCGGTCTCACTTCCTCATGGATGTTTTCGAAATAAACTTAATTTGCCAGTTTGAAAGATTGTTATTTTACTTTGTAATAGTGGCTTGGACATGTTTTTGATGTTTTATTTGTTTCCAGTTATTGAAAATCTGTTTGCATTTTTACTTTCTTCATCAGTCAGCAGTTACCTATCTGCCAATTCCGTGTTAAGTTTAATCAGTCACTTCACGAGTGAAACAACAGTATTATTGGAAAAATAATTGAAAGATTATATGTACATAGCTTAAAATGGAAATTATTTAGACGAAGTAAATTTAATTTTTATTGTCAAGCACTCTATGTCGACAATATTACAGTATAACAGTTGTCACCCTTGAGTAACGATCTGAAGTTTATATCGAATTTACATCATATCAAAAACAAACACATCAGCCCATGCCTAAATCATAATACCAAAGCAAAGTAAAAAAATGGAAAACTGACAAACCAAAATAAATACACAAACTTCCATTAGGGAAGAGAGACCAGATGCTCTGGAAGATAAGCACCCCCTGATTAGGAGGTGTGTGTGTGTGTGTGTGTGTGTGTGTGTGTGTGTGTGTGTGTGTGTGTGTGACCATTAGTTTCTTCAAATCTGTCGCCCGTGTTATATCTTCCTGCAAATAACTTAAAGTTTATATTTCTTTTTCGTTTTTTTTTCAAAACCCATTTTTAAATAAACAGTTTAAGAAATAATTGTGTATGTAGCACCTCTATTATTTTATGAAGTTTAATCACATATTATACCAGTTTTAATTTTACAGCACAAGACGGCCGTTTTGGAATAAAATTCCTCATCAGTAGTGCTTGGACCAAAATTAATACACTACTATTAACGTGTAAATTTTAAAATCATTTCTTTCCTCAATTTTGATTTAACACACAGCAGATATAGCAAGCTAGACGTGAAATGCTTACTCTTCCGAAGCACTAGTGTGGATGTTAACGTGTTTCATTTATGTTTTCAATTTAAAGTTTTTACATTGCTCTTTGTGATTTTGATATGGACATTGAAACGTTGGTTTTGTGTGATTTCTTATGATGTTATAAAATCTTCATACATGCATTTGCTAGATCAGTGTTCTATCTTTGTATCCAAAATTATACTGGACATATTTACTTCTCGCACCCCATGGTATTCCATTGTCAATTTTGTTTACACACTTGAAAGATGGGTGCAGGTAGTTAGAAAAGGAGACGCGTGTTTAATTTGGTTTGTCAGTTTTAAAAAAAATATTTTGCATTTCTATTATGATTTTGACATGGACTGATGTGCTTGTGTTTGCTAGATACAAAATTTTTACTTTGCTTTGGAATTCTGATGGTTTGCACGTAGATTGGCTGTTTGATTTTATGTGTTTTATCAAATTTGATGCTAAAAGCATGTACTTAATAATAACTTATAAATAAAAAACAAACATACTTATCACAATCCAGAAGCAAAGTAAAAACTTTGGAACTGACAAGTTAGGTTAGACACGTAAACTTCTACCAGGGAAGTAAGGCCGGGTGATCCGGAAGGGTAAGCACCTCCTGTTTAGCTAGCTACACCCGCCACGTGTTAAATAAAAAATTATGTGAAAGGAACATGGAACTATGAGACGTCAAATATATCCAGGACAATCCTGGACACAGAGATATCAAACTTATCAACAATACTGTGATGACGGCCATACCGATGACATTAAAACTTGACAGGATAAACACATAAAAAGTCAAACGCATAAAATACTAGAACCATAATGTGAACGAAATAGCTTGTTATCTCCAGTTTGGTTAGTCAACTTGAAAGATGAATACATATGGGTGTATTCTCAACAGAGACCTCTTATACTTGTACGTTAAGTAGTTTACATCATGGACAGTTGTAGATAAAAAACAAACATAACAGGATATCACAAACTCATTACACAATAATTGTGTATTACTGTCAGAAATACTTATTTTCTAAATTTGCTTCTAGTTAAAATATCGCTCGGACAACATGTGGGAAAGTGAATTTTCCTTGCCGTTGGCCTTTACTGATTCACCTGGTATCAGTATAATGGACTGGAGGAGTGGTACGCGGCGTACTTACTCTGTGAGCTAGCACGTTAAAGTCGCCCTAAGTGCGCGCTAGTACAAAGCAGGCCATACAACACACTCGCACTTCACATGCATACACAAAATTGTTCATAGATTAATCCATAGAGATTAATTAAATAGTTCTCGTCGCGAATAGCTGAAAAATTGCTGATGCGACGTTAAGCATTATTCAACCAACCAACCAATCTAGTTAAAATATGAAATTCTCCAAAACTAAGGTATACTCCCTCATGCAAAGTGTTTTAGCAAATTCTGGTAAAACATATTTGGTTCTTTTGGGTTTTTTTCAACAGACGTTCGTTTTCATAATTTTGGTATACGAAAACGGCCGCCTAGTGCTGTTAAATTAAAAATGGTAATACTGTATATTTATACCAACCCAAAAATCACTATTCCAGACCAAAGTTTAAACTTTAAAAACTGGATTATTAGGTTTAATAAGTAAACTTACATCAGGTGCTCCGGAAGAGTAGGCAACGCCTGTTAAACAAGCCACACCTGACGCGTGTGAAATCAAACTTGACAATGAAAGGAACAGCCAGCTGTTGGACGTCAAATTGTATTTTTGTATTGTTATTTTGGATACAAACATAATATTGTAATGACGGTCAAACACATTTTGATGGCTTTGATAAACATTAATTACGGAGTACCCGACCTCACTTTCCCTGGTGAAAGTTCACCTGTCTACCATAACTTGTATGTTCCAAAGTTTTTACTTTGCTTCTGGATTGTGATTCGGACATGGATGAGCTCGAGTATGTTTGTTTTTGAGTTTTATGTACCTATAATTTGAGAATAATCTATTGATGTCACATGTGCTAGATATAGCTTGGTAGAGAGAAGTCGTTAACCCTTACGGAGCTCCCGGCCCAAATTTCCCGGTGAAACTTAATTGCCAGTTTTCAAAGCTTTCACCTTGCTTTTGGGATTGTCATTTGGACATGGAGCGGGTGAGTTTTTATCAAGTTTCTGTAGTTTGGGACTTTTCATGTCCCCGTTTGCCAAGATGTTACTTTGTTTCGAAGTATTAATTTCGTTCCAATTTGGACTTGGATTGATTGATAGGTTTATGTTTAATGAAATTACAAATTTGCAACTGTATGATTTATTAGATAATCTATTGAATATAATCTTTGGAATGAAATCTAAATCACTATGCGTAATTTTCTGCATCATACCCTAAAATAGAACATAAAAAGTTGTTTTAAAAACAAATCAAAGAGAGATGTGCAAAATGAATTCGGTCACTTTGTAAAATCCTTCTTTATTTCATAAAAAATATAGATTTTTTAAATTATTCCTTTAAGTTTATTTCGTGAGCAATTTTTATAACATTGTCACTGATAAATCAAAAGTTAGTTTCTTTCAATAATTTTCAAAATATTGTCTGTCTTATTATATTAAAAAAATATAAGATGAACAACATGGTAAATTTTAACTGTCATATGAGGTCTGATTAATATAGTAGATTTCAATTTTTGAAGAAAAAAATTTAAATTGTTTATCTATTAAAAACAACAAAATTCACTTTTATTTTTAACAAAAACTTCAACTAATTTTACATTTAACAGTGGAAAATCAAGGAAATTGAGCAAATAAATATTGACCGAATACTTTTTGCACGTCTCTGTATTTGTGTGCTGATAAAAACGTCAATCTGACAATAGTCAACATCACAAAGAACAAAACACAATGGAAATAAACTATGAAAAAACTAATTAGGCAAGACAAGAAATGACAAACAAATATTCTGGACCCAGCCGTTCAAAGCTTAATTAGCTTAATCAGAATTTTAATATCAATTAAAATTATCATATCATCATCAAATACATAAATTTATAGACATGTGCTTCAATTTGTTGAAATTCTATTCACTTACAACATTTTAGCATTAATTTCAAAACAGATTTGAAATTATGGTTTTTTTTTTATTTTGACTAATAAATTGATTATACTAATTAAACTTTGAACAAATGGTCCTGTTCATTGAATATTAACTTTTTTCTTAGTATGGACACTGGAGTAAATATCCAGTATATTTGTAAGGATATTAGGGGTACCTAGCATTCTTATTTATTTTACAGCCAATTCCACAAACACATGTATTAAGTCGAAATACGTTTTTATTTAACTGCAGTCAAAGCCGTCTATAAAGGCCAACCATGGGGAACTAGCAAAAATGGCCTTTGTATAAAGGTTCAAATAATATGAATAAAGAACAATTGGGATACAATTCTACTGGCCTATATAAGCAAGTGACCTTTATATAGAGGTGGTCCTTATATAGAGGTGGCTTTAAGGCAGGTTGGGCTGTAAATTTAAAGCAATGAACCAAAACTCCTTAATACATACATGTACTTCAAATCGGGAAATAGTTTTTGTTTTATTTTCGCATAGATAGATAGATAGATAGATAGATAGATAGATAGATAGATAGATAGATAGATAGATAGATAGATAAAATTTTATTCACCTCTTTGTCTACGTTCTTCCAACACACAAGCTAAAACGCAAATCCACATTTTATGTTAATAGATGAAATATAAAAAATGACAGTTATTGACAAAACATTATATTAACATTCATATACTGTACAGTAACTGACAGAATACAACAGCTAAATTGACATGAGTCTATCATTATTCAATTTTGGTATCCTTTGATTTAAGAATTTGATTGGTAAGACCTTTTCTGTTATTTTTGTATATAAAGTTAAGCTACATATTTATGAAAAGGATATTCCACAATCTCAATCCATAAAAATCGAAAAACAAAATTTTACAAAGACTTCTATAAGACAAGTTAGAAGTATTACAAGTGTAATATACAACTAAACAGTCTAGTCATGCTGAAAAAATTTAATAAGAGAACAGGTTCTTGAAAAGGCAAGAATTTTAGCTAATAATATAAACCAATAACTTACAATCTCATGTTTATATAGACTTTGTATTTTGTTAAGTTGGGTAATTGTAAATTACTTAATCACCAAGAGAAATAATTTGTTTCAAAATCACTATATTTTCCGA
Source organism: Anadara kagoshimensis (assembly GCA_021292105.1). Taxonomy (NCBI): domain Eukaryota; kingdom Metazoa; phylum Mollusca; class Bivalvia; order Arcoida; family Arcidae; genus Anadara; species Anadara kagoshimensis. The sequence continues at coordinate 32,641,778 of CM037867.1, read as the reverse complement.
TCAAATTCGTCACATTATTCCGCCATGTTTTACTGTCGAATTTTTGTGAATCAAAAACAAACATACTAGTTCATATCCTAAGAGTTGGAGTAGTAGTTGATAAATAGATAGATAGACGGATAGAATAATATATACTTTAAATAAGGAAATCGCTTTTGTTTTAATTTCGCATAGATAGATAGATAGATAGATAGATAGATAGATAGATAGATAGATAGACAGACAGACAGACAGACAGACAGACAGACAGACAGACAGATAGACAGACAGACAGATAGACAGATAGATAGATAGATAGATAGATAGATAGATAGATAGATAGATAGACAGACAGAGAGACAGACAGATAGATAGATAGATAGATAGACAGACAGACAGACAGACAGACAGACAGACAGACAGACAGATAGATAGATAGATAGATAGATAGATAGATAGATAGATAGATAGATAGATAGATAGATAGATAGACAGACAGACAGACAGACAGAGAGACAGACAGACAGACAGATAGATAGATAGATAGATAGATAGATAGATAGATAGATAGATAGATAGATAGAAAGATAGATAGATAGATAGATAGATAGATAGATAGATAGACAATCCATATACCAATCACAACCTAGTAAAAACTTTGAAATTGACATGTTAGGTTAGACACGTGAACTTCCACTAGGTAAACAAACACAGCAGAAATAATGGTTCCGTGAAAGACAATGGAACTAGCTAACAGTCAGATAAACATACTTACCATTAATACCGGAAATAGTATCTTCTTCCGGTAAGGGCCCCAGATTAAATCTATTCCACATCTTCTGGCAATCTGCTCTATCTTTGTTAGAAATGTATGGAGACCTACTAAGACAACGAGCGCGGTACTTCTGACAATAACGTGTGGGATTCTTATCCAAGCAGACGAAGAAAAACAACATGTTCTTTCTCTCTCCAAACACGTAATGAACCCATTCTTCTATATCACAAGACGCTAAAATTAATGCATATAAACTATAATAATATACATATTTTTGTATTGTCAGATATATATAATCTTAATTTGAAAAAAATCTAAATATCCCAAAAACTTAAGGTATATTCCCTCATGCAAAAGATTTCCGTAGCTAGTTTTTGTTAAATATATTTGGTGCTTTAAATATTCTTTCAAGCACGTCAAAACATTTTGGTGTCACCATTTTGACCCAGGCACTTTTGATAAGAAAGTATATTGCAAACCGGTCGTCTAGTAGAGTAAAATTAACATAATATGTATGTATTTAATACATGTTTTATATAATAAAAACTAGCATGTGAGTCCATGTCAAGCTATATTCCAAATAGTAAAATAAAAAACTCGAAAAATAACAAATTTGGTTAAAAGGGTGATTTTAAACCTTGAAAGAAGACAAGAGAGGACAAACGCATATTGGAAAACGGGATACTGAGTAGTGATATCAAAGTGTTATCGAGGGAATTCAATCACTCAATTCGTTTTTACAACCAGTGACCAATATATATGTATTGATTATTCCACCATAGCCTTATTTAATGTTACAGCCATCGACGGTCAAAATACAACTTCTTAATATTATTTGAAACAACCTCAAACATACCCAGCCACATTGAAAACATAAAGGTAAAAGAAAAAGAAATTGGTAAGCACGATGTCTTCAACAAGAGAAGCTAGGTACGGTGTTCCGGAAGGATTAGCGCCAGTTGTCTTGCCGGCCAAAATCGCCACGTAAATCAAAATTGAGAATAAAAGGAACATGGAACGATAATCCATGATAAGACTGTTATGAAGAATGATTCAAAGCTAGAAATAACTTACTTTGAGAATAGCGCACATACCTGGTACTAGTGAACTTTCAGCAAAACAAGCAATGTCCTTGTAGTATTGAAAATCCAAAAATCTCCATTCTAAACAGGAACCGTCCTTATAGCTACTGTTAAATAAAATTAATAGATTCAATTAAGATACCAGTGTCCCAATTACAATCCCAAAGCAAATACAAAAACCGCGAAACTGGCAAACCAGAACAAACACGAAAACCTCCAAAAGGGAAGGAAGGCCAGGCTTCCCGGAAGGGCATGCACCCACCAAGTGCAAAACCGAAATTAAGAGTAAAAGGAAGACGGTGCCTTTTATGTTTACGCGAAATGTTTTGTAAAAAGTGTACCTCTTAAATTCATAAAAATGTTACGTTTGTGAAGCCCTGTTAAAAGTGTTACCCTTTTGAATTGCTCAATATGGTGAACCTCCTTTTGAACAGATCACGGTGATGAACTTCCTATTGAACGGATCACGGCGGCGAGTCTCCTATTGAACTAGTCGTGCTGAGAAACCCCTTATTGAATACGCCGGTGAACCACTAATGAACGGATCACAACTGTAAACCCTATGTTGACAATTGTTGAACGTATTACACTGTCGTACCTTCATTAAAGTGCTTAATTATAAAATGAGTGCGATAATAATTATAATTACTTTCCACGAACGATTTCGTCACCTCTGTTTGATCCTGGTTGTATGACAAAATCTATGGTAAAGTTAGTTGGTCTGTCATCGTCTACAGGTGCGATGGTTTGTCTGAAATATTTGTTATACCACCTTCCTCGAAGCTAGAATAAATTAATAAACGAGTTTATAAAAAGTTTAATTTTTTTTCATTTAGTCAGTGTTTGTAATTACTTAAGAGATTTTCAGAATTTTCTAGATTCAGGTAAAGGAAATCTTAGTAAAGAAATGATTGTGAATTCGCAACTGGAGGAGGTTTAGCGAGTCGGGGAATTCCAAATTATTTAAAATTTATATTTATTACTTTGCAATGCAGCTCCCCTCGCGTTTATTTTTTGTTACTTAATTAAATTTCAAAGCATATAAGGGACCTTGTTATCAAAAACTATTTATCAGTAAAATAAATGTCCGATGATTCACATCATATTTAATATTATATTTTAACAATGTTTGTACTTCCTTGAGCGATTGCCGAAGTTTCCCAGATTTAAATTAAAGATTAGTAGTTAGTCGGGACATTTCTAATTAACAAAGTATTTTAAATATATTTGATATTTTACAAGATAATTTTTAAAGACACAAGCAGACCTTATTATAGAAAACTATCTTATTATTTAAACTGGAGGTGCTTACCCTTCCGGAGATCCCGGCCTCACTTCCCTGGTGGAAGTTCACGTGTCTAACCTAAATTTTTAGTTCCAAAGTTTTAACTTTGCTTCTGGATTGTGATTCGGAAATGTTTGTTTTATAATTAAATCAGAATCATATAAACAAATAGTACATTGTATATAAACAGCACATTGTCAATCAAATATTATTCTCAAAATAAATCATTTGTACTTTCTAATGAGATTTCCGGAGTTTTATAGATTAAAGTAAATGGAAATATTATTAAAAAAATTCGAAACCTGAGACAGCCAGGTTTAGGGAGTCAAGGATATTCTTAATAAATGGACTTGTTTTAAAGTAGTTTAAATTGAAATTTAATACTTTGTATTGCAACTCACCTCACAAATATTTTTGCCACTAAATTAAATTTCAAAGCCTTTTAGAGACCTTATAATACAAGACTCTTATTCAGTAAAACTCGTACTAATTCGCCCGCTTTTGACAGAATCCATGATTTTCGACATACCTCTTCATTGTTCATTACAAGATCATCAACAGGCTGTCCGGAACATGTAAACCTGTTCTTTCCTTTTCTTCCATATTGAGCCGCAGAGCAAGCTACAATTACCAGCGTCAAAATGCACAGGCGATACATCATAGTCACGTTGTGTAGGTAAAGGTCCAGGTTTGTGTAACGTCTGATCGCTCTCTTACAGTTAAGTTGTTCATTTTATACCATTCTAATGTCCACGTGAGAATTGTTTTGATAATAATTTAATCTTTCCACGTAAAAAAGGTTATATTTTAACCTCTGTTCCACATAATTCAGAGTTTAATCACCTCTCCGCATGATTATAAACTTCAAACCTAATAGATCGACCACAGAATGAGTGAGGAATATTGATGCGGTTAAAAAAAATCATGACTATCCTACCTTATGATTATTACTCTGTATAACTTGTTGAAATATTTTGGTAATATTTTACAGTTTATGTTTATAAATCAAATTAAACTAGTTTTTACTATTCATACCGCATGAATTCATTTTATGGAACAAAAAAAAACAGTACAAAAAGTATTTTTATAGTTTTAAATCAGCGAGTAAAAAATATTGCTCTTAGCAAACCAGGTTTAAAATTAAAAATTTATCTTTATTTTTGATGTTTGCTGTTTTTTTCTGTTGTATAATACGTGCAATGAGACCGTCTTGAGGGTATACGGGTAAGGTATCGAGGCACCTGTAAAAGCCTGCATGGTGTAAAAGTCTATTAACCAATCAAAACACCCGTTTAAGTCTTAATGGCGTGAAAGCCTATTAACCAATCAAAACAACTGTAAAAGCCCGTAAGACGTAAATGCCTATTAACCAATCTAAACCAAAACAACCGTATGGTGTGAATGTCTTTTAAACAATCGAAACACCTGTATAAACCCGTATGGCTGAAATGCCTATTTACCCATGAAAAACGCCTGTTTAAACCCGTATGGCTTAAAAGCCTATTAACCAATCGAAACATCTGTTTGATCCTGTATACCGTAAATGCCTATTAACCAAACAGAACCTTGTTCTGAATGAAATTGTTGAATATGCCATATAAAGAAATCTGGGGAACAACTGGCAAGTTAGTTTTAATTTATCGTTTTGACGCCCCAATACTAAACAATTACAGTAATTTTTATTAATATTTAACCATCTGATAGAAACATTGGAAGTGCGGCCGGATGCTTCGGAAGGGTTAAGCTACCTACACGCGCTTCGTGTATAATCAAATATATCCATATTAAAACTCATGAATAATAAAACAAATAAAGGTTTAAGTTTGTCGAAGTTATATCAAGAAAGCTATCATAGTTTGAATCATACCGCTCACCCAGGACATAGTTTACTTCACTGAAACTTCGGCTTAATTTTCAGTATGGTACGACGTGTCACAAAAAACTTCCCTTAAGAGTGTTGTGCTAAAACTTACTTTGATTAAAATTTGTGGTTTTGACGTCGATTAATATGATTTTTATTACTTTATTTTGGACATAGGGGTTATGATTTTCACATGAGTTTGTATGTTTGTTCTATCTTTGCTTTTGGGATTGTGGTTGGGATATATGGATTGGTTTGTTTGTTTTTACTTTGCTTTTGGGACTGTGATTCGTATGTTTGTTGTGACTGTTGTTTTCGATTGTGGTTTGGACATGAGTTTGTATGTTTGTTATTACTTTGCATTAGGGTTGTGATTTGAACATAGATTCGTGTGTTTGTTTTTACTTTGTTTTTGAATCGTCATTTGGACATGGATTGGTATGTTTGTTTTTACTTTGCTTTGAATCGTCATTTCGACATGGATTGGTATGTTTGTTTTTACTTTGCTTTGGAATTGTGATTTGAACATGGGCTGGTATGTTTGTTTTTACTTTGATTTGGGATTGTGATTTGGACATAGATTGGTATATTTGTTTTTACTTTGCTTTGGGATTGTGATTTAGAAATGGAGTGGTATGATTGTTTTTACTTTGCTTTTGGGATTGTGATTTGGATATGGACTGGTATGTTTGTTTTTACTTTGCTTTTGAGATTGTGATTTGGACATGTATTGGTATATTTGTTTTTACTTTGCTTTGGGATTGTGATTTGGACATGGATTAGTATGTTTGTTTTTAATTTGCTTTTGGGATTGTGTTTTGGACACGGACTGGTATGTTTGTTTTTACTTTGCTTTAGGATTGTCATTTTGACATGGATTGGTATGTTTGTTTTTACTTTGCTTTGGGATTGCGATTTGGATTTAGACTGGTATGTTTGTTTTTACTTTGCTTTTGGGGTTGTGATTTGGACATGGACTGGTATGTTTGTTTTTACTTTGCTTTTGGGATTGTGTTTTGGACATGGACTGGTATGTTTGTTTTTACTTTCCTTTAGGATTGTGATTTTGACATGGATTGGTATGGTTTTTTTTTTTACTTTGTTTTGGGATTGCGATTTGGATTTGGACTGGTATGTTTGTTTTTACTTTGCTTTGGGGTTGTGATTTGGACATGGATTGGTATGTTTGTTTTTACTTTGCTTTTGGGGTTGTGATTTGGACATGAACTGGTATGTTTGTTTTTACTTTGCTTTAGGATTGTGATTTTGACATGGATTGGTATGTTTGTTTTTACTTTGCTTTTGGGGTTGTGATTTGGACATGGACTGGTATGTTTGTTTTTACTTTGCTTTAGGTTTGTGATTTTGACATGGATTGGTATGTTTGTTTTTACTTTGCTTTTGGGATTGTGTTTTGGACATGGACTGGCATGTTTGTTTTTACTTTCCTTTAGGATTGTGATTTTGACATGGATTGGTATGTTTGTTTTTACTTTGCTTTGGAATTGCGATTTGGATTTGGACTGGTATATTTGTTTTTACTTTGCTTTCAGATTGCGATTTGGACATGGACTGGTATGTTTGTTTTTACTTTGCTTTGGAATTGTGATTTGGATTTAGACTGGTATGCTTGTTTTTACTTTGATTTGGGATTGCATTTTGGATTTGGACTGATATGTTTGTTTTTACTTTGCTTTGGGATTGCGATTTGGATTTGGACTGGTATATATGTTTTTACTTTGCTTTGGGATTGTGATTTGGACATGGATTGATTTTTTTTACTTTGCTTTGGAAGTGTGATTTGGACATGGATTGGTATGTTTGTTTTTACTTTGCTTTGGGATTGTGATTTGGACATTGATTAGTATGTTTGTTTTGGGATTGTGGTTTGGACATAGATTGGTATGTTTGTTTTTACCTTGCTTCTGGATTGTGATTCAGACATGGAAAAGCATGCTGGTTTTTGATTTGTTTCTAGATTGTGATTCGGACATGGATAAGTATGGTTTTTTTTTTTTTTGTTTTTTTTTTTTATTTGTTTCCGGATTGTGATTCAGACATGGATTAGTATGTTTGTTTTTTATTTGTTTCCGGATTGTGATTGAGATATGGATTGGTATGTTTGTTTTTTGCTTTGTTTCCGGATTGTGATTGAGATATGGATTGGTATGTTTGTTTTTTGCTTTGTTTTAAAAGTGTGATTTGCACATGGATTAGTATTGGTTTTGATTTTGTACATCAAACTCTGGAGGTTTTTATATAAATATTTCCATTTATATTTTTACCAAATGTGAACAACATATGGATGTCGGGGATTAAACCTAGATATAGTACCTTTGCTCTGTGTTGTCAAGGACAGATAATTTCTATATACATGTATATATTATATATATTTTTTTACTCAATGCCGATTCAACAAATTAACATGTAATGTACTTAAACAAAACACTTCGAAACATTACTTTGATTAATTGTTTTTATGCCAAGATAGTCCCCATGTATTGTTAAGTGTCAATGATGATTAATATACTGCCATTTCTTTATGTCAACCGCCTAAAAATTCATGACATCAAAGGGACATTTGTCATGAATAAACAAAATTTATTAATATAATTATATGTTTTGAAGTAGTACCTGACAGCGCTTCGACAAGTTGTTTAATAATAAATTGGTGACTCAGGGATAATGCAAGACAAAACTTATCAAGGTCCTAATTAACAAATATTTCAGGGGCTCGGGGCCATATGATAGTTTATGGACCGAACAGTCAGCCCAAAAACTGATATGTGGACAGAAGCTATGCTGGACCCTGTATATCATTTTTGGGCTGACTGCCCGGTCCATAAACTGCAATTTGATCTCAAGCCCCCTGAAATATTTGTTATATTATACCGAATCTCCAAAATTTTCAATATGTTATACCTCAAAACTTTTTTTAAGATTAAAAATAAATCAATAAATAAATTTGTTAAAATAAATTAGTTGATCATGAAAACAGTCGCTGCTATGTAAGACCATATTATCATTAACATCATTTTTCAATCATTACGTGAATATTACTTACATAACGTCTTGACACGGTGCGTCTGTTTAAAGGTCTCTTCCTAAAAACCCCTTGAATTTCATTTCTGAATGCCGAGTTCTTGCTGAAACAACAGTCACTTCTTATTTTCAAATTTTGGTAAGACCCGGCCTGGATTCGAACCCATAACCTCCCACATACGAAGCAAACACTTTATCAACTGAGCGAGCGTAGTGATCAAATCAATATTATAATTAAATAACTGTAAACAATTGACGTATCGCCGGCCACGCCCACGATGTTCCGACAAAGGCCCGGGTTCTTGAATTTAATGACGTCACTGACACGTCATTAGTTGCCGTGACACTGTTTTGGCGTCGTGCTTGCGGCCAGTGTCGGAACATAAAAGGCATTGTCGGCGATACGTCAATAGGGTTTCCCAGCGTATTATCCAATAAGTGCCCCTTAATTAAATAACGATTTGCATGGAACATTTTGGAAAACTTTTACATCCCGGGATAAAGTCGTTTTTACAAGAAATCGCATCGCGATTCCGTATTCAGTGAACATAAATTTTCAACCTAAACTGTTAGAGGTATCACATTTGACAAATATAATTATCAAAATATTCGCCGAGAGACTGAATTTATTTAACAGAGTATGAAAATTACTATAATAAACTAGAACTGTCTCTTGAGAGTCAAAAACTTTAGTTTAAACAATATTTATTCATCATTAAATACAAATAATAAAACAAAAACAAACTGTCAACTGGATCAGTCTTCCAATCCAATCATTATCCCAAGAAAATTCCAAATAAGAGAGATAAAAACAGAACCGGATGAACAACGCAAATGCCGGGAATCTCTGGCTTTACAAACTTTTAATACGGAGATAGAACTTTTAAGGCTTAGAAGTGCCAAATGTACTGAAGAATACAAAAACATAGATATGGATATGCACAACATGCATGTTTCGGGATCAAAACACACCAAAAGTATGCAATTTACTGAAAATGATGTGGAATCAAGTATGTATGGAACATGAAAAAATATCTCAAAAACATTGGAAAAAGAAAGAAAAATGGATGCAAAAATACCGGGTAGAATTTCAAGATAAATTCCATGGTAAAAATCCATTTTTCAAACAGAGAAATAACAAATCTCTATTTTCCGATAATACCGGAGAAGTAGGAAAACCAGAGAAAAGAGAAAGGAAAAAAGACCGGGTAGAATTTCAAGATAAATTCCATGGTAAAAATCCATTTTTCAAATCTCTAAATTCACATAACACCGGAAAAGTCGGAAAACCGGAGAAAAGAGATAAAGGAACAGCAAAGTCAAACACAAAGAAGCAGATATTATGTGCCATAAAAAACGGTCCCGACATGGACAAAATGAAATCATTTGCCGACGTGGTAAAATCTAGTGTAGACAAGTGTTCGGGGAATATTGATGTGATGAAATCGCATAGAAACAAATCATGGTATCCAAAACATCCGAACTACATACGCGCAACTAAGAACCTTGATAACAAACAAGAGACAATTTACCCGCCATACCATTCTTGGAGGAGTAATAAAGGGGTAAACTGTAATAGAGACAATATTCATATGCATAATTATCATTATGGAGATTATATGCCCCTCCCCCAAAGTTATAATGGTAGACGGCGCGGTAATCGGCAATAATTGTTCTATGACGCCATAATAATAACATATATATATATATATATATATATATATATATATTATATATATATATATATAATATATATATTTATATGTGTGTGTGTGTGTGTGTGTGTGTGTGTGTGTGAACCAAGTCTATGGTAAGGCGAAGTATATTAGAACCTTTTTGTTTAACAGATATATATTTGAACTGAATTAAAAATTTCTTCATTTTGTTCAGTAGTTAAATTCTCAGAGGCTCCAAATAACAATAGTTTTACAGTACTGTTGACGGTCAGATTATCTATAGATTCCTTTCTAATTCCATCATATTGGAGACATAATAGTAGAAAATGTTTAACAGATTCGATTTGACCACACTGACATAGAGGACTATCAGTTAAATTCTTTTTATACAAGTGTTCATTAAGGGAGCTGCATTCTAGTCTAAGTCTACAATGAAAAATTTGTTCCCTTCGTTTACCAAAATAATAATATAAGGGGGTTTTAAAACTTTTGTCGATGTGTGATTTGAAATTATTTATAAAGCTTTGTCTTACGTCTATTGGTAAGTTGTTCCAGTCACGTGTAGTTGTGGGCAAAAAAGAGTTGTAATAATAACGTGTATGACAATGTATTGTTTGTAAGTTTTGGTTATGTCTTGTTGTGTATTGATGTATGTCCGAATGTCTGTTAGGTATAAGAAATTGAAGATAATCAGGAGTTAAACCATTAACCATCTTGTTATAAATTAAAAGTCTATGTTTGCGTCGTCTGTCTTTTAAAGTTTCCCAACCAGTTTCCTGATAAAGTAAATGGCGACTTACAAGTTTTGTAGCACCAGTTACTATTCTTGCAGCTACAAGATTAATTTTTTCTAACTTGTCGTCCGTCATATTGTCCCAAACAACGTCGGCATATTCTAATAAGGGTCTGATAAAGCTTATATATATTTTTTCTAAAGTTTTTCTGTCTAATTGGAATTTTAATTTACGAAAGAAAGAAAGTCTAAAGTTTGCTTTAGTTAAAACAGATGAAATATGACAGTTCCATGTTCCATGAGAAGAAAAATGAATTCCGAAATGTTTATGGGATTTTTACCCCATGACTGCAACATCTACAAGGGCTTAATGTTTTTCTGCAAACTTGACTTTTCTGATATGACCTTGACACACATTTGGACCATGAAGATAATTGATGTGAATTTTTATGATAGTCGCCCAAAGGAACTATGTGATATATCACGAACACAATTTTATACGGACAGACGGACGGACAGACAGACAGACATTGTGATTCCTATATATCCTCTCAAACAACAATGTAATTGAGTTCACATTAAGAAATAATGAATTGACAACATGTACTTGGTAATAAATAAGTAGTACGTTCTTCAGAATGACGTCTTCTTTTTGTCCAGATTTTACTATTATTTTCTTATTCTTATTGTTATTTTTGTTTCTAAGTTGTTATGTCAGTCACGTGAAGCGTTTATCATAAATACGACTTAGGTTACGTTTTCTGAATTATGACGAGCGGAATAAATGGTCTTCTATGTACAATACAGACCTGTCGAAAATTTAACACTGAGCTAACGAATTATAGTACAGACCTGTCGAAAGTTTAACACTGAGCTAACGAGTTACAGTACAGACCTGTCGAAAGTTTAACACTGAGCCAACGAGTTACAGTACAGACCTGTCGAAAGTTTAACACTGAGCCAACGAGTTACAGTACAGACCTGTCGAAAATTTAACACTGAGCCAACGAGTTACAGTACAGACCTGTCGAAAATTTAACACTGAGCTAACGAGTTACAGTACAGACCTGTCGAAAATTTAACACTGAGCTAACGAATTATAGTACAGACCTGTCGAAAGTTTAACACTGAGCTAACGAATTACAGTACAGACCTGTCGAAAGTTTAACACTGATCATGAGCTAACGAATTACAGTACAGACCTGTCGAAAGTTTAACACTGAGCTAACGAATTACAGTACAGACCTGTCGAAAGTTTAACACTGAGCCAACGAATTACAGTACAGACATGTCGAAAGTTTAACACTACGCCAACGAATTACAGTACAGACATGTCGAAAGTTTAACACTGAGCTAACGAGTTACAGTACAGACCTGTCGAAAGTTTAACACTGAGCCAACGAGTTACAGTACAGACCTGTCGAAAGTTTAACACTGAGCCAACGAATTACAGTACAGACATGTCGAAAGTTTAACACTACGCTAACGAATTATAGTACAGACCTGTCGAAAGTTTAACACTGAGGTAACGAATTACAGTACAGACCTGTCAAAGTTTAACACTACGCTAACGAATTATAGTACAGACCTGTCGAAAGTTTAACACTGAGCTAACGAATTACAGTACAGACCTGTCGAAAGTTTAACACTGAGCTAACGAATTATAGTACAAACCTGTCGAAAGTTTAACACTACGCTAACGAATTATAGTACAGACCTGTCGAAAGTTTAACACTGAGCTAACGAATTATAGTACAGACCTGTCGAAAGTTTAACACTGAGCTAACGAATTACAGTACAGACCTGTCGAAAGTTTAACACTACGCTAACGAATTACAGTACAGACCTGTCGAAAGTTTAACACTGAGCTAACGAGTTACAGTACAGACCTGTGAAGTTTAACACTGAGCTAACGAATAGTACAGACCTGTCGAAAGTTTAACACTGAGCTAACGAATTACAGTACAGACCTGTCGAAAGTTTAACACTGAGCCAACGAATTACAGTACAGACCTGTCGAAAGTTTAACACTGAGCCAACGAATTACAGTACAGACCTGTCGAAAGTTTAACACTGAGCTAACGAATTACAGTACAGACCTGTCGAAAGTTTAACACTGAGCTAACGAATTATAGTACAGACCTGTCGAAAGTTTAACACTGAGCAACGAATTACAGTACAGACCTGTCGAAGTTTAACACCGAGCTAACGAATTACAGTACAGACCTGTCGAAAGTTTAACACTGAGCTAACGAATTACAGTACAGACCTGTCGAAGGTTTAACACTGAGCTAACGAATTACAGTACTGACCTGTCGAAAGTTTAACACTGAGCTAACGAAATTACAGTACAGACCTGTCGAAAGTTTAACACTGACCAACGAATTACATACAACCTGTCGAAAGTTTAACACTAGCTAACGAATTACAGTACAGACCTGTCGAAAGTTTAACACTGAGCTAACGAATTACAGTACAGACCTGTCGAAAGTTTAACACTGAGCTAACGAATTACAGTACAGACCTGTCGAAATTTAACACTGAGCTAACGAATTACAGTACAGACCTGTCGAAAGTTTAACACTAGCTAACGAATTACAGTACAGACCTTCGAAAGTTTAACACTGAGCTAACGAGTTACAGTACAGACCTGTCGAAAGTTTAACACTGAGCTAACGAATTACAGTACAGACCTGTCGAAGTTTAACACTGAGCTAACGAATTACAGTACAGACATGTCGAAAGTTTAACACTGAGCTAACGAATTACAGTACAGACCTGTCGAAAGTTTAACACTGAGCCAACGAATTACAGTACAGACCTGTCGAAAATTTAACACTGAGCTAACGAATTATAGTACAGACCTGTCGAAAGTTTAACTGAGCTAACGAGTTACAGTACAGACCTGTCGAAAGTTTAACACTGAGCTAACGAATTACAGTACAGACCTGCGAAAGTTTAACACTGAGCTAACGAATTACAGTACCGACCTGTCGAAAGTTTAACACTGAGCCAACGAATTACAGTACAGACATGTCGAAAGTTTAACACTACGCTAACGAATTACAGTACAGACCTGTCGAAAGTTTAACACTGAGCTAACGAGTTACAGTACAGACCTGTCGAAAGTTTAACACTGAGCCAACGAATTACAGCACAGACCTGTCGAAAGTTTAACACTGAGCTAACGAATTACAGTACAGACCTGTCGAAAATTAACACTACGCTAACGAATTATAGTACAGACCTGTCGAAAGTTTAACACTGAGGTAACGAATTACAGTACAGACCTGTCGAAAGTTTAACACTACGCTAACGAATTATAGTACAGACCTGTCGAAAGTTTAACACTGAGCTAACGAATTACAGTACAGACCTGTCGAAAGTTTAACACTGAGCTAACGAATTATAGTACAAACCTGTCGAAAGTTTAACACTACGCTAACGAATTATAGTACAGACCTGTCGAAAGTTTAACACTGAGCTAACGAATTATAGTACAGACCTGTCGAAAGTTTAACACTGAGCTAACGAATTACAGTACAGACCTGTCGAAAGTTTAACACTACGCTAACGAATTACAGTACAGACCTGTCGAAAGTTTAACACTGAGCCAACGAGTTACAGTACAGACCTGTCGAAAGTTTAACACTTAGCTAACGAATTATAGTACAGACCTGTCGAAAGTTTAACACTGAGCTAACGAATTACAGTACAGACCTGTCGAAAGTTTAACACTGAGCCAACGAATTACAGTACAGACCTGTCGAAAGTTTAACACTGAGCCAACGAGTTACAGTACAGACCTGTCGAAAGTTTAACACTGAGCCAACGAATTACAGTACAGACCTGTCGAAAGTTTAACACTGAGCTAACGAATTATAGTACAGACCTGTCGAAAGTTTAACACTGAGCAAACGAATTACAGTACAGACCTGTCGAAAGTTTAACACTGAGCCAACGAATTACAGTACAAACCTGTCGAAAGTTTAACACTACGCTAACGAATTATAGTACAGACCTGTCGAAAGTTTAACACTGAGCAAACGAATTACAGTACAGACCTGTCGAAAGTTTAACACTGAGCTAACGAATTACAGTACAGACCTGTCGAAAATTTAACACTGAGCTAACGAATTACAGTACAGACCTGTCGAAAGTTTAACACTAAGCTAACGAATTACAGTACAGACCTGTCGAAAGTTTAACACTGAGCTAACGAGTTACAGTACAAACCTGTCGAAAGTTTAACACTAAGCTAACGAATTACAGTACAGACCTGTCGAAAGTTTAACACTGAGCTAACGAATTACAGTACAGACATGTCGAAAGTTTAACACTGAGCTAACGAATTACAGTACAGACATGTCGAAAATTTGACACTGAGCTAACGAATTACAGTACAGACATGTCGAAAATTTAACACTGAGATAACGAATTACAGTACAGACATGTCGAAAATTTAACACTGAGCTAACGAAGAGATGTCGAAGTACGGCTGCGAAGAGGTCGTGATATGGATAGCTAGTGACCGAGAACTTGTCGAGAGATATATACCATGTACAGCTGCCGAAAAGCTGTCGATATTTACAGTACGTGGGGACGAGGTGACCTGGCTGTCGATATTTACCGTACGTGGGGACGAGGTGAGCTGGCTGTCGATATTTACCGTACGTGGGGACGAGGTGAGCTGGCTGTCGATATTTACCGTACGTGGGGACGAGGTGAGCTGGCTGTCGATATTTACCGTACGTGGGACGAGGTGAGCTGGCTGTCGATATTTACCGTACGTGGGACGAGGTGAGATGGCTGTCGATATTTACCGTACGTGGGGACGAGGTGAGCTGGCTGTCGATATTTACCGTACGCGGGGACGAGGTGAGCTGGCTGTCGATATTTACCGTATGTGGGGACGAGGTGAGCTGGCTGTCGATATTTACCGTACGTGGGGACGAGGTGAGCTGGCTGTCGATATTTACCGTACGTGGGGACGAGGTGAGCTGGCTGTCGATATTTACCGTACGTGGGGACGAGGTGAGCTGGCTGGCACTTATTCGTTATCTTGGTGTTAGACTTCTGTCATGCCTGCACTGTCACTTACTGGCAAATCATATTTAACGATTATTTTATCTTATTAAAAATGCATTCCTGTACTGTCACTTACTAATATTAACTTTTAGGCGAACAACTTATATTTAACGATTATTTTATCTTAATAATTTGAATAATAAATATATAATTTATATTTTTGTACGTTTTTTTAAACAGTCAATTCATCTTATTGTGTGCCTTCTCAGTTAACTTTTTTGAAATTAATTTTATCTAGCTTGATCCAAAAATCATTTATTCTACAACAAGAATTTTAACAAAGCTATATGAAAATTAGAATCTGATAGATAGATAGATAGATAGATAGATAGATAGATAGATAGATAGATAGATAGATAGATGATAGATAGATAGATAGATAGATAGATAGATGTGACGTGAAAAAATTGCGATTAGTCATTAATTGCTACAACTAATGTAAGCTTAATGGGGTCCGTCGCTGTACCACATGATGCCCTCTAACGTTTAAATGCGGAACACTTATTTCCAATGAATATGGAATCGTATGAAATTGTTGTTTTCTGCGAAAACAACGTAATTCCGAGAATATAGGACGTTGACGTTTTCAGAAATATTCCGCACAAACGTTAAAAGGTATTGATCACGTGATACAGTGGCGAACCCCATAGCGCGTGCTAGCCCTATATGTAGGAGGTCAAGGCTCGAATCCCTGCCATGTCTGACAAGACTTAAAAAGGTAGTGACTGGTTTTTTTCGCTAGGCACTCAGCACTTAAAAATATTGGTTACAAAGGTTCTCGAGTTAAACGCATCACGAATAACCACTGACTTTTGTGGAGTAGAAGTGTAAAAATATACTTTTGTAACCAATATTTTTTATTAATCTTAAAAATTCTGGTCGTTTAATTTTAATTTTATGTTCTTATTATTTAAACACTACAGCTCGTGTCATTTAGTATACCACGAATTTGAAGATAACAACTCTAGCCATCTAGAACACCACGAATTTGAAAACAAAAATTCCCGCCATTTAGTACACCACGAATTTGAATATGACAATTACTGCCATTTAGTACACCACAAATTTGAGTATGACAATTACTGCCATTTAGTACACCACAAAGGATGATACCCAAAACGCCGAGCTATCCGCCTATAGGATTCAAAATTTAAAAGTATGTTGAATACATATTGATAGTGAAAAAACCTAAAGCTACTATCATTATGTAAAAGTTTATATGGTAAAAATCTCAGTAAAACATTGCATTATATGTTTAACTCATGTAATCCTTTAGGTTTGTCTCCATAGAACTCAATACAAACATGGAACAAGTCAGTGAAAATCAACACGTTTTTAATAAATGCATATAGAGCGCATGCCTCTCCATTAAAGATATTTTGAATATAAAAACTATATTATTTTACTGTTCGATATGCAAAGTATGGTTAATGGAGAGATATGCGCTGATACTGAATTTTGTAAAAATCAATGTTTTGAGAGTTACCCAATATAACCTCTTAATATACCATACTATACTCGTACTTGATATTAATAAACCTTATTGTCAACCATTACCTGCCTGGTGTAGTGGGTATACGTGGGTACCAGTAAGTCTTACGTTGTTGGTTCGAATCCCAAAGTTACAATTTTATTTTTCAACTTGTTTCATTTATTAAAATGTATATTTTACGGCTTTTTTTTCTTTTTTTAATCTTACTTTGTGTTAGAATTTAAATGCAATATTATTTTTATGCCACAAATAACGTAACAGAAAGAAAGACATGCACGCATATTTGTTTTATACATACAGTATAAATAACGACATTACAATTCATTTTAAGGCCACTTGTCATTTCCCGTGTGTTTCGTGTATGTTGAACACGTACTAGTAAATCTTTTCTAAGTGCATTCGTCGCACGAAGAAAAGCCATAGACGAAAAGTCGGGGTAGGTTTCATATGTGATGAATGTCACTAGCTGGACAAGAATGAATATCATGAACCTGCGGTTTGTCGAATAAGAATATTTAATAGTTAAAGTAGACAAATTAATTTCGATTATACAAATGGCCTTTCTGATGATGACTATTATACATTGACTTGGCGTAGCATCTTGTAACAAAGGTTATATCAGTAAAGTCCACAGCACTAAGGCTAAAATCTTTGCGTTAGGACTGCTCTTGATAAAGCTTAAAACTGGTCTTTATCATGAACTCTTAGCAACACCATTTTGTCTGAAAAATGCTTCACAGGTGTTAAGCATGCTCTCGGGTGGCTCTAACAACTCGAGTTTCTTGAATGCTTTCTATCACTGATTTCATCAAAATAAAAGTATGATGGCCTAAATCAAAGTTTTCTGCTATGAAATCACACTGACATGCCGTCAATAGACACAACGTATACGCATAATGACGCAAAACAAAACAAGTCATTGTGACACCTGAGTTTTGTTTTTGTGCTAGCAAAGAAATGGCAATGACAGTAGCGCTACACTTTGGTACAGAATATCAAATATTTAAATTATATAGACGGCTAACTACCCAGTAAAGTCAGCTTCCACACACGTCATTATAAAAAGAAAGGAAAAATGTTACTCATATGCAACGCATATATTTACACAGAGATTTATTTGTACTTGGCCTCGAAGTAGTGACGGGTATAGAGGCCTGAAAAGGGTGTAACCTAGTTTCTTGCGTATATATTCCTATAGGCGGATAGCTCGGCGTTTTGGGAATCATTCTTTTAGTATGACAATTACTGCCATTTAGTACTCCACAAATTTTAGTATGACAATTACTGCCATTTAGTACACCACTAATTTGAGTATGACAATTACTGTCATTTAGTACTCCACAAATTTTAGTATGACAATGACTGCCATTTAGTACACCACGAATTTGAGTATGACAATTACTGTCATTTAGTACTCCACAAATTTTAGTATGACAATGACTGCCATTTAGTACACCACAAATTTTAGTATGACAATTACTGCCATTTAGTACACCACAAATTTTAGTATGACAATTACTGCCATTTAGTACACCACAAATTTTAGTGTGACAATTACTGCCATTTAGTACACCACAAATTTTAATATGACAATTACTGCCATTTAGTACTCCACAAATTTGAGTATGACAACTACCGCCATTTAGTTCACAACGAATTTGAGTATGACAATAAACGCCATTTAGTACACCACGAATTTGAGTATGACAATAAATCTCATTTAGTACACCACAAATTTCAGTATGACAATTACTGCCATTTAGTACACCACTAATTTCAGTATGACAATTAACGTCATTTAGTACACCACAAATTTGAGTATGACAATTAACGACATTTAGTACACCACAAATTTTAGTATGACAATTAACGACATTTTGTACTCCACGAATTTGAGTATGACAATTAACGTCATTTAGTACTCCACGAATTTGAGTATGACAATTAACGCCATTTAGTACTCCACGAATTTGAGTATGACAATTAACGTCATTTCGTGCACGAGTTTTAACACGACATCTTTTCCCATTTAGTACACAACAAGTTTGAACACCAAAAATTTTGCTAAAAGCGTGAAAGTCAGATAGCTGTAATATTCTTTAGTAACTGTGTACCATAAGAATAAATAATCTTATTAAACGAGACCTGAACATCGACTCGAATATTTGGTACCGGTATGTTTGTGTTTGGTATTTAGGATTGTGATATGGGCATGTTCCGGTATGTTTGTGTTTGACTTTTGGGATTGTGATTTGGACATGGACTGGTATGTTTGTGTTTGGTATTTAGGATTTTGATTTGGACATGGACCGGTATGTTTGTGTTTGGTATTTAGGATTTTGATATGGACATGGACCGGTATGTTTGTGTTTAATATTTAGGATTGTGATTTGGACATGGACCGGTATGTTTATGTTTTGTTTTTTTTTATATTGCCGATGCCAGCATGTATTCTCGGCTCGTGTTTTCAGTACTATCGTACTAGTAAAATCAGTCATGTCCCAGACATATACATCATCTTCAGAACCACGACGTCTTTTTTACATTAATACAGGTATTTGCTTTTAATTTTAAGCTCATTATCTCATAAAAGTATTTAAAGTCAGTTTCTTATAACAAAATTTTATTATTAATTCCTTTATAACAAAAACTTTAAACTTATTCCATTAAAAGTAATAGTTTTTATAGTTATATTCAAACACAAATATTCTACGAGCCGAGAATACGTGCTGGCATCGACAATAAATCAAAATCAAAACAGAAATATACCGGTCAATGTCCAAATCACAATTCCAAATATCAAACACAAACATATCGGCCCATGTCCAAATCACAATCCCAAAGGTCAAACACAAACATACCGGTCCATGTCCAAATCAAAATTCCAAATTTTAAAGGTTAAACACAAACATACCGGTCACTGTCCAAATCACAATTCCAAAAGTCAAACACAAATACACCAGTCCATGTCCAAATCACAATCCCAAAAGTCAAACACAAACATACCGGCCCATGTCCAAATCACAATCCCAAAGGTCAAACACAAACATACCGGTCCATCTCCAAATCACAATCCCACAGGTCAAACACAAACATACCGGTTTATGTCCAAATTACAATCCCAAAGGTCAAACACAAATATACCGATCCATGTCCAAATCACAATCCCACATGTCTAACACAAACATACCGGCCCATGTCCAAATCACAATCCCACAGGTCAAACACAAATATACCGGTCCATGTCCAAATCAGAATCCCAAATGTCAAACACAAACATACCGGTTTATGTCCAAATAATAATCCCAAAGTCAAACACAAATATACCGGTCCATGTCCAAATCACAATCCCACAGGTCAAACACAACCATACCGGTTTATGTCCAAATCACAATCCCAAAGGTCAAACACAAATATACCGATCCATGTCCAAATCACAATCCCACATGTCAAACACAAACATACCGCTCCAAATCACAATCCCACAGGTCAAACACAAATATACCGGTCCATGTCCAATCACAATCTCACAGGTCAAACACAAACATACCGGTTTATGTCCAAATCACAATCCCAAAGGTCAAACACAAATATACCGATCCATGTCCAAATCACAATCCCACAGGTCAAACACAAACATACCGGTCCATGTCCAAATCACAATCCCAAAGGTCAAACCCAAATATACCGGCCCATGTCCAAACCACAATCCCACAGGTCAAACACAAACATACCGGTCCATGTCCAAATCACAATCCCAAAGGTCAAACACAAACATACCGGTCCATGTCGAAATCACAATCCCACAGGTCAAACACAAACATACCGGTCCATGTCAAAATCCCAATCCCAATAGTCAAACACAAACATACCGGTCCATGTCCAAATCACAATTTCACATGCCAAACACAAACATACCGGTCCAAGTTCAAATCACAATCCCACAGGTCAAACCCAAATATACCGGCCCATGTCCAAACCACAATCCCACAGGTCAAACACCAACATACCGGTCAATGTCGAAATCACAATCCCAAAGGTCAAACACAAACATACCGGTCCATGTCGCAATCACAATCCCACAGGTCAAACACCAACATACCGGTCCATGTCCAAATCACAATCCCAAAAGTCAAACACAAACATACCAGTATATGTCCAAATCACAATCCCACAGGTCAAACACAAATATACCGGTCCATGTCCAAATCACAATCCCACAGATCAAACACAAACATACCGGTCCATGTCCAAATATTAATCCCAAAAGTCAAACACAAATATACCGGTCCATGTCCAAATCACAATCCCACAGGTCAAACCCAAATATACCGGCCCATGTCCAAATCACAATCCCAATGTCAAACACAAACATACCGGTCCATGTCCAAATCACAATCCCACAGGTCAAACACAAACATACCGGTTTATATCCAAATCACAATCACAAAGGTCAAACACAAATATACCGGTCCATGTCCAAATCACAATCCCACAGGTCAAACACAAACATACCGGTCCATGTCCAAATCACAATCCCACAGGTCAAACCCAAATATACCGGCCATGTCCAAATCACAATCCACAGGTCAAACACAAATATACCGGTCCATGTCCAAATCACAATCCCAAATGTCAAACACCAATATACCTGCCCATGTCCAAATTACAACCCCAAGGGTTAAACACAAACATACCGCTCTAAATCACAATCCCACAGGTCAAACCCAAATATACTGGCCCATGTCCAAATCACAATCCCAAAGTCAAACACAAACATATCGGTCCATGTCAAATCACAATCCCAAATGTCAAACACAAACATACCGGTTTATGTCCAAATCACAATCCCAAAGGTCAAACACAAATATACCGGTTCATGTCCAAATCACAATCCCACAGGTCAAACACAAACATACCGGTCCATGTCTAAATCACAGTCCCAAAGGTCAAACACAAACATACCGGTCCATGTCCAAATCACAATCCCAAAAGTCAAACACAAACATACCGGTCCATGTCTAAATCACAATCCCACAGGTAAAACACAAACATACCGGTCCATGTCTAAATCACAATCCCACAGGTAAAACACAAACATACCGGTCCATTTCTAAATCACAATCCCACAGGTAAAACACAAACATACCGGTCCGTGTCCAAATCACAATCACAATCCCAAATAGCAAACACAAACATACCGGTCCGTGTCCAAATCACAATCCCAAATAACAAATACAAACATACCGGTCCATGTCCAAATCACAATCCCAAATAACAAATACAAACATACCGGTCCATGTCCAAATCACAATCCCAAATAACAAATACAAACATTCCGGTCCATGTCCAAATCACAATCCCAAATAACAAATACAAACATACCGGTCCATGTCCAAATCACAATCCCAAATAACAAACACAAACATACCGGTCCATGTCCAAATCACAATCCCAAATAACAAATACAAACATACCGGTCCATGTCCAAATCACAATCCCAAATAACAAACACAAACATACCGGTCCATGTCCAAATCACAATCCCAAATAACAAATACAAACATACCGGTCCATGTCCAAATCACAATCCCAAATAACAAATACAAATACCGGTCCATGTCCAAATCACAATCCCAAATAACAAATACAAACATACCGGTCCATGTCCAAATCACAATCTCAAGTACGAGGGAAAGTCAGAAAGTTGATAGAAAAGCACATTCAGCCAAGCGTAACACACATTTTCTTTTTAGACAACACAACATTCCGCCATTTTAAACACATCAAGTTTATTTGTCACAAATATTTGTGTAATTCTCAAAAGCATTCAAAGTGGGACCATCAAGCAATGATGAAAATTCAAAATGTTGAGTTAAGGGCAGTAATAAAGTTCCTCACGGTAGAGGGATCAAATGCCAAAGAAATTAACCGGCGAATGACCGAGGTGTACGGTGACAGTGTTCCTGCCTATTCCACAGTGACAAAATGGTCAGCTGAATTTAAACGTGGGCGCACTCACTGAAGGATGACCCACTGTGGGAGGTCGTGGGTTCGATCCCCGTGTCACGGTGGGCTTGGCACGCTAAAGAACCCTGCTGTATAATGCCATTAGCGCAAAATTTCTGCACCTTCGCCTATAGCTGACGACGTCTCGATATAAGTGAAATATTCTTGACTGGGACGTTAAACACCATTACTCAATTCAACTCAACTCCAGACAAATTATTTCTATGGATGAGAAAATAGTCATAGTCTGAAAATCACAATATTTCTCAATTACTTGTACTTATTTTATCGGTAAAGGAAATTTAGACATATCCGCGTAGATAAATTTTCGCGTTTTTTTAAATATATGCACTTAAACATAAAAAGTACAACTGAATTTAGGCTTGTTATTAATTTTCGCACGAAACGAACGACCGCGAAATAAGCAAAAATTAATACACCACGATAATAAATACGTTCACGGTATCTCGCAAAATAAATCTTGACTAATCATAGTTTCAGAAAAAATGGATCATGTACAACTGAAATAAATTTCCCGACACAATCATGTCTCTTCAGCAGAATAAAAAATTCAAGTCCAACATATTCCAACTAAAACTCTTTTAATATATACTCATTAATTAACAGTGATGTCAGGTGACTTATGCTGTGTCACGTGGCTTATACTAAGTGACACGTGACTTATGATGTGTCACGTGATCATGCTAAATGTCAGATGACTTATGCTAAGTGTCACGTAACTTATGCTAAGTGACACGTGACCTATCCTGTGTCACGTAACTTAAGCTAATTGTCACGTGGCAATGCTAAGTTTCATGTGACTATTCAAACGTATATATGAATAGATTTTTATTGTCATCTTTGTTTGAACCTCGTACTATCAACGTATTGTTAACAATGTTTATATCCACGATGCTGTACATGTGACTATGTTCAAACCTGGCGACTTTACCGAGTGGATTGCAATTGAAATCATACGCCTGAAACCTTGAAAAATAATGCGAGCCAATCACAAAGAAGTATTTCCCGACAGCTGCCATGGTGCGGAAAGTAGGATGATACTGGTCCAATTTTGGAGAACACATAATTTCTCCGTTAGATTTCATCAAAACAATCTGATCATGGAAAAGTTTTCCTTTAAGGAGTCCATATTTTGAACCCGGTCCAGAATTGTATACATATACTTTGTCGTAGAAAGGGTCGTCGTATCGATGCAACCGGCCCCTGCTCTCAGAATTCGGCGCATGTATTCTGAACAACAATCCATTTCCGGAGCATGTGAATATGACGTCATCGAAAACGGAAAAACCTGCTGAATAATCATACGGCCATGCTTGATGGTAATGTTCGGTCGTTTCCGTGACAAGATCGACAGCGTATATATCGCCATCATTGTCGTCGTTCTCGTACAAAATCACAATTTTATTTTCTTTCCAGAAAGTTATTGCAGTGTTATACATTCCAGAGATATTGCTCTTAAATCTTTTAAGTCGTGTTCCATTCATTGTAAATATGTTGACAAACTTGTCATGATAGAGGACGACATTCCCGTCCGGCAGTACTGTAAAATCACCATGGTTACAGCTGTCATAGGAAGAACAGAATTCTATACGAGATGTAAGAGTGAACTTTCTCGTCTCTGAAAATGAAATAGAATATAATTATGTCGCCGTGCACATATTATAATTTTGTATAATTCTACAAGTACAAAAATAATACAAATAATACAAACTTGAACGGTACACAACCACTGTGGTAGCTCAGTTGGTAGAGTGTTCGCTCCGTAAGTGGGAGACAGTCGTGGGTCTGACCCAAGACTTGAAGGTGGGTATAGTGACTATTCTTTCGCCATACAGTCGCCATTATGAAATGAAAGTCGCGGTTCTTTCGGATGGGAACTCAAAATAGACGAGGTCCTGTGTCACGGTGGGCTTGGAACGCTAAAGAACCATGCTGTATAATGCCATCAGCGCAATGCACAGGCAAAATTTCTGCATTTTCGCCTATAGCTGGCGAAGTCTCGATATAATTGAAATATTTTTGACTGGGGCGTTAAACACTATTACTTACTCATAAGTACAAAAATAATACAAGTTATAACTTGTACTTTTTTTGCCAAAAAATAACATATCATAAAAATTTTGAAGCCTTTACCACGTGATACCGACCATCTAATTGCATTATAACAAATGCATAAATATGAACCAAAATATTTCAACATACCGTGACATGTTAACAAAAGAGACCCAAAGTGCCTGATACACCACCTAATAGATAATGGCTAGCTGCAATATTTTAAGAAAACATGAAAACTGAAGCCCCAAAGATAAAAATCTTTCAATACAGTCAATATATTTTTTCAGATAATTAACCATTTCAGTATTCTTTAGCATCTGTGACCTTGACCTTTGAACCCATGACCTTTATCTATATATGAAAGTGATGCGTCTGAAAATACCTACAATATTCTAATATTTATGCCTATACATAAAGTTTATAGTTTTCCAGATAATTAACCATTTTAGTATTCTTTTACATCTATGACCTTAGCATTTTGCATCTTTGACCTTGACCTTTGAACCCATGAACTTAATCTTTATATCAAAATGAGCGCTACATCAATATCAACAAAATTCTGATATACATGCCTATACAAAAAGTTCATGTTTTCCAGATAAGTAAAATTCAGAAAGGTAAACAATTAGGTCATGACCTTCAGAATTGTCCTTGACCCCATATTGAAGGTAATAACAAGAATATGTCAAAACTGAAAACCCCATGTCATTATCTGATCAAATAGTCAAGTTATAACAATTTGATTTTTTTACGATTTATCGCGTAACCTATGTTTTTTGAATTTCACAAAATGAACAAACTATAGGCTTAAGATCATAGAGGTAAAATATCACATTAATCTCCGAACATCGGTTTCGGAGAAGATTTTTCAATATTTTTTGCATCCCTAGTTTGCCCCGGCCTAGTTTTGGTAGCCATCCGTGACAATGCCTTCAGCAAATCTGACTTGCACTGGACCAATCTGTTATGTAGTTTCAGAGTAGAAAGTAAAAAATGGTATACACGACACATGCACACACGCACGCACATACACACGTTGTGCTATGCCATATGACCTTTGGTCAGGTGAGCTAAAAGTAACAGATCTATACAAGTTATAGGCATATGCTATGAAATAGAACCACCATTCAAAACAAGCCAATTTTTTCACTGTTTGTTCTAAATGAACATGCAAACAAAAATATGCAAAAATAATGGTAGGTCACCGCATTAAATTTTTTAACAACTCTTGTTCAATGTATACAGTATTTTAAGGATTTTGCATTTTTATCCAAAAAGCGGTATAAATTGAAAAATCAACCTCAAATAACTCAAGAAATTCATTAAAATGATATAAACAGCAAAAATACATCATACCCATTTTTAACATTCATGTTGGCAGTTCAATGCACATTTATTAAAATAATTGGTAAAAATACATTGGAGAAAGTGCTCATTTTACCGTCTTTTTCTCAAAATTTTCATACATTTTCATGTACAAAAATCTTCCACTGGAAATCTTATAAAATCTGTCAAACGTTTAACCAAACTATGTACTTCACAAAAACAAAGAAAAACTGATAGGTCACCAGGGTATTTTCGGATTTAAAAATAAAATATTACCCCTACCCCCATGATTTTTTGAAATTTTCAATTGAAAAAAAAATGAAAAAAAAAATCCCCAAAAGATTTTCTCTTTTCTTAGTTTTATAAAAATCGAGTGGGTAGTAAAAACGTGCCCTAAGACACCCTCACAAAAAATCATTAATGACCAAAACGAAAGATTTTCATATGATGCCACAAAACAACTGATTTCCATATGATAGCACTAATAATTAACGAATTATTTTCTGAATCAGCATGTCAAATCTGCACTTTTTCAGCAGATCTGTCAGCAGACCTTTATGATACTCCAATTGAGTTATTTTTCGGCAGCTGTTCCCTATCTTTCGGCAGCTGTTCCTTATCTTTCGGCAGCTGTTCCCTATCTTTCGGCAGCTGTTCCTTATCTTTCGGCAGCTGTTCCCTATCTTTCGGCAGCTGTTCCGTATCTTTCGGCACCTGTTCCCTATCTTTCGGCAGCTGTTCCTTATCTTTCGGCAGCTGTTCCCTATCTTTCGGCAGCTGTTCCTTATCTTTCGGCAGCTGTTCCCTATCTTTCGGCAGCTGTTCCCTATCTTTCGGCAGCTGTTCCTTATCTTTCGGCAGCTGTTCCCTATCTTTCGGCAGCTGTCCCCTATCTTTCGGCAGCTGTTCCTTATCTTTCGGCAGCTGTTCCCTATCTTTCGGCAGCTGTTCCTTATCTTTCGGCAGCTGTTCCCTATCTTTCGGCAGCTGTTCCTTATCTTTCGGCAGCTTCACAGTAAAAAGTTACCTAGCTATTAATCCGCCGTTCTGCAGGTACGCTTCCTTTTCTATTTTCGTTAAGGTATTGACGGTGCTGCCTTATTTTGTCACAATCCTGTTTCTATCAGGGTTTATATATATATATATATACAGTCCAACCTGCCTTAAAGGCCACATCTTTATAAGCGCCACCTGCTTATAAAGGCCAGTAGAATTTTATCTCAATTGTTCTTTATTCATATTGTTTGAACCTTTATATTAGAGCCACCTGCTCATAAAGGCCACGTTTATTGGTTCCCTTGGGTGGCTTTATAGACAGGTTTAATTGTACTTTTACTGGTTCCCTTGGGTGGCATTTATAGACAGGTTTGACTGTACTTTTACTGGTTCCTTGGGTGGCTTTATAGACAGGTTTAATTGTACTTTTACTGGTTCCCTTGGGTGGCCTTTATAGACAGGTTTGACTGTACTTTTACTGGTTCCCTTGGGTGGCTTTATAGACAGGTTTACTGTACTTTTATTTCTGGTTCCCTTGGGTGGCTTTATAGACAGGTTTAATGTACTTTTACTGGTTCCCTTGGGTGGCCTTTATAGACAGGTTTGACTGTATATATATTATATTTTAATCCATCTGTAAAATTTTCAGAAATAAATCACATACTTACCGGCACGTCATTGGGACAAGGTGCTGGAGAAGATTCCGGACTTGGACCTTGAATGTCTGTAAAAGGCTCCAGACTTTCCGTCAAGGCGAGTTTCATCTCCTCCGCGTGATATGGTACATCCGGGTCCCTTTGGTTTAATATTAATATTTCCCGCGGAAATATCTCCGTCAACTTGTCGATTATTCTCCTGTAAAACATAAGTTTCTATTTCGGCTTTTGTTCTCAGTTTATCCAGCGTGTCTGTTAAGTGTTTGTATTCATGTACCTCCGTGAGTCTGACGCATTTCGCCAACATGATACAAGTCCATTGTAAGATTCCAATGTGTCCATCTTCTCTCGCCATTTTGTCAAAACTGTAGAAATGTCAGTTTTTAAAAAGTCTATTTTCTTTGAATCAGTTCACTGTCAAGTGCGTTTATCAACGAAAAATAAACTATGAAGCTTAAAACATAATCAAGAATTTAGCCATGGTATAAAATTATACTGCCGTCTTATTTCAATAACAAAGTTACAAGTTTTATATCTATATCAACATCAGGAGGGTTGTAAAGTCTCTCACGGCCTATATAACAGATTCTAAAAACAACTCTAAATTGAAAACAGATTTCTAATAATTTAAGAAACATTTTGATTCCAACAGCGTTTTATATAGGTTTTGGTTTATTTTCTGTGTATATATTTCATAGTTAACGGTTAAAAATTAAACTTATTTCTGTAGGAAATCCTAATTCCCGCTGATATAAAGATGTTCAAAACTTCTAGATTTAGTTTATACATTTTATTTTTCGTTTGATAATTATCGTCATTGTCGTTATCATAATCATCGTCGTCATCATCATCATCTTCATCATCATCATTATAACCACCACCGACATCATCATCACCATCATCACAACCATTGTCACCATCATCATCATCATTATAACCACCACCGACATCATCATCATCATCATCATCATCATCATCATCATCATCATCATCATCACAACCATTGTCACCATCATCATCATCATTATAACCACCGCCGACATCATCATCATCATCATTATCATCATCATAACCATCGCCATCATCATCACCTCAACCATCATCATCATCATCATTATAACCACCACCGACATCATCAATATCATCACAACCATCATCATGATTCTATCATCATCATGACGATCATTATCATTATAACCACCACCGACATCATCACCACCACCACCACCACCACCACCACCATCATCATCATCATCATCATCATCATCATCATCACCATCATCATCATCATTATTACCACTACCGACATCATCATCATCGTCATTATCATCACAACCATCATCAGGATTCTATCATCATCACCACAACTATCATCATCAACATCATCATCACCACAACTATTATCATTATCATCATCATCATCATCACATTCTCATGAGTCTATCATCGTCATTATATCACCATTACCACAACCATCGATCGTCATTACCATTCTCGCCACAACCATCATCATCATCACCACAACCACCATCATCATCATCACCACCATCATCATCATCACCATCATCATCATCATCATCACATAATCATGATTCTATCACCATCTTCAACATCATCATCGCCCTCATTATTTCCATCATCATCTTGATGCCAGTTCTAGGATGGCAAAGGTACTGGAAAATCATTAACATTAAACAAACTGACAAACTTTCTTATGCTTAGATCGGACCAAGTAGGATTCTAACCTAGAAGTGGTGAGAGACACTAAGGTCTCTAAGTGCATATAGATTACAAGGTCTTAAAGGTCCAAATGTAACAAAAATATACATGTTTATGGTTGAAGTGGCGTGGTTTATGGTTGAAGTGGCGTGGTTTATGGTTGAAGTGGCATGGTTTATGGTTGAAGTGGCGTGGTTTATGGTTGAAGTGGCGTGGTTTATGGTTGAAGTGGCGTGGTTTATGTTGAAGTGGCATGGTTTATGGTTGAAGTGGCGTGGTTTATGGTTGAAGTGGCGTGGTTTATGGTTGAAGTGGCATGGTTTATGGTTGAAGTGGCGTGGTTTATGGTTAAAGTGGCATGGTTTATGGTTGAAGTGGCGTGGTTTATGGTTGAAGTGGCGTGGTTTATGGTTGAAGTGGCGTGGTTTTGGTTGAAGTGGCGTGGTTTATGGTTGAAGTGGCGTGGTTTATGGTTGAAGTGGCATGGTTTATGGTTGAAGTGGCGTGGTTTATGGTTGAAGTGGCGTGGTTTATGGTTGAAGTGGCGTGGTTTATGGTTGAAGTGGCGTGGTTTATGGTTGAAGTGGCGTGGTTTATGGTTGAAGTGGCGTGGTTTATGGTTGAAGTGGCGTGGTTTATGGTTGAAGTGGCGTGGTTTATGGTTGAAGTGGCATGGTTTATGGTTGAAGTTGCGTGGTTTTGGTTGAAGTGGCATGGTTTATGGTTGAAGTGGCGTGGTTTATGTTGAAGTGGCATGGTTTATGGTTGAAGTGGCATGGTTTATGGTTGAAGTGGCGTGGTTTATGGTTGAAGTGGCGTGGTTTATGGTTGAAGTGGCGTGGTTTATGGTTGAAGTGGCGTGGTTTATGGTTGAAGTGGCGTGGTTTATGGTTGAAGTGGCATGGTTTATGGTTGAAGTGGCGTGGTTTATGGTTGAAGTGGCGTGGTTTATGGTTGAAGTGGCATGGTTTATGGTTGAAGTGGCGTAGTTTATGGTTGAAGTGGCGTGGTTTTGGTTGAAGTGGCATGTTTTATGTTGAAGTGGCGTGGTTTTATGGTTGAAGTGGCATGGTTTATGGTTGAAGTGGCATGGTTTATGGTTGAAGTGGCGTGGTTTATGGTTGAAGTGGCATGGTTTATGGTTGAAGTGGCATGGTTTATGGTCCAAGTGGCATGGTTTATGGTCGAAGTGGCATGGTTTATGGTTGAAGTGGCATGTTTTATGGTCCCAAGTGGCATGGTTTATGGTCGAAGTGGCATGGTTTATGGTTGAAGTGGCATGGTTTATGGTTGAAGTGGCATGGTTTATGGTTGAAGTGGCATGGTTTATGGTCCAAGTGGCATGGTTTATGGTTGAAGTGGCATGGTTGATGGTTGAAGTGGCATGGTTTATGGTTCAAGTGACATGGTTAATGGTCCAGGTGGCGTGGTTTATGGTTCAAGTGGCATGGTTTATGGTCTAAGTGGGGTGGTTTATGGTCCAATGGGGTGGTTTATGGTCCAAGTGGCGTGGTTATGGTCCAAATGGGGTGGTTCATGGTCCAAGTGGGGTGGTGTATGGTTGAGGTGGCATGGTTTATGGTCCAAATGGCATGGTTAATGGTCCAGGTGGTGTGGTTTATGGTTGAAGTGACATGGTTTATAGTCCAAGTGGGGTGGTTTATGGTCCAAATGGGGTGGTTTATGGTCCAAGTGGCGTGGTTATGGTCCAGATGGTGGTTTATGGTCCAAGTGGGGTGGTTTATGGTTGAGGTGGCATGGTTTATGGTCCAAGTGGCATGGTTAATGGTCCAGGTGGTGTGGTTTATGGTTGAAGTGACATGGTTTATGGTCCAAGTGGGGTGGTTTATGGTTGAAGTGACATGGTTTATGGTCCAAGTGGGGTGGTTTATGGTCCAAGTGGCATGGTTTATGGTCCAAGTGGGGTGGTTATGGTCCAAGTGGGGTGGTTTATGGTCCAAGTGGCATGGTTAATGGTCCAGGTGGTGTGGTTTATGGTTGAAGTGACATGGTTTATGGTCCAAGTGACATGGTTTATGGTCCAAGTGGGGTGGTTTATGGTCCAAGTGGGGTGGTTAATGGTCCAGGTGGTGTGGTTTATGGTTGAAGTGGCATGTTTATGGTCCAAGTGACATGGTTAATGGTCCAGGTGGCGTGGTTTATGGTTGAAGTGGGATGGTTTATGGTCCAAGTGGCATGGTTAAAGGCCCAGGTGGCATGGTTTATGGTCCAAGTGGCATGGTTTATGGTCCAAGTGGGGTGGTTTATGGTCCAAGTGGGGTGGTTTATGGTCCAAGTGGCATGGTTAATGGTCCAAGTGACATGGTTAATGGTCCAAGTGACATGGTTTATGGTCCAAGTGGCATGGTTAATGGTCCAAGTGGCATGGTTTATGGTCCAAGTGACATGGTTATTGGTCCAAATGGCGCTCTAGATTGATTAATTCATTGAATAAAGTTTTACATCCCATTCAAGAATATTGCACTTATATCGAGATCTCACCAGCTACTAACCCATTAAGTATAAGTGATTTTTTTTTACCTTTGTAGTGCAGGGAAGGTTCTTTAATCTGTCATGCCTGCCGTGACATGTGGCATTGGTTTTAAGGTTTCTTGGGAAAAACCCTGTGACTTATTTCTAAATGTTAAGTGCTTGGCAAAAAAAACAGTCGCTGCTCATTTTCAGTCTTGGTCCGATCCTGTCTGGGTTTGAACCCACAACCTCCCACATACACTTGGAAGTGAGCACTCTACCAACTGAGCTGCTGTAGTGGTCATTGGCAATGATGGAGTATAATACTTACAAAATGCCAAGTGCCTGGCAAAAGAACACTCACTACCTGTTTTTAAGTCTTGGTCAGACCCAATCAGAATTTAAACCCACAACCTCCCACAAAGTTATAATATAAAGTTAATATGCATATAAAGTTGATAAAGTTTAGGTGTTTTTGTCATTTTTATTTTACACACATTGCATACAACAACACATGAGTTGTACTTTACATATACAAGTATAGACAAACAACATTGACCTGTCCACTTAACCTTTATTTTAAATATTTATGATGGAGGAATACATGTATTTGTTATAGGTAACAAAATTACAAATTGGAAAACTCTACTACATGTATTACAATTTTAAGAATAAACACGTGTATTCTGTATTATTAAATGTAAATCCTAACTCTACATATCAATTGATGTATCGCTGGCCACGCCCACAATATTAATGTTCCTACAAACGACCAGCAAGCTTGAATTGATGTATCGCTGGCCACGCCCACAATATTAATGTTCCTACAAACGACCAGCAAGCTTGAATTGATGTATCGCCGGTCACGCCCACAATATTCCTACAAACGACCGGCAAGCTTGAATTCCATACAAAAAGAATGAAAACTCAGGCTGAATTGTGCCATTTGATGATGTCACTGACAGTAGTACGACATTAATTGCTGTGACACTGCTTTGGTTCCACGATGGCGGCCAGTATTGGAACATAAATGGCATGACCGGCGATAGTCAATTGGGTGGGTACTCCTATATGTATATTCCCAATAAAAGGTCAAGTGGACAGATCAGTTTTGTTTGCCTATAAGAAATGAGATCACAATATTATAATATTGTAGAGGAAAACCACATTGACCTGTCTGCTTGACCTTTGATTTCAATATTTTATGGACCAGTACATTTATGTATAGGGGTCACAGGTGTTTACTTCCTCTACATCATGGAAAGCATATGCTATTAATGTATCAGCTACGAATCCTACTACTACCCGTCTATTGGGAGGACCGTCGTATATAGATATTCCTAAAGAAAGGTCAAGTGGACAGGTCAATGTTGTTTGTCTATATAAAGGTGAATCATAATTGCAAACAAAAATTCCAAATAGTACCATAACATCTGTTTTGTAGGTATATATAATGATCTTATAGAAATGATAATGACTGAAGGTCAAAATACAATATTTAAAATCAACAGAGTCGAGACTCAAAAGTCAAAACAAGTAAAATGGGTCGCCACTGTACCACATGATACCCTGTAGTAATGTTTGTGCAGAGCACTTATTTCCAATGGATTTGAAATCACAAAAGATGATATTTTCCCGTAAAAGTGATATTATTCCAAGAGTGAGTGACGTTAACATTTTCCAGAATGTTCTGCACAAACAAGAGGTATTGATCATGTGGTACAGCGGCGAACCCCATTCAGTGAACTGGTAGCTACTGTCAGTGAACTGTATGTACCAGTACTAAATGAATTAGAATTAAAAAATAAATTTTAAAAAATATTACATGATTCTAAGTACTATAACTTTTTTTTAACTTTACCAGAACTATTTCATTATTTCAATGTCTCAAAACCTGAGGTAATAAATTTTTTTTGGCAAAAATCAAGATTGAAGTGACAATTGTTGCTAACTTGCTATGCACATTAATAATACACGAAAGGATATTGTAAGTCTAGGCTTATCAAGCCCCTTTAAAAGTTTTATGGCTGTCATCATGATATTGATAAGTATGATGTCTCTGTATCCAAAATTACCCTGGATATATTTGACGTCCCATATTTTCATGTTCCTTACATTCCCTTTTTTTACACACATGGCCTATGTAGCTAGCTAAACAGCAGGTATTTACTTTTCTGGGTAACCTGGTCTCACTTCATTGGTGGAAGTTCACATGTTTAATGTAATTTGCCAGCTTCGAAGTTTTTACTTTGCTTAGGGATTGTGTTTTGGACATGGATTGGTATGTTTGTTTTTACTTTGCTTTGGGATTGTGATTTGGACATGGATTGGTATGTTTGTTTTTACTTTGCTTTGGGATTGTGATTTGGACATGGATTGGTATGTTTGTTTTTACTTTGCTTTGGGATTGTGTTTTGGACATGGATTGGTATGTTTGTTTTTACTTTGCTTTGGGATTGTGATTTGGACATGAATTGGTATGTTTGTTTTTACTTTGCTTTGGGATTGTGATTTTGGACATAGATTGGTATGTTTGTTTTTACTTTGCTTTTGGGATTGTGTTTTGGACATAGATTGGTATGTTTATTTTTACTTTGCTTTGGGATTGTGATTTAGACATGGACATGATGGATTGGTATGTTTATTTTTTATATTACTTTAGGATTGTGATTTGGACATGGAACAATATGTTACGATTGCAGATCAGTGACCACACATACTGTCTTGTTTTCCTCCTTGTATATAACTGACAGTAATGAACTTAACTTTACGGATGACCCACTTTTAAGAAAATATGGCTTCTCATTTTCAACCTAGGTCATAATGACCCCACTAACAGTCCTATATTGAACACTGAATATGTGTGGGCTTTTAAAATATTTATGTCAAAAGCCTCTAGGCCTGAGTTCAAGTGAACAATTTTTCAACCCTACATGTAAATGGACGGAATATATAATGAGATATACACAACATATATAAAACATAATAACAAATACAATAACGCATACATGACATATATAGGTCATCCACGATCTGACGGCATACATGACATATATAGGTCATCCACGATCTGACGGCATACATGACATATATAGGTCATCCACGATCTGACGGCATACATGACATATATAGGTCATCCACGATCTGACGGCAAAGTATACAGCAAGCTTGTTTTAATATTAAGGTATTTGTAACAAATAAAGCGTGAGCCAGCATGGTTATACACATACGGTGATACGCTACTTACATCTAAATGTGTTACTGTAAAACACTTTATTTTCGCGGTATGATATTTTCGCGATATTTGTATCAAAGTCATTTTGCGGCATGAAATTTTTGCGATATCCCGTTTTAGCCTGATCCCATCGAGAGCCCCTCATATAAAAGTCCATTCATATTTATTCATCAAATTTATTTTCGCGCATATTTATTTCTCGATTATTTATGAACTCGCGAATTACGCGAAAATAACATGCACGAGAAAATTTCATGTTTTACAGTATTTAAACCTGTCTGTGTTTATAAACACTCTGCCATCAGATCGTAGACAGACTTTACATATAATATCATCTGAAGGCCACAGAATATGATTGCCACGCACAGTATTCACATTTTGAAAATATTGACACAAATTATACAGGTCATCATCAACTCTCTGTAGGGATCGCAAGGTAATCTTTTTTTAATGGTTGAACTTTTCTAAATATAAATAAACAAAAAAAAGAGAGGAAAAGAATAAAAAAAAAATAAAATAATAAATAAATTAATAAACATAACCTTGTTGTAGGGAAGGGATTGGGGATTGAAAATTAAAAAATTGAAAATGGTATAAATAAATAAAATAAGAAATATATATAATTAAATACAATTAAAACTTAACATCAGCATACAGATATGTCCATTAAAACATAAAATACAAATGATACAAATGTGTAACAGCACACACACACACACACACACACACACACACACACACACTATAAAAGTATAATACAATCTCTTGCACAAATGTGAAAACTGAAGTTATGTGTACTTTCTAACAATGTCAATAACAGGTAATGTTTATAGACCAATGTGCATTTAACAATAACCATTTCATTTATCAAGGTGATCAATAAAGTAATGAAAGTTGAAAAGATGAAACAAAAAAAAAGAAATATTCTTTAGACAAACATATACAATCCAACCTGCCTTAAAGGCCACCTCTATATAAGGACCACCTGCTTATAAAGGCCAGTAAAATTGTATCCCAATTGTTCTTTATTCATATTATTTGAACCTGTATATAAAGGCCACCTGCCCATAAAGGTCACTTTTACTGTTTCCCTTGGGTGGCCTTTATAGACAGGTTTGACTGTATAAAGATAAAAAATGACCGAGTTGGGTGTTCAACAAAGTAATGAAAGTTGGAAAGATGAAATGTAAATATTCTTGAGAAAGGAAAATATATAAATGACCAATTTATCCAGATGATAATGTTAAAGTTGTTAAATAGAGTTAAACAACGTTTTCAAAGTTGAAAGGGTGAAAAGGGAAATATTCTTGAGAGTAAAATATTTACAAATAACCAAGTTACATGTATTCAGATAATGATGTTGAAGAAAATGATCCTTCATACTGGGTTATCAGAGTTCTATCCTTCATACTGGGTTATCAGAGTTCTATCCTTCATACTGGGTTATCAGAGTTCTATTTTTATAATAATATGATTTTTTTTTTAGTTTGGTATTTAGCTATAACTTAGAAATAAAGCTATGACAGTTTTCACAAAGCAGGACTCAAATTGACTTTTGTCATCTAGTATAAAAATTTTTAGTTGCCAAAAATGAAACTATAAACATGATAAACACTTTTTTTCTGAAACCTCCATCCAACAACATTCATAACCTGCTTTAAAAAGCATATGATAAATTGGTCATTAAAATGCTTAAAAAGATTAGCTTTAACTTGAAACTGTTTGGATCATGGAAATTTTGGTAGCCAAATTGGTGAACTTTTAGAAAAAAAAAATGATCGCAAAGTCAAAATTTTTGTCGTCATGGTGCCTATTTTAGTCGTTATAGCGCCTATTTTAGTCGTCATAGCGCCTATTTTAGTCATCATGGCACCTATTTTAGTCGTCATAACGCCAATTTTTGTCATCATGGTGCCTATTTTAGTCGTCATAACGCCAATTTTTGTCATCATGGTGCCTATTTTAGTCGTCATAACGCCAATTTTAGTCATCATGGTGCCTATTTTAGTCGTCATAGCGCCTATTTTAGTCGTCATGGCACCTATTTTAGTCGTCATAACGCCAATTTTAGTCATTATGGCACCTATTTTAGTCATCATGGCACCTATTTTAGTCATCATGGAGCCTATTTTAGTCGCAGCCCTGTTTTCATGAACTATTTTGATTTTTTAGTATACAGTAGAAATATAAAAAAATGAAAAAATGATGACCAGCGCAACATGATGACCAGACCAAAATGATGACCGGGCTAACATGATGACCAGACCAAAATGAACACGAGGAACACTATGAATACACCAACCGGTCTACAGTCAATTTTTGGAATATCTTTATAAATGGCCTATATATGGAACATGAAAAAACTTCATTACAGTGAGTGCTAAAAGGGGCATTAATGTACCACTAATAGGAAAGCATAAACATTTCAAGGCTCAAAAAACTCAAATAATCCCCCCCCCCCCCCCCGAAAAAAAGAGACATGGGATTAACACATGTAACAGTTATTTAAATTGTTTCATGATATTTTTGTAACTTTCTTATAACCACAGCATGTTATGAAGTATGAAGTCATGATCATTTTTTTCCAAAACTCCTTGTAAATGTTTTATAATACAATATTGATATTAAATAATCTCCAACACTTTCTTCATTTAGATTTTGATATGTATAAAGTTATAAAACCAGTCGCTATCCAGGATTTCTCCGACTCGCTGTCCTCTGGATTTTCTCCAACTCATATCACTCATTAGCAGGGGGTATGAACTGTTCTCCCATTGTTAGTGTGTGTACAATTGTTTCTTTGCCTTTACCGGCTTTTTTACCTCGTTGTGCCGTTATTACACCTGAATAACTAGCTATAGCAAAGTAATACTCTGTACCATCTTCTCCAAACTCCTCCTGTAATATAAATTAAATAAAGTTACTTACTGGTTATCAAAGTACTGAAAGTACTGAAGTGTGGTAATTACACCTGATTCTAACATTTTCCTTCACATGAAACAGGAAGAGAGCTGGTCATGGTTGAACAAACAATATACCCATGACTGTTGTTTTAATGATATTCTCTCTTACTCACCCTGTGACATCATTCTGTGTGTTGTGACATGTGTGAAGTATTTTTTCCCCCCATAAAATAATTTATTTCAATGGAAGTACATGTATATCACATGATCCATTATAATTATCATATGATCAACTATCTCTATATCACATGATCAACTATATCATATGATCAACTTCATCTATATCACATGATTGACTATAATTATCACATGATCAACTATATCATATGATCAACTTTCTCTATATCACATGATCAACACTATCATATGATCAACTTCATCTATATCACATGATTGACTATAATTATCACATGATTAACTATATCATATGATCAACTTCATCTATATCACATGATTGACTATAATTATCACATGATCAACTATATCATATGATCAACTTTCTCTATATCACATGATCAACTATAAACTTTATTTATACTTACAATTGTCTCCACTTTCTCTCCATTTACCCAAACATCCAATGTATTCTTTTCTGTAAAATAGAAAACACAACAGTCATTAATCAAAACACCCCAGGTGCCAGAAAATCAAGAGCGCCCAGCTTCGATTTCCCAGTGGAACATGTCCAAGGTTATGTGTTTTCATTTATTTTGTCAGTTTTCAAAGTCATTACTTAAACAAGAGGCCCAATAGGGCCTAAACCGCTCACCTGGGCCATTTACAGCACAAAAACACAATAAATACTACATTTAAGGAGCAATAACTCTGATGTGGATATTTAGATATTTATGAAACTTGCTACTCGCATCTGTGACCTTAATCTTCGAACCAATGACCATAATCTATATATTAAAATGATCATTGCATCAATACCAACAATATTCTAATATACATGCCTATACAAAAAGTTCATATTTTCGAGATAATGAACCTTTTTGGTATTGTTTTTCAACCGTGACCTTGACCTTTTGACCAATGACCTTTTTCTATACATCAAAATGATCGTTGTATCAATACCTACAACATTCTAATATACATGCCTATACAAAAAGTTCATAGTTTTTAAGATAATGAACCATTTCAGTATTCTTTCGCATCTGTGACCTTGACCTTTGAACCAATGACCTTAATCTATATATCAAAATGAACGTTACATCAAAACTTACAATATTCCAATATACATGCCTATACAAAAAGTTTATAGTTTTCGAGATAATTAATGATTTTGGTATTGTTTTGCTACTGTGACCTTGACCTTTGAACCAATGACTTTAATCTATATATCAAAATGATCGTTACATCAATACCAACAATATTCCAATATACATGCCTATACAAAAAGTTTATTGTTTACGAGATAATAAATAATATTAGAAAAGTAAAAAATTAGGTCATGACCTTCATAATTGACCTTGACACCATTTTGAAGGTAATTACAAGAATATGTCAAAACTGAAAACCCCATGTCATTATCTGGTCATATAGTCAAGTTATAACAATTCAAAATATTTTACGATTAAACGCAAAAACGCGTAACCTATTTTTAAACCAAATTTCATGAAATGAACAAACTTAAAGGTTACGACTATGTAGAATCCAAATATCACATCAGTTTTTGCCTTCAATGAGTGATTCAACAGAAGAAGATTTTTTTAGGTTTTGTCTATTTTTAGTAACAGCGGCCATCTTGGATATTCGATCGCCATGATTTGAACAAACTATAGTTAGACTCTGTCAAGGACCTTCCATGGCAAATTTGGTTTCAGTTGGCCCAGTAGTTTCGGAGGAGAAGATTAAAGTTTACTGACGCACGGACGCACGCACGCCTCGCCATGCCATAAGCTCACATGGCCTTTGGCCAGGTGAGCTAAAAACCCCTGGTGCCAGCTAATCCAGAGCACCCGGCTTCACTTCCCTTGTGGAAGTTCACATGTTTAACTTAATCTGCCAGTTTTCAAACTTTGCTTTTAGGATATTGAGTTGAAACTGGATCTGTATGTTTCTGTTTGACTTTTGGGATTTAGCCTCAGCCCTGGATAAAACTACCAACCTTTGGCAAGCGAACTGACTTACTTTCTCACATTAGGATCGGTACCGGGTGGGATTCAAACCAAGGCAGTGAGAGGCACATGCATTTTGGACCATTCAGCCCCATGAGTGAAGAGATGAATACATAATACAAACATGACAACCTACGGAGAGAAGTTTATGGTAAAATTAAGTTGAACATACATTTTGCATATCTTTTTTTTTTTTTTTTGCCAATAACTTAGTTTTGTGTAAGTTGACCTATAAATTTTACTTCGAGTTAATTAACATTTTATTCATAGAATTTTCATTCAGGACACCTTGAGGTTTTCCCTTTTAAATAA
Organism: Anadara kagoshimensis; assembly: GCA_021292105.1. Classification (NCBI taxonomy): domain Eukaryota; kingdom Metazoa; phylum Mollusca; class Bivalvia; order Arcoida; family Arcidae; genus Anadara; species Anadara kagoshimensis. The sequence goes on along the minus strand of CM037867.1, from coordinate 32,600,881 downwards.
GAAATAGTAGACCCTTTGATAATCTAGATCGGTCAAAGTCATTTTGGGTCTAAACTTCTGCTGGATGGCCCGACTATTTGACATTAAAAGTAAAGTTTCATGCGATTAACATTTTAAAAGTTTTATTGTAATACAGTTGACTCTCGTTATCTCGAATTTGTTGGGTCCGTGGAAAGTAGTTCGACATATCCGAAGTTCGACTTAAAAATCGGCAAGTCCCTGACATGGGATGTAACTCTGTTGTACTTCTCATAACTGTTGACTTCCGGTCCATAATCGGCAATTTTTTATCATTATTTATTTCAATATTTATAACTTATATTTATACTATTAAACAATGTAATGACAAAAATAAATAATTTCAATATTTATAACTTATGTTTTTACTATTAAACAATGTAATGACAAAAATAAATGATGATGAAATAATTCTCGACTGAAAAACCTGAAGACGGCAACTCGGCATGGAAGACTAAACAGAAACTTCACCGTAAGCTCTTAATCGTTTGTTAATCTTTCAGTTAAAATTAAATCACTTAGCTTTGGTTATTTTAGGCATGTTTTCACCCACACTTCAAAGATTCTCGTTCCGTCATAATTTACTAAAAAATATTAAGCTTTGGGTATTAAGTTTTCATTTCGCATACTTCAAAGGTAATCATTCTGTAAATTTGAACGATCCACACGGGAGGTAACTGTTTGCGTGTACATGTGAACACTGATCGACCGAAGGTGCGTGGATGTAATTAAAGATCAATAATGCTGATTATTGATTATTGATTCATGGTCAGGTGATTAAGAAAGGGTTTCTTTCTTTACAGGTAAAGGTAACAAAAGGAAGGACTTCAGTTTATTCCGACAAAGGGAACTCAATCATGCATGCACAAACGTGACAGGTGACAGTTAAGACATCAAAGAAGTTTGCCGGTTCGACTCATGTGTATCAAATTTAGAATGATTTAATGTCAACGGACCTAAAAATTACTTCGACTCATCCGGAAATTCGACTTACACGATTTCGACTTAAACATATAATTCCAGTATATTTATATAAGAATAAAATTGGGACCGCAAAACTTACTTCGACTTATCCGGAATTTCGACATATCCGAGTTTGACTTAACGAGAGTCGAGTAAATGCTTTATGCAACTTAGTGTTCTGGAAATGTATTGGCTATTTTTTTTTCCGTAATATTACTTGCTTTCTAATGCCATGTTGCTCTGTCTGTTTTAATTGCTTCTAGTTGTCTAGTGTAGCGGCCACAGATTAATAGAATCAATCACAACTTGTGGTGCCAGATAGGGAAATCTCAACCCGAGTTCTAATATATTTGTTCCAGAACGAGGCTTGTCGAGTTCTGGACGAAATATATTAGAACGAGGGTTGAGATTTCCTTATCTGGCACTACAAGTAGTGATTGATTCTATTTCTTGCATCAAAAAGTACAATTTTTCAATTTAAAATCAATTTCAACCTTCGATACACCTCTGATTTTTGATAAAATTTTGCGGGAAAAACAGCGTGTAGGCTATCTTGCACAGGGGGGTACAAGATGGAGATATCTTGCACCTGTCTTTTTATGGTTTTTTTCTTTCTGGGGTGCAAGAAAGCCTGCTCCTTTTAGAACTCTATCATGTCTATAGCAGTGCCTTTAGCATGCACTGAGACACAGGACCTTGATTGTTAGTTTCATTGGAAAGACTATTCTAGTAACACGAGTAATGAGTTTTTACGGCTCTAGTATGGACAGGGGATGAAAATCATGTCAGAAACTTCAAGTCCTGAGTGAGATACAAACCCACAACCCTTGACTTGGAAACCCAGTAACAGTACCACTAGGTCAACTTACCTAAACAGATTCTAAATGGTTCTTTACTAACGGGATGATACCAGACCCATGCACACAATACTTTCTTCTGATTGTCTATAAATTTCTGTAGTGGTTTGTTACCTACTTCTAAAGTATACTCATAACTAAACCCGCTAACAGCTTCTATACTTATAACACAGTTAGTTTTACAACTTGAAAATGTTCTTTTCCAACAAGTTTAAACATGAAATCTTTTCTGTGGATTTCCTGAAAACATAAAAAAATATAAACTTGCGACTCCAACCGTTAAGTATGGTACATAGTGAAGTCACAATTGTATTAACAGTGATCAATTATGGGTCTTTGTAAGAACAGCGATCCTAATTAATCAATCATTGCTGACATCCATGAGTAGTTTCCAGATTATTGTCAAGCTCATTTCATTTCTGTTTTGTCCTCCATAAAAACATGGTGGACAATGATCGGATAATTCATCCATATGCAAGGACCATGAGGTCCAAAGTTTTGAGGTATAATAACTAAACAAGAACAAAATAAAAAAGAATTACAAATGTGTCTTAAAACACAAATTTAAATACTTTTTTCAGCTTAATTTGACTTCATTTATCAAGCGTGCCATAGTCAGCCTGCCATAGCTTGCTGACGTATTTATACACAGTTTTTTGTTAACATATTGCATAATTTAAAAAAAAATATAATTTCAGTGTTGGTTATTAATTTTAATATGAACTTTAATATGAACAAAACTTAATTATCAGAAATATTTATTAATTCTAATTTTCATATGATTCAGATAATTGACACAAATGGAGTTGAGTTGAGTAATGGTGTTTAACATCCCAGTCGATGATATTTCACTTATATCAAGATGTTGGCAGCTATAGGCGAAAGTGCAGAAATTTTGCCTGTGCATTGCACTTATAGCATTATACAGCAGGGTTCTTTAGCGAGCCAAGCCTATCGTGACAAAGGACCTTGTTTATTTTAAGTTCCCATAGGAAAGAACCATGACTTTCATTTCGACTGCTTGGCGAAAGAACAGTCACATATCCACTTTCAAGTCTTGGGACAGACCCGCTCTGGGTTCGAACCCACAACCTCCCACTTACAGAGTGAGCACTCTACCAACTGAGCTACCGCAGTGGTAGACACAAATGCAGAATGTGCTCACATGTAGTAATTCATATAGCGAATTACCCAGTGTACACAGTCTCCATGCATTTTTTATATAATAACATTATACCTGTCCATCCACCCTGATTACTCGTTTTCCAGTTGTTGTTCCGTGTTCAAACTCCACTTTGTGTACTCTATCAGACAATGGGAACTCCCATGTTGCCACAAGATCAGAACTATCCATCATGAATCTTTCTCATATATTCTAAAAGTAAAAAAGTGATAAATTTGGTTTATGTTGCTCAGTCTGTTTCAATCCCTTCTTATTGTAAGCATCCTATGTATTTCTCAGGACTTTTCTTTTTGTTGGACATTTTTAAAATTTCACAAAATAGAAATGTAAAAGATGTGAAATTTGTGAAGTATCATAATCAGATAACAGACAGTTTGGGACATAGGGTATTGCACATTAATGTTACCATGATTCCATTAAACAGATCATGCCAGTGTAGCAGTCTGGGTAGCTCATTAGAGTATTTATCTATATCGTGGGATGTCCCAGGTTTAATCTCCTATCTCATCCCATATTGGTCCTGTAAGTTACAGTTTGGGGGTCGACATCAGTGTGAACACATGGGAAGTGGTCGACTAGAAATTCTGGCCATATAAAAGTCAACCCGGGGGGAATTTAGTCGAGATTTTCCATGGGAAACTCAAGAATAACAAGAGAAAAATGTGGCACGTAGAGAAGCTCATTTCATAGAGTGTGGAGGTCCAGACTCCTGGGTTCGATCCCCGGACAGACCCCGCATTCTTCCTGTTACGCAAGATACCCTAGATTAGAAGGGAAAATTCCGGTTTCATTTCATGATTTTTAGAGTTTGCACTATTAAAATCCATCAAGCTGGATAAGTTAAAGATATTCCTTTAAATGTATACAACTAACAATCAGTGATTTCACAGGTTTAAGTGTACAAAAGAGAAAAAGCACCTGTCAGCTTGCACTTTGCTGCTCAGCAACCCTTATACAAAATCCGGGTACTTTTGCGAAAATATAGTAGTACCGCACTTTTTTAAGTTTTATTTATCTAAAAGAGAATTTATGCTTTATATTCAAAATAAATAAATAATTTTTTTCTAAATTTCCCGGCACTCACTATATATTTTTTAAATTTAATATTTTCTTTTCTTTTTTCAAAAATTGCAGTACCGCAGTAGACGATGTAAACAAATGGCGGACACTAACCCAAAATATTCCTTGCACTGGGTAAAATTGTCTAATTAGTGATACTTACGCTTGCATTGTGCTGTATTTTGATATGCCACAAGGATATTGTATACTGTTAGATCTCCATGTTGATTTTCAAGTGGATTATATGTGAAAAAATGGTTAATTTTACCATTATTGAAACAATCCAACGTGCCCATGCAAGCACACATTGAGTATACCTGATACTCAGTCTGAGTAGATCACATTCAAACGCGCTTGTATAAATGGCAAAAACCTGTAGAGACACTTTTAAGTACCTATGCACTGCGCGAAAATGTGCCTATGTTTTTTACAGTGGACACACCCTGCCATCCCCGAAACTGTATAGCACATTGTGCAAACCGTCATTACACACAGTAATAATGGGGTTCACCACTCTTCCACATGATACCCTCTAACATTTATGCAGAACACTTATTTTAAATGGATATGGAATCACATAAGATGATGTTTTCCAGTGAAAACGACGTCATTCCAGGAATCTGTGATGTTGATGTTTTCCAAAACATTTCACACAAACGTTAAGAGGTATTGATCAGGTGGTGCAGTGAGGAACCCCATTTTCACGGGTCCTAGTGGCTTAATGGTATAACAGGCCATATTTATACAGATTACAGCACCTTTCATTGCTTGGGTACAGACTCCACTCAGGATGGATCCAGGTGTGAAAAATTGGTCAGTTCTCTTGTCAAGGTTGATGGTTTTCTTCAGGTACTGCCATTTTCTCCATCATTCCAGAACTAACTGCCTTGGCATAAGTGAAAAAATATTGGCTAGGGCATTAAATAACATTTCTCATTTCCACTCTGTATCAAGTTCAACTTACATGTACATATCTTAGTTGCAGTTTCACGTAAAGCATTTACATGTGAAACAGGAAAGGGAAAAAAATGCAGGTTCAGACTAGACATTGATTCCAGGACCTCCCAAAATATAGACGAGTGCTTTACCAACTGAGCTATTAAGACCTCTACATATGTACATGTTATTCTTAATCAAGTCCCACACACATAACAAAATCATATACAGCCAAACCTGCCTATAAATGTTACACAAGTGAACCAGTAAAAGTGTAGTATTTTAATTTGTTTTAGGGACGAGGAACCATGGATGAGGAGAGACAAGAAAGATCGACCGATTATCAGGCAAGTTAAGATTGTAGTTAGTAGGGCTGCAATGATGCACTTCAGTCTTGATACGATACCTATCACATCACTTACTTCACAATACAATACTTATTGTCATACACATTTACTTTTAGAAAGCAAAACTGAAAGAGTATTTACACTTTGAAAAAAAAACCAAGATTTGGATCATTATAAACTACTTATGGCCACTGTCATGTAAGAAGAAAAAAAGGGGTCCATGTTTTGGACTTGAATTTTGTTGGGATGCTCCTGAAGATTGATGTTTTCATTTTAAGCAATGCTGTTGGTGTTTCCAAGTTATCTAAAATCAGTATACAATTAAAACCTGGCTTGAAAAATGAATTGTAAATTCGGAATTGGCATACTGTGAAGTGACTTAGTCATACCCTGAACTGAACTGTCTTAGAATTAAACCCTGATATTCTGTCAAATGGTACATAGGTGTCGTATAAGTAATTATCGAGCCGGTAATAAGTAGTTTGTAGTATCATCAGACTACCATTAAATCTAATTACCTGTTAAATACTTACAAACTTGATAGCTTTAAATGATATCATTAGGCAGTTGGACACCCTGGCAAATATGGTCAACCTTTTGGTCTAGAAAGTAGGCAGTAGATAGGTTATTGTCTTCTGTCAGTCCAAAAAACCAGGGATCAAATCTGAGCTAGTTTAACAGGAATCACATCTACAATCTTCAACTTTTAGGACAAGCTCTATCCATTTGAGGAGCCTCTTTGGCCTAGTGGTCTAATGTGTGGCCTAGTAGTCTAATGTGTGGCCAAGTGGTCTAATGTGTGGCCTTGTGGTCTAATGTGTGGCCTAGTGGCCTGACGTGTGGCCTAGTGGCCTGATGTGTGGCCTAGTGGTCTAATGTGTGGCCTAGTGGTCTAATGTGTGACCTAGTGATCTAATGTGTGATCTAGTGGTCTGATGTGTGACCTAGTGGCCTGATGTGTGGCCTAGTGGCCTGATGTGTGGCCTAGTGGTCTAATGTGTGACCTAGTGATCTAATGTGTGACCTAGTGGTCTAATGTGTGGCCTAGTGGTCTAATGTGTGGCCTAGTGGTCTAATGTGTGACCTAGTGATCTAATGTGTGACCTAGTGGTCTAATGTGTGACCTAGTGATCTAATGTGTGGCCTAGTGATCTAATGTGTGGCTTAGTGGTATAATGTGTAGCCTAGTGGTCTAATGTGTGGTGTAGTGGTCTAATGTGTGGCCTAGTGGTCTAATGTGTGCCTAGTAGTCTAATGTGTGCCTAGTGGTCTAATGTGTGGTCTAGTGGTCTAATGTGTGGTCTAGTGGTATAATGTATGGCCTAGTAGTCTAATGTTTTGCCTAGTGGTATAATGTGTGGTCTAGTGGTCTAATGTGTGGTCTAGTGGTCTAATGTGTGGCCTAGTGCTCTAATGTGTGGCTTAGTGGTCTAATGTGTGGTCTAGTGGTCTAATGTGTGGCCTAGTGCTCTAATGTGTGGCTTAGTGGTATAATGTGTGGCCTAGTGGTCTAATGTGTGGCTTAATGGTCTAATGTGTAGCCTAGTGGTATAATGTGTGGCCTAGAGGTCTAATGTGTGGCCTAGAGGTCTAATGTGTGGCCTAGTAGTCTAATGTGTTGCCTAGTGGTCTAATGTGTGGTCTAGTGGTCTAATGTGTGGTCTAGTGGTATAATGTATGGCCTAGTAGTCTAATGTTTGCCTAGTGGTATAATGTGTGGCTAGTGGTGTAATGTGTGGCCTAGTGGTCTCATGTGTGACCTAGTGGTCTGATGTGTGGTCTAGTGGTCTAATGTGTGGCCTAGTGGTCTAATGTGTAGCCTAGTGGTCTAATGTGTAGCCTAGTGGTCTAATGTGTGGCCTAGTGGTCTCATGTGTGACCTAGTGGTCTAATGTGGTGGCTTATGGTCTAATGTGTGGCCTAGTGGTCTAATGTGTGGCTTAATGGTCTAATGTGTGGCCTAGTGGTCTGATGTGTGGCCTAGTAGTCTAATGTGTTGCCTAGTGGTCTAATGTGTGACCTAGTGGTCTAATGTGTGGCCTAGTGGTCTAATGTGTAGCCTAGTGGTCTAATGTGTGGCCTAGTGGTCTCATGTGTGACCTAGTATCTAATGTGTTGCCTAGTGGTCTAATGTGTAGCCTAGTGGTCTAATGTGTGGCCTAGTGGTCTAATGTGTGGTCTAGTGGTCTAATGTGTGGTCTAGTGGTATAATGTATGGCCTAGTAGTCTAATGTTTTGCCTAGTGGTATAATGTGTGGCCTAGTGGTGTAATGTGTGGCCTAGTGGTCTCATGTGTGACCTAGTGGTCTGATGTGTGGTCTAGTGGTCTAATGTGTGGCCTAGTGGTCTAATGTGTAGCCTAGTGGTCTAATGTGTAGCCTAGTGGTCTAATGTGTGGCCTAGTGGTCTCATGTGTGACCTAGTGGTCTAATGTGTGGCTTATGGTCTAATGTGTGGCCTAGTGGTCTAATGTGTGGCTTAATGGTCTAATGTGTGGCCTAGTGGTCTGATGTGTGGCCTAGTAGTCTAATGTGTTGCCTAGTGGTCTAATGTGTGACCTAGTGGTCTAATGTGTGGCCTAGTGGTCTAATGTGTAGCCTAGTGGTCTGATGTGTGGCCTAGTGGTCTCATGTGTGACCTAGTAGTCTAATGTGTTGCCTAGTGGTCTAATGTGTAGCCTAGTGGTCTAATGTGTGGCCTAGTGGTCTAATGTGTGACCTAGTAGTCTAATGTGTTGCCTAGTGGTCTAATGTGTAGCCTAGTGGTCTAATGTGTGGCCTAGTGGTCTCATGTGTGACCTAGTGGTCTAATGTGTGGCTTATGGTCTAATGTGTGGCCTAGTGGTCTAATGTGTGGCTTAATGGTCTAATGTGTGGCCTAGTGGTCTGATGTGTGGCCTAGTAGTCTAATGTGTTGCCTAGTGGTCTGATGTGTGGCTTAATGGTCTAATGTGTGGCCAAATGGTCTGATGTGTGGCCTAGTGGTCTAATGTGTGGCTTATGGTCTAATGTGTGGTTTAGTGGTCTAATGTGTGGTCTAGTGGTATAATGTGTGGCCTAGTAGTCTAATGTTTTGCCTAGTGGTATAATGTGTAGCCTAGTGGTCTAATGTGTGGTCTAGTGGTCTAATGTGTGGCCTAGTGCTCTAATGTGTGGCTTAGTGGTATAATGTGTGGCCTAGTAGTCTAATGTGTGGCTTAATGGTCTAATGTGTAGCCTAGTGGTCTGATGTGTGGCCTAGTGGTCTCATGTGTGGCTTATGGTCTAATGTGTGGCCTAGTGGTCTAATGTGTGGCTTATGGTCTAATGTGTGGCTTATGGTCTAATGTGTGGCCTAGTGGTCTGATGTGTGGCCTAGTGGTCTAATGTGTGGCTTATGGTCTAATGTGTGGCCTAGTGGTCTAATGTGTGGCTTATGGTCTAATGTGTGGCCTAGTGGTCTGATGTGTGGCCTAGTAGTCTAATGTGTGGCTTAATGGTCTAATGTGTGGCCTAGTAGTCTAATGTGTAGCCTAGTGGTCTAATGTGTGACCTAGTGGTCTAATGTGTGGCTTATGGTCTAATGTGTAGCCTAGTGGTCTAATGTGTGACCTAGTGGTCTAATGTGTGGCTTATGGTCTAATGTGTAGCCTAGTGGTATAATGTGTAGCCTAGTGGTCTAATGTGTGACCTAGTGGTCTAATGTGTGGCTTATGGTCTAATGTGTAGCCTAGTGGTCTAATGTGTGACCTAGTGGTCTAATGTGTGGCTTATGGTCTAATGTGTGGCCTAGTGGTCTAATGTGTAGCCTAGTGGTCTAATGTGTGACCTAGTGGTCTAATGTGTGGCTTATGGTCTAATGTGTAGCCTAGTGGTATAATGTGTAGCCTAGTGGTCTAATGTGTGGTCTAGTGGTCTAATGTGTGGCCTAGTGCTCTAATGTGTGGCTTAGTGGTATAATGTGTGGCCTAGTAGTCTAATGTGTGGCTTATGGTCTAATGTGTAGCCTAGTGGTCTAATGTGTGACCTAGTGGTCTAATGTGTGGCTTATGGTCTAATGTGTGGCCTAGTAGTCTAATGTGTTCCCTAGTGGTCTGATGTGTGGCCTAGTGCTCTAATGTGTGGCTTAGTGGTATAATGTGTGGCCTAGTGGTCTAATGTGTGGCCTAGAAGTCTAATGTGTGGCTTATGGTCTAATGTGTGGCCTAGTGGTCTAATGTGTGGCTTAATGGTCTAATGTGTGGCCTAGTGGTCTGATGTGTGGCCTAGTAGTCTAATGTGTGGCCTAGTGGTCTGATGTGTGGCCTAGTGGTCTAATGTGTGGCTTATGGTCTAATGTGTGGCCTAGTGGTCTAATGTGTGGCTTAATGGTCTAATGTGTGGCCTAGTAGTCTAATGTGTGGCCTAGTGGTCTAATGTGTGGCTTAATGGTCTAATGTGTGGCCTAGTGGTCTAATGTGTGGCTTATGGTCTAATGTGTGGCCTAGTGGTCTAATGTGTGGCTTAATGGTCTAATGTGTGGCCTAGTGGTCTGATGTGTGGCCTAGTGGTCTAATGTGTGGCTTATGGTCTAATGTGTGGCCTAGTGGTCTAATGTGTGGCTTAATGGTCTAATGTGTGGCCTAGTAGTCTAATGTGTGGCCTAGTGGTCTAATGTGTGGCTTAATGGTCTAATGTGTGACCTAGTAGTCTAATGTGTGGCTTAATGGTCTAATGTGTGGCCTAGTAGTCTAATGTGTGGCTTAATGGTCTAATGTGTGGCCTAGTAGTCTAATGTGTGACCTAGTAGTCTAATGTGTGGCTTATGGTCTAATGTGTGGCCTAGTAGTCTAATGTGTGGCTTAATGGTCTAATGTGTGGCCTAGTAGTCTAATGTGTAGCCTAGTGGCCTGATGTGTGGCCTAGTGGTCTGATGTGTGGCCTAGTGGTCTCATGTGTGACCTAGTGGTCTAATGTGTGGCCTAGTGGTCTGATGTGTGGCTTAATGGTCTAATGTGTGGCCTAGTAGTCTAATGTGTGGCCTAGTGGTCTAATGTGTGGCCTAGTGGTCTAATGTGTGGCTTAATGGTCTAATGTGTGGCCTAGTAGTCTAATGTGTAGCCTAGTGGCCTGATGTGTGGCCTAGTGGTCTGATGTGTGGCCTAGTGGTCTAATGTTTGGCCTAGTGGTCTAATGTGTGGCCTAGTGGTCTAATGTGTGGCCTAGTAGTCTAATGTGTGGCCTAGTGGTCTGATGTATGGTCTTGTGGTCTAATGTGTGGCTTAATGGTCTAATGTGTGGCCTAGTAGTCTAATGTGTGGCTTATGGTTTAATGTGTAGCCTAGTGGTCTGATGTGTGGCCTAGTGGTCTAATGTGTGGCCTAGTGGTCTAATGTGTGGCCTAGTGGTCTGATGTGTGGCCTAATGGTCTAATATGTGGCCTAGTGGTCTGATGTGTGGCCTAGTAGTCTAATGTGTGGCCTAGTGGTCTAATGTGTGGCCTAGTGGTCTGATGTGTGGCCTAATGGTCTAATATGTGGCCTAGTGGTCTGATGTGTGGCCTAGTGGTCTAATGTGTGGCTTAATGGTCTGATGTGTGGCCTGGTTGTCTAATGTGTGGCCTAGTGGTCTGATGTGTGGCCTAATGGTCTAATATGTGGCCTAGTGTTCTGATGTGTGGCCTAGTGGTCTAATGTGTGGCCTAGTGGTCTAATGTGTGACCTAGTGGTCTAATGTGTGGCCTAGTGGTCTGATGTGTGGCCAAGTGGTCTAATGTGTGACGTAATGGTCTGATGTGTGGTCTAGTGGTCTGATGTGTGGCCTAGTGGTCTGATGTTTGGCCTAGTGGTCTAATGTGTGGCCTAGTGTCTAATGTGTGGCCTAGTGGTCTAATGTGTGGCCTAGTGGTCTGATGTGTGGCCTAGTGGTCTAATGTGTGGCCTAGTGGTCTAATGTGTGGCCTAGTGGTCTGATGTGTGGTCTAGTGGTCTAATGTTTTGCCTAGTGGTCTGATGTGTGGCTTAGTGGTCTAATGTGTGGCCTAGTGGTCTGATGTGTTGCTTAGTGGTCTAATGTGTGACCTAGTGGTCTGATGTGTGGCTTAGTGGTCTTATGTGTGGCCTAGTGGTCTAATGTGTAGCCTAGTGGTCTAATGTGTGGCCTAGTGGTCTGATGTGTCGCCTAGTGGTCTAATGTGTGGCCTAGTGGTCTGATGTGTGGCCTAGTGGTCTGATGTGTCGCCTAGTGGTCTGATGTGTGGCTTAGTGGTCTAATGTGTGACCTAGTGGTCTGACGTGTGGCTTAGTGGTCTAATGTGTGGCCTAGTGGTCTAATGTGTGGCCTAGTGGTCTAATGTGTGGGCTAGTGGTCTGATGTGTGGCCTAGTGGTCTGATGTGTAGCCTAGTGGTCTAATGTGTGGCCTAGTGGTCTGATATGTGGTCTAGTGGTCTAATGTGTGGCCTAGTGGTCTAATGTGTGGCCTAGTGGTCTGATGTGTGGCCTAGTGGTCTAATGTGTGGCCTAGTTGTCTGATGTGTGGCCTAGTGGTCTAATGTGTGGCCTAGTGGTCTAATGTGTGGCCTAGTGGTCTGATGTGTGGTCTAGTGGTCTAATGTTTTGCCTAGTGGTCTGATGTGTGGCTTAGTGGTCTAATGTGTGGCCTAGTGGTCTGATGTGTTGCTTAGTGGTCTAATGTGTGACCTAGTGGTCTGATGTGTGGCTTAGTGGTCTTATGTGTGGCCTAGTGGTCTAATGTGTAGCCTAGTGGTCTAATGTGTGGCCTAGTGGTCTGATGTGTCGCCTAGTGGTCTAATGTGTGGCCTAGTGGTCTGATGTGTGGCCTAGTGGTCTGATGTGTCGCATAGTGGTCTGATGTGTGGCTTAGTGGTCTAATGTGTGACCTAGTGGTCTGACGTGTGGCTTAGTGGTCTAATGTGTGGCCTAGTGGTCTAATGTGTGGCCTAGTGGTCTAATGTGTGGGCTAGTGGTCTGATGTGTGGCCTAGTGGTCTGATGTGTAGCCTAGTGGTCTAATGTGTGGCCTAGTGGTCTGATATGTGGTCTAGTGGTCTAATGTGTGGCCTAGTGGTCTAATGTGTGGCCTAGTGGTCTGATGTGTGGCCTAGTGGTCTAATGTGTGGCCTAGTGGTCTGATGTGTGGCCTAATGGTGGTCTAATGTGTGTGATTACAGATCACAGCACCTCTGTCTTGGCTCCAATCTCCAGGGATTCCATCATTTCAGTTTCTGCAACCTTCCCAGAACTGACTGCCTTGATGTAAGTGAAAAATCTTGACCCGGGCATAAAGGAACAAAATGTAAGCAGCTCTGTGTCAACATCATGGCTATAAGGTCATAAACAAGCCACTAATACTGTAAAGGAGGGAATTTTTTGTGGATAAAATTTTTCTTGTTTCCCACTAAGGAAATTATCATGGAAATTTACCCACGAGAAAAATATTACCATACAAGTTACTATATCATAATATATAGAATATACACCCATCTATATTGGTTATGTGAAAACTACACCCAAGCGAAATCCCAGATTTCAGAAATCTCGGAATTTTCACCCAGCGAAAATAATGCCTGATCTTATTATTTAAAGTCTTTAATTTTATAGCCCAAGTGTTATATGTTGCCATTCCTTGTAGCCAAATTGTCATTGGTTACTAATCTCTGAGAAATTCTGTCATGAACATTATCTATTTTAAATTAGAAAAATTGTTGAAATACTTTAAAATTTTGGGAATTTTTTATGCAAGTGATTGTATATATGTGGAAACCTAACAAAGTATTTTGCAGACATACTTTTACTTTTGTAACAAGTTTTGTATTTATTTTTGTATATATATGTTTATTACAGACAGAGATTGATGAATGGGCAGAAGTTAACCGCTTACTCAAACGTCATGGTCTTCCAGTTGTCAAATTTCTACATCCTTCAGATGTAGCATTAATGTCTGGTAAGTACAGTCAACCTGTCTTTAAAGGCCACCTAAGGGAACAGTGGACCTTGTAGAAAACATAAATCAAGAGCATTTTGGACTAAATTTTACTGGCTTTTAAAAGCCGATGCACATGACTCGAATAATGTGTACTTTAGCCAGGTTTTACTGTAATCTGAACACTTTGCCATCTGCAGTGGAACTTGTTAGAACTAAAACCAGGGTGATAACTGGCTCGTTTATGAGGCAGAATATCTGCCCATGGACAATTTCAAAATCTTTTGAATTTTCACAATCACTTTTCCAATTTTCACATTTTTAAAAAATTAGCTTTAACAGTAAGTATTTTAGAATCATTTTTTCACTTTCATAATTTTTCACAATTTTGCTCATTATAATCCTTACTTTTACCATTGACGGATTGCCACACACACACAATTTTCTGACAAAGGCCGCCATCACGGTACCAAAGTAGTGCCAGGGCGAATAATGATGTACTAGTATCAGTGACGTCATGAAATGTCACAATTCAGGCAGAGTTTTCGTTCTTTTTGTGTGTAATTCAAGCATGCCAGGTCTTTGTCGGAACATTGTGGGCTAGTCCGGCGATCTGTTAATTGCAAGGGCCTCAGCCTCATTAACAAACTGGGAATAGAGAGCCCTGAAAACCGTAGTAAATCAGACCATGACTAAAAACCAAATCTGTCTAAAAGCTTTAGAGTAATTTTCATCTCTGAATTAGACAGATTGACAGCCCGGCATGGCAGTAATTTATAATGTTAATGTTTACTGTAAAGTTAACATATTTAATCCTGCATGTATTTATTTTCGCGGTATATGAAACTTAGACATATCCACATGGTTTAATTTTGTGTTTTTGAAATATGCACTATAATACAATGGAAGCATGTGGCCTAGTGGTTAAGGCGTTGGACTCATGATTCGAAGGTCGTGGGTTCGATCCATGGACCGGGCGATGTGTTGTGTCCTTGAGCAAGACACTTAATTTCACGTTGTTCCAGTTCACTCAGCTGAAAAATAAATGAGTATCAGCAAAATGCTGGGGGTTAACCCTGCGATGGACAGGCGTCCCATTCAGGGAGAGTCTTGTACTCTCAGTCGCTTAACGCCACCGAAACCGGGATAAGCTCCGGCCTGATGGGCCTAATGGCTCGGGACAGACTTTAACTTAACTTTTTTAACTATAATACAATAAGCATAATATAAATCTCGTTAGGTACTAGTTTTTGCAAAAACAAAAATCTGTGAAATATGTGAAAATTAGTACACCACAAAATAATATGTTTTACATATCTAATTTTTTATCCATCAGTATTCTCCAAAACTATTAGCACTATTTTACAAAACTTTGTGCAAAGTATCAACATTAATAATTTGAGTTGGTTTGCTATTTTCCTGAGGGTTATTGTCTTTTGAAACTGTATTAGAAAAACAATAACGGTAGACTTTCACGGTTTTGATCTTCTAAAACTATTTGGCGCAAGAAATTTTCTCTGTATTGACTGTAGGAGAGTGTATGAGGAAAATAATATTGTCGCTGAGAAGATATATTTGCGGTACAAGAGTCGCTGTGAAAATCGTAAATATTTTTCCATGCAAATATTTCTTCTTATACAATATATTGCAATCACAGTTTAAAAATTTTAACTACTGACGTGGTTTCCTAATTGACCGATTTGCTGTTTTTTTTTTGTTGTTTTTTTTCTAGAAAGAAATCTATGCATGGATTTACCGATGGGTAAGAATGTACGACAGAATCTGGCATCATTAATGGCTGATTGTGATCACAGACAAGCTCTCATACAAGATCTTATCATTACAAACAACAAACTTAAGTAAGTTGAAGGATAAAAAAACAGGCTTGTTAAATATGTTCAAGTATTTGTCCACTCTTTTATATGTTCACACTGGTCCTATTGGATCGGATAGCCTGTAATTAAAAAATTGTCACATGCGCAGAGAACTTGTTTATATAGTTAGAAGAAAACTGTGTTCTGATTTAACATGTTCAATTTAAAACACTTGTTTGATCAATGTCAGTGTGTGGCAAATTTTCAGGTGTCTTTAAACTTAGACATGTTTACTTCCATATGACTTTCATTACAGTATTGTTGATAAGTATAATGTCTCTGTATCCAAATTACCCTGGATATTATAAGTTATACAGGGCTTTGGCAGGTTACACGGTCCCATGTACCCCGTCAAAGATTTATGTACCTGAGCCGCAGGCGAAGGGTACATTCATCTTTGATGGGGTACATGGGACCGTGTAACCTGCCAAAGCCCTGTATAACGTTTTTGTCACCCTTCAAAGCATTACCAGTTTGATCTTTTTAACTTCCATTTCGTATTTTCTGTGACTTGCGTGTGTTGTCGCCATGTTTGTTTACCGTAACTAGACGTCAGAGATGTACGAGTTACTTCCCTTTTACCGCTAAACGTCGCGTGCTCTCATGTACCCCGGCAGATTTCCGAACATCGTTCCATGTACCCCGGCAAGTTAACCAATCGCTATGCGAGAATTTTCTTTGAAGGGTGACAAATAATCATATATTTGACGTCTCATAGTTCCATATACCTTTCATTCTAAATTTTGAATTTACATGTGGCAAATGTAGCCAGCTAAACAGGAATTTCTTACCCTTCCAGAGCACCCTGTCTCACTTCCTATGTGTGAGTACACATTTTTAACCTAATTTGTCAGTTTTATAGTCTTTATTTTGCTTTGGGATTTTGGTTAAGACATGGATTGGTATGTTTGATGATTTATTACAGCTCACTGGTTACTTAGAATGTCGGAACATTCAATGTTTATATAAATAAATCGTTAAATGAATTTAATTTGATATTTTGTAGAGAAGACATTGCCAAACAGTCAAGTTTAACAGATAAATATCACGGTAGAATGAAGGAACTTAAAGTATTACTGGAATCTTCCAGGTCTAAAATTCAGGTAATTTATACAGTAAAACATGGAGTTTTCATGTGCATATTATTATTATGAGTTCTGAAAATTAAAGATGATATATCGGCACTTTAAATTCCAGGAATTTCCGTATTGGTTTTACATTTATATATACTGGAAGCGATAAAAATGTGACTTGTGACAACAACATGGCAAATGCCAATTGTGTAATAGATCTTATTGTACCTTCAAACTCAGAAATCGGGTGTCTAGGGAAGTTTTATGAAACGATAAATCCAGAGTAGGTATAACTATGCGGGAAATATAGCGTGTAGCCTGACTCAACCCTAGGGTGAGACAAGGAAATCCCACATGGGTTAAAACAAGGGATTTCCATGTCACAGGTATGAGAAAAAAACATTATATATGCATAATTCATTATTTTATATCACATTGGTTGAGAGTTAACATATTGCAGTTTTATGTGATTTAAAAATCAATTTTGTATCATTAATTGAAAGAGCCTTATTATACACATTACCAATATATATCATAATTCATATCACATCGTGAACAATGTGTCATGGTACATATCACATCGTGAACAATGTGTCATGGTACATATCACATCGTGAACAATGTGTCATGGTACATATCACATCGTGAACAATGTGTCATGGTACATATCACATCGTGAACAATGTGTCATGGTACATATCACATCGTGAACAATGTGTCATGGTACATATCACATCGTGAACAGTGTGTCATGGTACATATCACATCGTGAACAGTGTGTCATGATACATATCACATCGTGAACAGTGTGTCATGATACATATCACATCGTGAACAATGTGTCATGGTACATATCACATCGTGAACAATGTGTCATGGTACATATCACATCGTGAACAATGTGTCATGATACATATCACATCGTGAACAATGTGTCATGGTACATATCACATCGTGAACAATGTGTCATGGTACATATCACATCGTGAACAATGTGTCATGATACATATCACATCGTGAACAATGTGTCATGATACATATCACATCGTGAACAATGTGTCATGATACATATCACATCGTGAACAGTGTGTCATGATACATATCACATCGTGAACAGTGTGTCATGATACATATCACATTCGTGAACAGTGTGTCATGATACATATCACATTCGTGAACAGTGTGTCATGATACATATCACATCATGAACAGTGTGTCATGGTACATATCACATCGTGAACAGTGTGTCATGATACATATCACATCGTGAACAGTGTGTCATGATACATATCACATCGTGAACAGTGTGTCATGATATATATCATATCATGGCATGTCTATATCATCCCAACCATAGTCGCTCCTTTAACTTCAATCCCAGTATCGAAGATTTCCTGCCCTGTATACTCTCAGAGTATCCTGCACAGAACTTGATAAGTCATGGAATTTGACTTCTGTCTTGAAAAGTCATGGAATTGAGATTTTGCCTTAAAAAGTCATGGAATGTTGTAACATGTCATGGAAAAGTCATGGAATTTTGAATTTTAATTAAAAAAACTTTGATTTAATCTGAAACTAATTTAAAAGCAAAATAAATATTATAAAACTGTTTCTGACATCATGAGATACAGTCTGGTCCAAATAAACCCCAAAGACGTGAAACTGTAAAATCCGGTTTTGTCTGTTTCCGTGCCCGACTTGTAGTTTACAATCAAATGTAACTTCCGCCTAATGTGATTCGTATCGTAAACGCATGGTTAATCATGCCACCTGTACTGGAAAAAGATGAAAATGTCCTGGAAAAGTCATTAAATTTTTATTGGCAATGGCTGTATGAACCCTGACTCAGAATGTTTCTCAGTATAATATATAATAATCATAATGTTTCAACAATCTACAACCACTATGGTAGCTCAGTTGGTAGAGTGCTAAAATAGTAAGTGGGAGGTTGTGGGTTCAAAACCCCTGCCAGGTCTGACCAAGATGAAAAAATAAATGGTAGTGACTGTTCCTTGGCCACTTGACTTTAGAAATGAAAGTCACAGAGACCTTAAAAACCAATGTCCTGTGTCATGGCCAGTGTGGTATGTTAAACAATCCTCCTTGCACATTGCCCCTAGTGCACTACAAAACTCACATTTCACCTATAGCTGGTGATGTCTCAATGTAAGTGAAATATTCATGACTGGGAAGTAAAACCCTGGTCAATCAATCAATCAATTAATTAATGAATCAATTATCTATTTAATTTAAGGAGTTAGAAGAGGATCAGGATGTCAGGAAGTCATTCTTTGCAGAAGAAGAAGATAAACTACTGACAACAAAGAAAGCAATCCACGCCAAATATAACATGTGGAACAGAAATGTCGACTACAGGAAGAAGAAATAGACCGATTAAACTGAAAATACAGAAGATGACAAATGAGGTGATTGTTATGACTGTATATAATGCCATGTCAAATTAATTTATAGTTTGTCATACCCTGCTCACCTATAAAATTTAGAATTAAGAAAAAACTAAATTCATTCTCAAATTGTGTTACCTGCATATTAAAGTATTTCAAAACACCAAAGATTTTTTTAACATACTTATCCTCATCATTACTCGTGGGACAGAAGGCTGCAACAAGCTCCCTCCATTATTCACATGCCTCCAGATGTAACTAATCAGTTTCAGCCTTGGCACAATAGTTCACCTCCAAATTTTCTCCTTTCATGTGGTATCCATTCCAGAGCTACTTTTGGTGTTCTTTTTTTGACATTTTTACACATGACCTACAGCAGTCTGTAGCAACCTGGTTTTATTTCAATATTTTAACTTTTTGCTTTGCATCGATTGATTCAAATCTCCCAAACAACAGTAATAATAATATGATATATGATTTCCATTTATTGGAGATGCACATATCATTAACCCGAATTGTTTTGTTCATTTTCCCAGGAGTTCTGGCCCTTTGAACATGAGAGCTATTCACAAAGAATTTATTCTCTGCCAGGAGATCCTAATTCAGAGAGTTATTCTCTGCCAGGAGATCCTAATTCAGAGAGTTATTCTCTGCCAGGAGATCCTAATTCAGAGAGTTATTCTCCGCCAGGAGATCCTAATTCAGAGAGTTATTCTCTGCCAAGAGATCCTAATTCAGAGAGTTATTCTCCGCCAGGAGATTCTAATTCAGAGAGTTATTCTCCGCCAGGAGATCCTAATTCAGAGAGTTATTCTCTGCCAGGAGATACTAATTCAGAGAGTTATCTCGGCCAGGAGATCCTAATTCAGAGAGTTATTCTCCGCCAGGAGATCCTAATTCAGAGAGTTATTGCTAGCTTTTTTGTAACTTGTTTTATTTTATATGAATATTTAGGAAGAAAAAAGAACAAATAGACAGAATCAAGTCTTTCAGGAATTTAAGAAACGGACGTCTAGAGCTCATAATGTCATGGATGAAAAGTGAGTCACGCGCACACACATACACACCCATACCCATACACACACACACACACACACACATACACCCACCCACACATACCCATACCACACACTGCCCACACACACCCCACACACAAACACACACACACCACACACACACACACACACACATGCACACTTACATGCACACACACACACCTTAGAATTTTTTGAATTTAAAATTTTGCTAGTTTAAAATTTAACTTTGTCATTGATGTAGAATTTTGCTAGTTTAAAATTTAACTTTGTCATTGATGTAGAATTTTTGCTAATTTGAAATTAAATTAAATTTTGTCATTTCTAGAATTGTCATTATTGATACAATATGTCAATTTTTTTCTAGTAACGCAGTTTACTAACTATCATTTCCAATTAATATACATGTATATGTAAGGCATCTTATTTTCCAAGAGGATAATATGTGTTTACTCAAAAACATAAACATGTTCCAATTCCATGGAAGACATTTACATCATTATGCACTTTTTTGGAAAACATCAACATTTGCAAATCCATATCAGTCAGTTATATTGAGGTGGTCAGTTCTGGAATGATGGAGTGAAGTAATGGTGTTTTACATCCCAGTCAAGATTCTATCACTTATATTGAGACAGTCAGTTCTGGAATGATGGAGTGGAGTAATGGTGTTTTACATCCCAGTCAAGATTCTATCACTTATATTGAGACAGTCAGTTCTGGAATGATGGAGTGAAGTAATGGTGTTTACATCCCATTCAAGATTCTATCACTTATATTGAGACAGTCAGTTCTGGAATGATGGAGTGGAGTAATGGTGTTTTACATCCCAGTCAAGATTCTGTCACTTATATTGAGACAGTCAGTTCTGGAATGATGGAGTGGAGTAATGGTGTTTACATCCAAGTCAAGATTCTGTCACTTATATTGAGACAGTCAGTTCTGGAATGATGGAGTGGTGTAATGGTGTTTTACATCCGGTCAAGATTCTATAACTTATATTAAGACAGTCAGTTCAGGGATGGTGGGGTAATGAGAGTTACTGGAGAAAACCACCTACCTTTGGCAAGTGAACTGAAGTGATACTTTATACACTAGGATCTACTCTGAGTTTAATATGAACTAAGGTACTGAGACAGGGAGACACTTTTTTGTGCCTGGTCCTGGCAAACCAAAGCCCCATATTACAGAAAGAAATACATATGTATTGGTGTTGACTCAGAGGGTCATCATGATTGTCATATTTTTAGACTTTTGTGTTGTAGATTGCTAGATATTATAGATGCTTATGAGAAGCAGATTTACAGCTTGCAACGAGAGCTTGAGTTTTATAAGTAAGAGTTTACTTGGTTGCTATAGTAACGGTTATTTACTTGTATATTTTTTTTTTAATTTGAATCTAGTTAGAAAGTTTAAGTGCCAAGGATTCCAAAAATATATACTTTATGTATTGTAATATGTGTTTAAAATCTCTTAATCTGCAAGTGAAAACAAATTGAATTCATTCATTATATTTTGAAAATAAGTTGGCCGACAAAGAGTTAAGCATGTTTAACAGAGTTTTTTATAGCGTTCATCAGAAATTTGCATAAGGTTCTGTTAGCTTAACCAATATTTGGCAATATTTCTGAAATTCTTGTTCAATTTACCATTTAACTATCTAGAAATGGGGTTTAAAGTACTATAACTTCCATTGGTGTGGAAAGCAAACTGAACAACACATGCTAGAGTGTTATGATTAGTTGGCTTGGCATGGCAATGGAAGTTATAGCATTAGAAACACCATTTCTAGACAGTTCAATGGTTATATTTACAATTTGCAATTTTCAAAACTCTTATTTCATGTATTTTTGTTTTTTGAATCCTGAAATAAATTTAAACAACTGTCGTGTACGACATACATTTCCAATCGCTGGAACAGCCAATCATTGACGTCACAGGCATAGGCGTAAGCAAGATATGAGTGACGTCACATTAGCAAATGTAATTATAGTCCTATAACTTCATTCGATATCAAACAGAGTTTAAAACAATCAAACATCATAAAATAATTAATGTAAATATAAAGTACTACACACAGTTAAGCAATAGTTAATTCTATATAGGACACTATCAAGATTTATGGACTGAGGACCTGGATATCAACTGTCCCGTTGTTATGGCCCCCGAGCTGCAGGAGAGTCCAATGATATCAAAAAGACAGCACATATTCCGGCCCGGCCCGAGAGTCTCTGTACAGATGTATTTTAGCTTTTATTTTATGATTGTACTAAACCAAATCATGATCCAGCAAAGGGGGTGGGTGGGTGTGTTGGTGTAAAGGGAGGTAACTGTGTATTTCCCACTCTATCCAAGGACAGGTTGTATATTGCTTGATCGTTCCATACACACCAGTAAGTTGTACCATGTGAATTTTCAATGAATTAATTGTAACAAAACTAATATGAAATAATTGTTATTATCAAAAAGAATCAGTTAAAGTCAAACTGTTTCTATATTAGATATTTTTAATTTTGATAAAATTTTAAATTTCCACTAATTATTTGGTAAAGCTAACAGATGTCATCTCAGTAATCAGCTTCAAGTAACTGTTTGTTTATCTTACTAGTAGCTAGGAATAACTTTAGTTTCATTTTGGAAGATTTATTTATGTTTAGAAATTATCGATGCGCTTTGAGCCATTGTCCCCTGATGACTGACAAATGGCCCATAATTTTTAACTTTAAATCAGTGTCAATGAAAGTGATTTTGGTTCTTAATAAACACATCAAACAGTCTTCAGAAGTTCATTAAAAATAATCAAATAAAGATATTAAAATCAACATGAGAATAACAGGGCCCCACAGATGCCCACGATATAATTTGGTGGTGTATTATACAATGGGAAACCGTACTTCTCACTTGTATTTTATCTACAAATACCATTTTTGTCTCACAATACGTAAATATTACACCTCACTGTTCATTGTCGCTATTCAAGACAATTTGCATGATTTGTTCAGTTAAATTTTATTATAACATGTATAATATAGAGTTATGGTAATGAATGGTGGAATGCTTATAAGTACAATTCAGCCCCAGTTTTTCTTCTTTTTGTGTGTAGTTCAAGCATGTGGGACTTTGTCGAAACATCATGGGCTTGGCCGGCGATACGTCAATTATAAATATATATTATGTTTTAGAATTGGAGAACCTGATGACGTTGCTGATGTTTTTTCTACCTCATCTACAACACCAGAATTGTCACAGAATATAAAGTCAATTATAAAGGTAATGCAATTAAACCTACCAATAAAGGCCGCCTAATGGCTTTATGGCCAGGTAACCCTTATACACAGGCTCAAATGAATATGAATAAAGAGCATTTTGGGATAAAAAAAATTTTACTGGTCTTTAAAAGCAGGTGTCCCTGATATAGAGGTTCAAATGAATATGAATAAAGAGCATTTTGGGATAAAATTTTACTAGTCTTTAAAAGCAGGTGTCCCTGATATAGAGGTTCAAATGAATATGAATAAAGAGCATTTTGGGATAAAATTTTACTGGTCTTTAAAAGCAGGTGTCCCTGATATAGAGGTTCAAATGAAAATGAATAAAGAGCATTTTGGGATATAAAAAATTTACTGGTCTTTAAAAGCAGGTGTCCCTTATATAGAGGTTTAAATGAATATGAATAAAGAGCATTTTGGGATAAAATTTTACTGGTCTTTAAAAGCAGGTGTCCCTTATATACAGGTTCAAATGAATATGAATAAAGAGCATTTCGGGATAAAATTTTACTGGTCTTTAAAAGCAGGTGTCCCTGATAAAGAGGTTCAAATGAATATGAATAAAGAGCATTTTGGGATAAAATTTTACTAGTCTTTAAAAGCAGGTGTCCCTTATATAGAGGTTCAAATGAATATGAATAAAGAGCATTTTGGGATATAAAAAAATTTACTGGTCTTTAAAAGCAGGTGTCCCTTATATAGAGGTTCAAATGAATATGAATAAAGAGCATTTTGGGATAAAATTTTACTGGTCTTTAAAAGCAGGTGTCCCTTATATAGAGGTTCAAATTAATATGAATAAAAAACATTTTGAAATAAAATTTTACTGGTCTTTAAAAGCAGGTGTCCCTGATAAAGAGGTTCAAATGAATATGAATAAAGAGCATTTTGGGATAAAATTTTACTAGTCTTTAAAAGCAGGTGTCCCTTATATAGAGGTTCAAATGAATATGAATAAAGAGCATTTTGGGATAAAATTTTACTGGTCTTTAAAAGCAGGTGTCCCTTATATAGAGGTTCAAATTAATATGAATAAAAAACATTTTGAAATAAAATTTTACTGGTCTTTAAAAGCAGGTGTGCCTTATATAGAGGTTCAAATGAATATGAATAAAGAGCATTTTGGGATAAAATTTTACTGGTCTTTAAAAGCAGGTGTCCCTGATAAAGAGGTTCAAATGAATATGAATAAAGCATTTGGGATAAAATTTTACTAGTCTTTAAAAGCAGGTGTCCCTTATATAGAGGTTCAAATGAATATGAATAAAGAGCATTTTGGGATATAAAAAATTTACTGGTCTTTAAAAGCAGGTGTCCCTTATATAGAGGTTCAAATGAATATGAATAAAGAGCATTTTGGGATAAAATTTTACTGGTCTTTAAAAGCAGGTGTCCCTTATATAGAGGTTCAAATTAATATGAATAAAAAACATTTTGAAATAAAATTTTACTGGTCTTTAAAAGCAGGTGTCCCTGATAAAGAGGTTCAAATGAATATGAATAAAGAGCATTTTGGGATAAAATTTTACTAGTCTTTAAAAGCAGGTGTCCCTTATATAGAGGTTCAAATGAATATGAATAAAGAGCATTTTGGGATAAAATTTTACTGGTCTTTAAAAGCAGGTGTGCCTTATATAGAGGTTCAAATTAATATGAATAAAAAACATTTTGAAATAAAATTTTACTGGTCTTTAAAAGCAGGTGTGCCTTATATAGAGGTTCAAATGAATATGAATAAAGAGCATTTTGTGATAAAATTTTACTAGTCTTTAAAAGCAGGTGTCCCTTATATAGAGGTTCAAATGAATATGAATAAAGAGCATTTTGTGATAAAATTTTACTGGTCTTTAAAAGCAGGTGGCCTTTTAAGGCAAGTTCAACTGTAGATCTTGGAAGGAAGTCAGATAAAACGTTGGTTGGGTTGAAACCATGTTTTATACTGCTATCTGCATCACTTTAATTGTATCAATTGCATCAGTTCTGAGATGGTGGAAAAAACTGGAGTACCAGGAGAAAAATACTGATCTTTGTCAAACTGAATGACAAACTTCCTCCCAAAAGAGGTCTGTATGCAGTGAAATTAGTTGACATTGGCTAGGTTTTCATAAAAATACATGTATAAACTTGTTAGTTGCTTCATTTCCAAAATTTGTGGAAAAATAGTCCTTTTTTCACAAATTTGCTAAAATTGGTTACTTTTAGAAGGAATTTTCCAGAAATAGGTAGTAAATGACAGTGATTTTGTCTTCCAGGGATAGAAACGGTGTTAAATGCAACCAAGGTGGTGGGTGGGAGGTATAGTGAGAATAAGTTACTTAAGACTTCTAGCCTCCTGCTTGTACAATTACCACTATGGTAGCTCAGTTGGTAGAGTGCTCGCTCCGTAAGTGGGAGGTCGTGGGTTCGAACGACCGGCCGGGTCTGACCCAAGACATGAAAGTGGGTAGTGACTGTTCTTTCGCCAAGCACTTGGCATTACGAAATGAAAGTCACGGTTCTTTCGGATGGGAACTTAAAATAATCGAGGTCCCGTGTCACGGTGGGCTTGGCACACTAAAGAACCCTGCTGTATAATGCCATCAGCGCAACGCACAGGCTAAATGTCTGCACCTTCACCTATAGCTGGCAACGTCTCGATATAAGTGAAATATTCTTGACTGGGACGTTAAACACCATTACTCACTCACTCCATATGTTGGAGGTGTGGGTTCTAACTAGTGTTAGGAATCACTTCTAAAATCATGATCGATCATCACTCTCCACTAAGTGACCGATGATCTACTAAGATCTATCATACATTATTGTATGTTTTTGTTCACAGTAATTTGGAATTTAAACAAATAGATACGTAATAAAACAACAATACTGGTTTTAAACTTTTTGTTGTTGTTTTTTTGTCATCCATCATTTATAGTCCCCATTTTGATAAATATTGTTGGAATTACGTGAAAGGCTTGGTTGGTATTGGAGTTGTCGGCAAATTAAAGTAATATTGAAATTAGTCTGACTATGATCGATCATGAAAAATAAAAATCGATTACACAAACGACCAGACATCGACTAAATTGATTAATCAGAACAACACTAGCTCTAACCCATCCAGGTCTGACCAAGACTTGAAAAAAGGTAGTGATTCTTCTTTTACCAAGCATTTTGCATTTAAAAATGGAAGTCATAGGGTCTTAAAACCAATACTCTGTCAAGGCAAAGATAAAAATTTCTGCCACTTCACCTATAGCTGGTGACATCTTGATATAAGTGAAATATTCTTCACTGGAACATAAAGCCCCTTTTAATCAGTCAATCAATCTATCAATCAATCAATCAATCAATATTTACAATTTCAGTCCTATGAAAAACAGCTACGAGAAAGTGACAGAAAAATTAAAAAACTTGAAGAAGAAAAAGAATTGGTTAAATTGGAGATGGGATCTCGGTAAGTAGCCCTTTGTAATTCTACAGCATTTTTTTCTGTTTTGTTTTGTTTTATATGATTTTTTTCATTGTCCCAGACCTTAACTATGGAAAGGCAAGTGTCAGGGTTCGGTCTGCTGGGTTCACTTAAAAGAAACAACTGGAAAATTGTACAATTTGGAGTGGGATTCAGACTTAGGATTTGGTTGAATGTTGCTTAACGTCGCATCAGCAATTTTTTCAGCTATTCGCGACGAGAACTATTTTATCAAACTCTAAGGATTAATCTATGAACAATTTTGTGTATGCATGTGAAGTACGAGACTCTGCATGTTTTATGGTCTGCCTTGTACTAGGGGCCACTCAGGACAACTTTAACGTGCTAGCTCACAGAGTTAGTAAGCCACAGACAAACACACGACTCCCCCAGTCCATTATACTGATACCAGGTTAATCAGTAAAGGCCAAAGAAAATTCACGTTCCCACATGTTGTCTGAGCTGGACTCGAACTCACAGCGGTGAGAGACCCTGGATTTGAAGACTGGAGTCTTATCCATTAGGCCACCGCGGCCTCTGATACAAACTTAGGAAGTGATAAGGCTGTGATCAGTAAGCATTAGATCACCAGGCCCCTAATGAACAAGACATCGAGATCATCTTGAGAACAGATTGTTAAACAGTCATGAAATCAGTCAGTAGATCTATGAAATACAAATTAAATTTAAGATGTTTATTTGATTTTGTAGACCGGAAGTTGGTGATTACAGGGTTGCTGCACAGAGAATTAAAAAACTGGAAAAACTTCTCATGATTCATAACATAAGGTAACCATGGTAATGTCAGACTGTATTTATAGTCTGGGTTTCAGGGGTTCAAAATATATAGAAATGAAAAATATTTGAATGTTAAAATACTGTATAAGAAGAAAAATGCACAAGGAAAAAATATTCGCGATTTTCACCAGAACACCCTGCGAAGAAAATTTCTGATTTCACTTGGTATACTTTCAGTATAGTCAGAACCGTGAACATTTCTTACCCCAAAGTATTTTAGAAGATCAAAACTACAAAAGTTTCCTACAGCTAAATATTTCTTCTGATACATTATTCCACCGATGTTGTGATGATAAGGCTATATTTAAACGTAAAATGTTATTAGACCATTTCATTTGTTTAAAATATTTAAATATCTGTGCAAAAACATGACTGCACAAAGTCATGGTTTTAAAGGATCTTGAATTTGAATTTGAGATAATATGAGACATATTATTAACATTCGTTTTTTTATAAGGATTATGTTTCAATTTTTGGTTGCCAAAATCACGATTTGCTATTAATTTCTCAAAAATTCTGTCAAAAAGTAACATATTTTAGCAAACTTGTTAGAAAATATTTAAAAAAAAAGACTATATTTTCACAAATTTTGGAAGCCTTGTAATGGTGTTCATCTATTCTATTCTATTCTATTTTAGTATACCTGGAGAGAAACAAAAGAACGATCCATACAGATTAAAGAAGAAATATAGCACAAAATTAGAAGATTTGGATTATCTCCCCTTGGATTTCTGTCGCCAATATCTCAGAGTATGTAATTTTGTGAAGAGATTGATTTTTATGTTTTTGCATTTTTTTGTCTTGAACAGCTGTACAAAAGTCTACCTTCAATACCTTGTAACTGCAGTATTTAACCATTAAACTGTCATTTATAATGCTATAACTTCCATTGCCATGCAAAGCAAACCAAATAATGTGAACGGGCGCAGTATGATTAGTTTGTCTTGCAGAGTATTTGAAGTTATAGCACTATATTTACAATCAGGCTGAATTCCCTTCAATAACCCTTTTGAGAGCACTTGAAGATATTAACCAATAATTTTGGCTGGTCACTTGCAACCTTTCACCCCTCACGTCACTTGTTTGTTTCCTTTGGTGTTGATAAATGGGCAGGCTTTTGCTTCTTGTCATTTAAATCAGATGTTGAAACTTTGATAAGCCGAATAGGCCAAATGACAATGAACGTAACCCTATTTTTGACTTATTTTGGGCTCTGTGGCATTTCTAGGGTTGAAAGATTGTATATATAAGGATTGAACTTTGATTGTACTGGATTTATTGGGTGATAACTTCAGTTGGTCACGTACAAATTCATTCATACATGGCTCTGAAGTTATCACCTTATCAATTTAGTATGATCAAAGTTCAAGCCTTAAATAAACACCTGTTCCAGAATCTCGATGTAATATTTTGAAAAGATTGATATTTTTTATTACTTTTTTTTGTCTATTGTCTAGAAAACCACTGCTACTGTCAGCTATAGGCGAAAATGCAGAAATTTTGCCTGTGTGTTGCGCTGATGGCATTATACAGCAGGGTTCTTTAGCGTGCCTAGCCCACCATAACACAGGACCTCGTTTATTTTAAGTTCTTATTGGAAAGAATTGCCAAAACTTTATGATATAATTGTGATAATATCACAATATGTACGGATGAATATGCTCAAAAGATGGGCTGGGTTTTCACCGGACTGCAATAAAGTCAAACATAATAAAAGAAATAAGATATAAAATTGCAAATTTTAATCAAAGTTATCAAAGATTTATGGCAAAGCCATGTGTTTAACCTGCTTAATCATTATAATACACAAGTGATGCAATGATTTCAAAGATTTTTGTTTTGTAAGTAATAGGGTTTATGATATCATGATTTATGCTTTCTTCCACGATATTGCCATCGGCAAATCTTCGGTGAAGATAATCGTGATGACGATGTATAATAACATCTCTACTTTCAAGTTCTATATATTTAATTATTGTGCAACTTCTTGTTTAATATTTTGTCCAAATCATGATCTACAGTAAAACCTTGATTCATCGCCACCATTTGTTCAGTCAAATTTTGGCATTATAAAGGGGTTTGGCGATAAATTGGGGGAGGCGGATAAAAAAAAAAAATAAACAAAATGGATTTTGGGACTTCAAAATAGTGTGGCGATAAGCAAGGTGGCAAAGTTATCGAGGGGCATTATAAAGAGGTTTTACTGTATATTTTTCAAATGTCATGGTCTTAGTCATGGAAGTGGCTATCCTAAAATGTACAATTATGTGTATTGTGACAGGGTTTATTTTAGCTGTATTTTATTTGTATTAAGGACATCAGTATGGAAGTAGAAGCTGAAGATTTAGAGAAAGTTGTACCTTGTATACAAAAACTACGAGATCAAGCTGATTTGTCTGACAGATATGAAAAGGTAAACAACAATACTGTGTGTATACAAAAACTGTGAGATCAGACTGATTTGTCTGGTGCCTCATCCAGTATGTTTTCTACTGTATCATTTTGTATCGGACACTTACAAACCATGTAACTTTCTTACCCTACTGATGACCCCGGCCCTTTTAAAAAAAGTCAAACACAATTGTTGCCGATGTCAATAAAAGAAGTTTAAAAAAAAAATTATCTGACTGCACTAAAATACAGCAAATTAAAGGTATACTATAGTTTAGCTTACTAATAGAGTCTAGCAGCTTTATTGTTGGTTCTCAATGACTCATAATGATACCTTCATGCATTTCAAATCACTACTTAAGCAGAATAGTCCGCAAACTGTTTATTTATGGTAGCCATTTTGGTTGACGTTTACGTTAGCAACAGGGGACATAACTCTAACCCATCCGATATGAGTCTCACAGACCCAGTAATTTTGTGCATGCGACTATGTACGAAATGATACTGGGTTGATTATGTGATTCATTTTTGTCAATCACTTTCATAGATTTTTGTAGGGTATTTCACAATATTAGTTCAGTAACCTATATAATTGGCCGATCCCCGGCCTAGCTCACAATATTCCGACAATTGCCCGGCATGCTTGAATTACACAGAAAAATAATGACAACTCGGCCTGTATTGTGCCATTTAATGACACTAGTATGTCATTAGTTGCTGTGAGGCTGCTTTGGTACCGTGATGGCGTTGAGTGTCGGAGCATAAAAGGCATGGCCGGCTATACGCAATTTTATATTCCTTTAACAATGTTTTATAAGTACATTTTGTTCTGAACAGTTTTGTAGGAGAGTACATGACTTGGTGGAGGAAGATAAAACAAATAATAAACAAAGGTCAAGGTCGGTTAGTCCATCCAGACGGAAAGACGGACATCATCTGACAGATAAACAGCTACACAACGTCCTGGCTGTTCTACAAAACTGGAATAAAGACCAGGAAGACATACTAGTGGGTTTAATATAAAAATAGTGTTTGTGCTACCCAGAGTATACGGTAGAACCAACTTTTATTCGTGTGTGATTAACTTCCGCTTGTTTCTGGGGACAAATTAATCATGGGGACAAATTAATTGCCCAAGTTAGTCGCCGCAAATTTGTTTTCAAAAATGGTTCTATTTATACCAAATATTCAGCTAAAGTCCATATCGCAAAAGTTAATAGTCATGAAATGGTTTTAATAAAAGAATCAGGGAATATAAGTTAGTTCACAGTAGTTGCAACTCTGTTCCTCCCATGCATTGGTGCACCCGGTTGTCCAACTTATCAGAATTTTGTCCAGAGCATACCTCAAAAACCTATAAAAAAATCAACATGAAACTTTACAGGAAAAGAGAAAGAGTTTCTTTATATTTGAATTACGAAATAGCCATTTTAAAATAAGCATTTATTCAGCAAGTATCAATTCGGCTTTACCAGTTCTCGTGTTGATGTTTTAAAATTTTCATTGTTCCCAAAAAGTTTTTAGCTTGAACGACACCAAACTAAACTTTAGATTTTCAAAGAAAAGTGTTAAAAATTTGTGAAAAATATATGGTACATGATATAGCTTTGTTTAGGTATGAGTCATCCTGGTCCTGACTTTGAGAAATCTGGGGCCATATTTTCAGAAATAGGATCAGCATGATAACATAAGAGATAGACCTGGAATAAAAAGATGGCCAGGCCTGGCCAACACACAGTATTTCAATGAAAAAAAATCACAATCCCAAAACAAAGTTAAAATTTTGATACAAGCAAATTTAGTTTGTAAGAGTAGAAGTAGATTAGGTGATTATTGAGGGGGGTAGGGTGGGAGGGGGAGGGGCACTGCCGCAACAGCCCCTTCTAGATTGAACATGGATCATGATTGGTTTATGTTCTGTATCTTACTTTTAGGAGTTGCAGCTTTCTGTTAACAAACTTAGTGATCGAGTAGCTCCATGGCTGAAGCTCAGGATGACAGGGGACCCTACTGTATCACAGATTTTAGGAGTTGTAGATAAGTTAGTGTTTGATGATGGGATAGCCAGAGAGAAGGTTTGTATGTCAACTTTAATAAACCAGTGTATAAGTAGACATTAAGCTACAGGGTTTCAAAGTTTTTGTCTTAATCAAGGAGCCATAGAGACACGCTAATCAAGGAGCCGTAGAGACACACTAATCAAGGAGCCACATTAATCAAGGAGCCACATTAATCAAGGAGACCTACTAATCAAGGAGCCACACTAATCAAGGAACCACATTAATCAAGAAGCTGCATTAATCAAGGAGCCACCCTTATCAAGGAGCCACATTAATCAGGAAGCCACACAAATCAAGGAGCTACACTTATCAAGGAGCTGCACTTATCAAGGAGCTACATTAATCAAGGAGCTGCACCAATCAAGTAGCCATTCTAATAATGGAGCCACATTAATCAAGGAGCCACAGTAAACAAGGAGCTGCACTTATCAAGGAGCCAAACTAATCAAGGAGCTACACTAATCAAGGAGCTGCTCTTATCAAGGAGCCACATTAATCAAGGAGACCCACTAATCAAGGAGCCATATTAATAAAAGAGCCACACTAATCAAGGAGCTGCACTTATCAAGGAGCCACATTAATCAAGGAGACCCACTAATCATGGAGTTGAAAGTGAGTTGAGTAATGGTGTTTAACGTCCCAGTCAAGAATATTTCACTTATATCGAGACATTGTCAGCTATAGGGGAAGGTGCAGAAATTTTGCTTGTGCGTTGTGCTGATGGCATTATACAGCAGGGTTCTTTAACGTGCCAAGCCCACCGTGACACGGGACCTTGTTTATTTTAAGTTCCCATCCGAAAGAACCGTGACTTTCATTTCGTAATGCTGAGTGCTTGGCGAAAGAACAGTCACTACCCACTTTCAAGTCTTGGGTCAGACCCGGCCGGGGATCGAACCCATGACCTCTCACTAACGGAGCGAGCACTCTACCAACGGAGCTACCATAGTGGTGCATTATTCAAGGAGCCACAGTAATCAAGGAGCCATATTAATCAAGGAGCCACACTAATCAAGAAGCAACATTAGTCAAGGAGCCACACTCATCAAGTTGCCACACTAATCAAGCAGCCACACTAATCAAGTAGCCACACTAATCAAGTAGCCACATTAATCAAGGAGCCACACTATTTAAGGAGCCACACTAATTAAGGAGCCGCCACACTAAGGCTCCTTATCAAAAATTTTCAGGTGCCAATCAATGTGACAAATAATTTACTTATTTAGTCATTTAAAAGCTTTAAAAGCAAAGTGTACTAACAAACTTGGACATGGTCAAAGTCAGACTTTGGTGATGGATAGTTCAGTAGCCTAATTAACGGATTGACGCCCACATTGCTCCGATAAAAGCCTGACATCCTTGCATTACACACAAAAATAATGAAAACTCGGCCTGAATTGTGTCATTTAATGATGCACTGACACTAGTATGTCATTAATTGCCGTGACGCTGCTTTGGTACCGTGATGGCGGCTAGTGTCTGAACAAAAAAAGGCGTGGCCAGCAATATGTCAATTGGCAAGTTTTAGCAAAAAATTGTTGCAAAATCAAATTTCAGTTGCCTCGAATAATTACAGCACTACATCAAATTAAAAAAAGACATTGTTAGCATTTGTGAGGCCACCGTTTCAGTCTGAACTTGCTTAGTATTATTCTCTTGTTTTATTTATTTACAGGATGGTAAAGAACACCCATCAAGAACAGTTTTAGAGAACATAGTAGAACACTTCCAGACTTTATTTGATGTTCCTTCTGTATCAGGAGTGTTCCCACGTATGAATGATATTTATTCTAAGTTAGGAGAAGTTCATAACGTCTTATCTACTCTGAAGAATCTTCTAGGACTAGGTAACTTTACTTTACTTTACTTTACTGTATTAGACACCTTTAGTGTTAATCCTAAGGCCTGTATGGGCATATTTTAATATTTGCATTGTGGTACAATGTCAGCCAGATCACACTGGGCTACCCAGATATAACCATGACTGACGGTGTGTATTATGCATATGTATGGATTGTACTAGCATGCACTCAGGGTGACTTTTAGGTGCTAGCTCATCGAGACAGCAGCTGCCGAGGTTGCTGCTTCACCAGTCCATCATCCTGACACCGGTAAAGTCATGATCAGCAGCAATGTGAAATGAAGTAACTTGGTTAAAGTCACAACATGTCCCCGTCAGGATTCAAACATCAGGACCCTTGGATCTGGTGTCTGATGCTCTAACAACTGAGCTACATGTCCCTATCAGGATTCAAACTTAGGACTATTGTATCTAGAGTCTGATGCTCTAACAACTGAGCAACATGCCCCTATCAGGATGTAAACTTAGGGCCATTGGATCTAGAGTCTTGGTGCTCTACCAACTAAGCTACATGTCTCCACTCACATGGAAAAACATTTACTCTGTGTCTTTTTTATACCTGCCCCCACAAACTAGTTTGAAGGGGGGGGGGGGGGTATATAGAAATCACCATGTCAGTTTGTCTTTGTAAAATCGTGTCTGGGCCATATCTCATAGCTGCTTTGGATGACTGTCATAAAACTTCACATGAATAATCTTCATGGTCCAAAGGTGTGTCATGACGTAGAACCAAGGTCATATCATAAAGGTCAAGGTCGCGTGAAAGCATTAAATGTTGGGGGCGGGGGTATTTGGCTCTCAAGAGACAGTTCTAGTTTCTTACTATAATTAAAACGATATTTTTTATTGTGACCACTGGTGTTCATTCATCATAGTGCCATTGATAACTTAATTTTTCAAAAGACCCCGATATTAAGGCCTTAGGGGGTCATATTTAACATTACATAAATGCAAAAATATTGATGATTAGGTGTTTTAAGGGGAAAGTTTGTTTTTTTTAGCTCACCTGAGCCACAGGCTCAGATGAGCTATTGCAATCTATCACCGTCCGTCGTCCGTCTTGCGCCGTGTGTAAACTTTACATTTTAATCTTCTTCAAAACTACTGGGCCAAATTTGATGAAACATGGTGATTATCATGCCTGGGTAACAGCCTTTAAAAATTGTGTTCGGGGTTTGGCCACGCCCAACAAGATGGCCGCCATTACTAAAAATAGCAAAAAGACAAAAAAATCTTCTTCTCTGAAACCAAAAGGTGCTGGCAAATTTTATTGGATATTTGGATTCAACATACCTGGGAACATTAAAATTGTGTTTTTCATGAAAATTGAACGAAAAATAGGTTACGTGTTTTTTGCGTAAAATTATGTAATTTTGAAAATGAGACTTTTGCTTCAATAAACTCACCTATATTAAAATATTACTGTTTCCCTAGTGACCAACTAGTATTCAATACTTTGACAAAGAAAAATAATGATTTTTCAATGCCATATTGTTAGCCAATCAGATGGCTAGAACATATTCAGTGTGGACCGGCAACCAACGATGCGCGCGCACGCGTCATCTACTTCCTTCTTTTTCCATCGCTCTGACCAGCTAGATCGTATTTTTTCATCCAGTGACATCCTTGTTCTTTTTATATAGAACTTGGTATTTCTTCATATTTTTTATTTTGATATTTATATTTTATTTGAAATAATTTATTTTTTGTTTTGACTTTGTCAAATAATTTTTAAATTATTTTTTTCTTCGTAGCCCGTGCCCGTAGTACATTAAAGTTTTTTATCATGTCGGATCTTAAGTCGTCTTCCGCCTCGAAGTACAAGTCTTCGAGGAGGAAGAAGTCTTCCGCGAAAGAGGCTTGTCATTCGTCGGGACTCCTCCTATTCCGTTAGGGGATCCTCCGGTACCGCCTCCGCTACCGTCTGATGATTTTTGTCGATTTCGGGCTCCGGGGTGGACTTCCACCTTCGCCGGGTTCTCCGGGGCGCACACTTGATTTTTCGGAGTCATTGTCGTGTGTCCCCGTGGCTGGCGCCGACCCTCCGGACCTTGTGTCCCTTGTTGCTTCAGTCTCCACTTCGGTGGATGACTTGGCACGGGAGGGTCCTCGGACTTCGGTCCGAGGGGCGGCGGTTGTAATGGACAATTTTTTGCCTGTTACAACCGTAAAATGCACTGTCATCTCCACTTCGGTGAAGGTGGCATGTGCCCCAGCCAGTGCCTCACTGACATTCGTGTCTTCAGGAGGCACAGGCTCAGTAACTGCTCCTGCAGTTAATACTGGGCACACCGGGACTCCTACTTCGGTAGGCTTTCCTGGTGCAGGTTATCATGGGATTTCATATCCTGTGATATCTGCTCCCTTGCCGTCATCTTTGGATGTGCAGCAAGTGTCTGGAAGGGATAGATCTAGGTCTGCCCCTCCTTCGGCCACAGGATCCTGGTCTTGTGGGCCTCATGCTGGACCTTGGTCTGGTATGCCTGTTAGTGGTGGTAGCCTCGGCGACTCCACTAACATACTGGCTACTGATGGCTCCACTGGAGTAAGTCAGCCCAGTCAGATTGCCGGGCACATGGGTCCCTACGGCAATCAAGGACAACCAGGGATGGGTTTTCCTTTTGGTTACCCACATCCATCTCCTTTGGTTTTGGATATCCCTTTGGTGGTCCTAGGCTACCTGGACCAGGAGGTTTTTCCTCCATGGGTTATTACCCCCCGATGGGTTTTCCATCGGGCTGTGGTTCTGGAGATGGTTGGGGGTTCTACGGACCCTCTCCATCTGCCCCTGGCATTTCCGCCAGTGGTGCGGCGGCAGATTTTTCGTCTAGGTCTTCTCGGCCTATTCGGAAAAGAAGTAAATTGGCTCGGTCTGAGACAGCATCAGCTGTCAAGGACTTGCAAGGGGATACCCTTGTCTCTGGTCAATCTACTAACAGGCCGCAGGAGGATGGAGGGCAGTTCCGATCCAGGTCCCTATCCCCTTCTGGGGATCGGGGGTCTTCTCCTCTGTCCCATCCTAGGGATCATGAGTCTTCCGACTCTGAATCCCACAAGGATGAGGACTGTTTGTCCATCTCTGTTCACGGAGATAGGATAGACGAGGAAGAGGACTCTTCTTCGGACGAGCCTGTTTCGGAGGTGCCCACTCCTCCACCTGTGCACTCATCACCCGGTCGCTTGTCCGTCCATACGGACGGTCAAGCAACGAATCCAAACCTGCTTCCTTGAGGCAGAGGTTTACAGGATTCTGGGGACAGACCAATGTCCTCCCCGAGTGCTCCTTCAAGGGAGAGTAGGTCATCTTCTCTCAGAAGAAGTTGAACCTACCAGTGGAGTCCTCGGCAGATCGCTCTCTTCCAGAGAGCGATCTGGTTTCATCTTGCCTCGCTCATATGCAGGCTTTAAGATGTAACCAAGTTTCTGCCGAGGATCAGCCAGCTGGTGAGATTCCTCCCAATAAGGGAGGAGTTTTTTCCATATCGCACATTGGTGGCTTTAAGCCGTCCAATTATACGGTTCATGGAAACCAGCTAGCTGCTCTCCCTTCCGGCTGGAGGAAAACTTTGACCGGGTTTTCTCAAGTCCGGGAAACGACTCTGTGCTGTTGAAAGGCAAGGATAGGGAGAAGACCGAACGCCTTTTGCGGCTTGCGGTGCACTCCTTATCCTATGCCGATTGGCAATCATCAGCATTGTTTGATGTTGCCAAAATGCAGCCAGGTCAGGATAGGGACCAGCTCCTCGTCAGGTTAGCCCAAGGGCTTTTCCAATCGCACGAGGATTGTATGGCCCTAATATTGTCGGCCCTGTCCAACTTCTTGTTGGCTAGGAGACAGTCTATTCTTCAGCCCGCCAATGGCAAGCTGAAGAAATCCCACATAGACCGTCTCCTTAGAGCCCCTATCTCCGGTCCATCTCTCTTTGGAGGGGTAGTGCCTTCCCTTATCGAGGAAATGGCAAAGGACGTACGGAATGTTACCGTTTCGGTAACAAATAGGGGTCAACAGGGCCGACAACAACAACAAAAACACGTGGCTTCTCAACCTAGCTCTTCTTCGGGGTCTGGCCCCTCCTACCCCAAGAAGAGAAGGTATGGGGGAAAGGGGAAGAAGCCTCAAAGGGCTGCTTCCTTTGGCCCCAAGGCTGCCTCTTCATCGAAGAAGCAGTCCTGAGGGGTTTATGGCCCCCATCACGCAGCCCCATCTGAGTCCAGATCGGGGCATACCCATGCATCTGTCAATTCCAAATCCCGAAATTCAAGTAGGGGGCAGGATTTCACACTTTCTTCCAGCATGGAAGGAAGTGACATCAGATGCTTGGGTATTAAGCGTGGTGTCAAGGGGCCTTTCTATCCCTTTCCGAGAACAGCCACCTCTGGTGAACAGGCCCATTTTCGAGCGACCTCCGTTAGACCCGGAGAAGAGGCTTGCCCTTCAGCAGGAGGTGCAAGCCATGCTAGAAAAAGGGGCCATTCAGGAACTCCCTTCGGACGACCGGTCCCCGGGTTTTTATTCCCGGCTTTTTCTTGTTCGGAAGAAGTCCGGCAAGTGGAGACCGGTAATAGATCTGAGTGTTCTAAACACCTGGATCTTGAGTCCACATTTCAAAATGGTGACTCCCAGAACTGTGGTTTCCACAGTTCAACCGGGGCAATGGGCAATAGACCTGAAGGACGCCTACTTTCACATCCCCATTTTGAAACGGGACAGGAAGTTCCTGCGCTTCACCTTTTGTCACAAAGCGTACCAGTTTCGGGTTCTCCCTTTTGGGATAACCACGGCCCCCTTGGTTTTTACCAAGATCCTTCAGGCCGTGGGATCTTATCTCCACAAGCGCGGAATAAATATACTAATTTATTTCGACGATTCCCTGGTCCTGAGCTATTCTCGGGTCCAGTGTGGAGAGGATACCCGGTTAGCACTGGCTACGCTAATCCGGCTGGTTTCCTCCCTTCAGAGGAGAAGTCGGAATTAACCCCTTCCATGGATTTCATTTTCCTGGGGTATCGGTTTCGAACCGACCTGGGGTTAGTTCTGCCTCCGGAGGAAAAATTCTCCAAGGCCGTGGAACTAGTCAACCAGTTTCTGAGTCTAGACCACGTCACAGCACGCTGGTATCTCAGACTCCTGGGATACCTAAATTGCATAGCCGATGTAATCCCCCTAGGGCGTCTTCACATCAGGCCATTGCAAATGCACCTTTTAGGTGCTTGGTCCCCAGCGTCGAGAAACTGGGACAAGTTGGTCTTGTTGAACCCTGCAGTGAAGCAGTCCGCCAGATGGTGGACCATGAGAGAGAATGTCTTGAAGGGCATATCCCTGAAGAGTCCCTCTCCAGAGAGGACTCTTTACTCAGACGCTTCACTGACAGGTTGGGGCGGTTTTCTGGACGGACGCACAGCGTCCGGACTATGGAGCAAGAAGGAATCTCCTCTTCACATCAATATTCTGGAGATGAGGGCAGTTTTAAACTCCCTCAATTCCTTCATGCCCATAGTTCAGGGAACACCTCTATGCCTGGCCACAGACAATTCTACGGTGGTTGCGTACTTGAGGAATCAGGGGGGCACAAGGTCTCGGGACCTTTGTTGCCTGGCTCAACAGATTCTGCTGCTTTGCCGGGACAACCAAATTTCCATTTTGGTGAAACATGTTCCCGGCAAGCTCAACATTCTGGCCGACACGTTATCCAGGGCTCACAAGCCTGTAATAACGGAATGGACACTGGCCAAGCCAGTCTTTCAGTCCATTTGTCGGCTGTGGGATCGTCCTCATGTAGACTATTTGCAACCGCGTTGAATCATCAACTTCCGACATATGTTTCACCAGTACCGGACAGAGAGGCTCTATCAACGGATGCCCTCTCCATTCCATGGGAGGGAATGTTTGCCTATGCATTTCCTCCATTCAACCTGGTGGGTCGGGTGATACAGAAGGTCAAGCTTCACTCTTGTCTTCTGATATTGATAGCTCCACTTTGGCCGGGCCAACCATGGTTTCCGGACCTATTGAATCTTCTGGTAGATTCTCCCAGGGAACTTCCTGTGAGAGAGGATCTCCTATCGCAGCCTGTGTCTCGGGTACAACACCCCAAACCAGCTATGCTGCATCTTCACGCGTGGAAGCTATCGAGTCAGGACTCGTTACGAAGGGATTTTCTACGGAAGTTGCCAGACGCATCTCTCGATCAGTTCGGCCTTCCTCTTCTGCCATCTACGACAGCAGATGGAAAATCTTCTGTGATTGGTGTATCAGCAGGGAAGTTGATCCGATCACATCATCTGTTCAAGTCCTAGCAGACTTTTTCCTTTATTTATTTAAATCTAAAGGTTTATCTCCAGGGACTATCGGAGGCTATCGCTCCGCTATCAGCAATGTTTTTTCGGCTCATAACCGTCAAGATATTGTTGCTGACCCTACCTTGTCTGCGTTAATTAAGTCTTTTCATATTGAAAAGCCTAGGACTAGATCACTCTTTCCTCAATGGAATTTAGCATTGGTTCTGGAGTCCCTTATGGGCCCACCTTATGAACCTTTGCATAGAGCTGATCTTAAACATTTATCATATAAATGTGCTTTTTTATTAGCCTTGGCTTCAGGGAGACGACGTAGTGAAATTCATGCTTTCTCTATGTCTCCGTCCTGTCTCAGATGGTCTAGGAATTATTCTTCCGTGACTATTTGTACGGATCCAGCTTTTATTGCTAAGAATCAGATCCGAAATTTCATTCCTGACCAGTAGTAATACCTTCTCTATCAGACACTGTCGGCCATGCTGACCGTGATAGACTTCTTTGCCCTATCAGGGCTCTTAAGTTCTATCTGGAAAAGACCAAGGGGGGGGGGGGGGGGGGGCGCGGCTCGAGAACTCGCTTATTCCTTCCTATTAAGGTAGGACGTGAGGATATATCAGCCGAGTCTATTTCCAGATGGATAGTTAAGGTAGTTAAATCTGCCTATGACTCTGCATCTGATCAGTCTAAAACACTGTTCAAGGTCAAAGCTCACGAGGTGAGAGCCCTTGCTTCATCTTGGGCTCTTACTAATGGGGTACCTTTTGAGTCTGTTATGTCTGCTGCCTTTTGGCATGGGCAGAATACCTTTGCAGATTTTTATCTTCGATCGTTGGCCAATCATTCCAATCAATTATTTTCTTTGGGCCCCATTGTGGCGGCTCAAAGTATTGTTTGCCCTATAGTGTCTTCACACTGATTGTTTTATGTGGATTATTTTTGTCTGCATGTACTACGGGCATGGGTTTTCATTTTCTTGAATCCCATTTTTCTCTCTGACACATCCTTCTTCAGTTAGGCTAGCGGTCAGAGTTCCAGGGATGATTTCAGAAGACGGTCACTGCCACAACGGTAAGTCAAATTCACCAATATTTTAATTAGGTAAGTTTATTGAAGCAAAATAGCAAATTTTAGCATTAAATTTGTTTTTTGCGATATAATACTCACCTATATTAAAGGTGAGGACCCTCCGCACCACCTCCTCTTCGTTCCGTCTTCCGGTTTTTCAGTTAGACGGGAAAAAGAAGGAAGTAGATGACGCGTGCGCGCATCGTTGGTTGCCGGTCCACACTGAATATGTTCTAGCCATCTGATTGGCTAACAATACGGCATTGAAAAATCATTATTTTTCTTTGTCGAAGTATCGAATACTAGTTGGTCACTAGGGAAACAGCAATATTTTAATATAGGTGAGTATTATATCGCAAAAAAACAAATTTAATGCTAAAATTTGCTAATTTATTGTTATAACTCAATAACGGCTGAAGATAATTGTATGGAGTTTTCACTGTTGATCTTGTCTTGCTATTTTTTTCCAAAAGATGTCAAGGTCAAGTTCATGTCCCTGTTTTTGACCTTTGATAAAAAATGCTATTTTTTAAACATTTCAGGTGATAATGGCATAGGAGTTTCAGTTAATTGTAGGTATTGACATGACGATCATTTTGATACATAGATCAAGTCATGGGTTCAAAGGTCAAAGATGCACAACTATTACCATTTTAGTTGATTATCTGCAAAACTATTAACTTTTTGTATAGGCATACATATTAGAATATTGTAGGTAATGGCACAATGGTCATTTTGATATATTAATAAAGGTCATGGGTTCAAAGGTCAAGGTCACAGATGCAAACAAGTACTGAAATGGTAAATTATAAATAGAAACTGTACTTATTAGAATACTGTAGGTATTGGCCTTACAGTCATTTTGAAAAAATGAATGAAGGTCATGGGTTCAAAGGTCAAGGTCACAAATGCAAGCAAGTTCTGAAATGGTTGATTATCTCAAAAACTATAAACTCCTTGTATAGTCATATATATTCGAATATTGTAGGTATTGGTCTAATGATAATTTGGTATATGAATAAAGGTCATGAGTTCAAAGGTCAAGGTCACAGATGCAAATAAATACTGAATTGGTTAATTATCTTGAAAACTATAAATATTTTGTATAGGCATGTATGCTAGAATATTGTAGGTATTGGCCTAATGATCATTTTGATATATGAATGAGGGTTATTGGTTCAAAGGTCAAGGTCACAGGTGAGCATTAAGGCCCATGGGCCTCTTGTTTAAAAAAGGGTCCCCTCTGGAAAATCCTAAAATGAACACTGGATCATCTTAATGACAAATTTCCACTTGTATCAAAATATTACACATTTATTTTAGGCAAACAACATTGACCTGTCCGTTTGACCTTTCATTAGGAATATTCATATAGGAGTTTGCACCATATACATAGGTAGTGTCAGGATTCACAGTTAATACATACACAATACAGGTGTTTACTATCTGTAGACAAATTTTCACCTGTGTTTCCAATACATAAATGTCCAAGCCCCGGTTTCACAATAATTTCCTGGCTAAGATTTCCCTTATCTTAAATTAAGCAAAATTTGGTTATCTATTTTTAGAACTACTGATGAATATTTTTGTCAAAACTAAATGCAAAATTTAATGTTCAAATCTTAAAGTGATCTTGAAAATAACATCTTATATTTTTGAATATCCTAAAAATCAACAAAAATTATAAAGATATGAAATTTTGCCAAATTTAAGTTAAGGAAAATCTTAGGTAAGGAATGATTGTGACACCGTGACCTGGCCTATAATAAATTAAGTTAAAGGTCAAGTGAACAAGTCAATGTACAAGCCCAAATACCACTATTTAAAGATTAAGTATTCAATTACTGTATGAGAAAAAAACATAATAGATAGAAAACTTTCGCGGTTTTGATCGTCTAAACTATTTTGCAATAAGAAACTTTCACGGCATCAACTGTAGGTAAAGTGTATGTACCAAAGGAAAATAAAAAATTTTCAGGGAGAAGATATATTTGTGGTACAACAGTTTCTGTGAAAATCGTGAAAATATTTTTTCCTAGCCAGTATTTCTTATACAGTATTGCTCATCTTACATTTGACAATTAGGCCTCTATCAAGTACCAATATACAGATTGATAAAGTCTTAATTGCTGAAACATTGATTTACCTTTTGGAAAATAATTTGTGAAAAAACATTGTTTTAATTCATGTCCACTCCGTTTCCCCCGCCATTTCAGAACTGATAACTTAGACTGAGTGACAAACCTTGAGAGTAGCATTTATACAACTACTGATACATTGATTATTGTTTTATGATTTCATACTTTTTACAGAACCCGATGCCAAATCTGGAGCCATTGTAGACACGGTTGGCCGACTTTGTCAAACACATAACCAGACGACGAGTAGGCAGTTAAAACAGCTACTACAAACTGAAGACCTAGATGGGTATGGCTCTACAGTAAAACACATCTATAGGG
Organism: Anadara kagoshimensis; assembly: GCA_021292105.1. Classification (NCBI taxonomy): domain Eukaryota; kingdom Metazoa; phylum Mollusca; class Bivalvia; order Arcoida; family Arcidae; genus Anadara; species Anadara kagoshimensis. Next base: position 32,557,583 of record CM037867.1, on the reverse strand, counting down.
AAGCCCTAGGGACTTTCTATTTTCAACTTTGTTATGTTATAAAGCGACTTCTTTATATGGTTATACATGTATATATAGAGGAGTGGCTGGATCCAATACAGTCCATCCTGCCTAAAGGTCACCTCTATATAAGGGCCACCTGCTGATAAAGGCCAGTAGAATTGTATCCCAATTGCTCTTTATTAATATAACTTGAACTTGTCTATAAAGGCCACCTGCCCATAAAGACCACTTTTACTGGTTCCCTTGGGTGGCCTTTATAGACAGGCTTGACTGTACTTTTACTGGTTCCCTTGGGTGGTGTTTATAGACAGTTTTGACTGTACTTTTACTGGTTCCCTTGGGTGGCGTTTATAGACAGGTTTGACTGTACTTTTACTGGTTCCCTTGGGTGGCGTTTATAGACAGGTTTGACTGTACTTTTACTGGTTCCCTTGGGTGGCCATTATAGACATGTTTGACTGTACTTGTTCCCTTGGGTGGCCTTTATAGACAGGTTTGACTATATAAGGACCACTTGCCCATAAAGTCCACTTTTACTGGTTCCCTTGGGTGGCCTTTATAGACAGGTTTGACTGTACTTTTACTAGTTCCCTTGGGTGGCCATTATAGACAGGTTTGACTGTACTTTTACTGGTTCCCTTTGGTGGCCTTTATAGACAGGCTTGACTGTACTTTTACTTGTTCCCTTGGGTGACCTTTATAGACAGATTTGACTGTACTTTTACTGGTTCCCTTGGGTGGCCTTTATAGACAGGTTTGACTGTACTTTTACTTGTTCCCTTGGGTGGCCTTTATAGACAGGTTTGACTATATAAGGACCACTTGCCCATAAAGGCCACTTTTACTGGTTCCCTTGGGTGGCCTTTATAGACAGGTTTGACTGTACTTTTACTTGTTCCCTTGGGTGGCCTTTATAGACAGGTTTGACTGTACTTTTACTTGTTCCCTTGGCTGGCCTTTATAGACAGGTTTGACTGTACTTTTACTTGTCCCCTTGTGTGACCTTTATAGACAGGTTTGACTGTACTTTTACTTGTCCCCTTGTGTGACCTTTATAGACAGGTTTTGGCTGTACTTTTACTTGTCCCCTTGTGTGACCTTTATAGACAGGTTTGACTGTACTTTTCCTTGTTCCCTTGGTGGCCTTTATAGACAGGTTTGACTGTACTTTTACTTGTCCCCTTGTGTGACCTTTATAGACAGGTTTGACTGTACTTTTACTGGTTCCCTTGGGTGGCCTTTATAGACAGGTTTGACTGTACTTTTACTTGTTCCCTTGGGCGGCCTTTATAGACAGGTTTGACTATATAAGGACCACTTGCCCATAAAGTCCACTTTTACTGGTTCCCTTGGGTGGCCTTTATAGACAAGTTTGACTGTATTTGACTTGGTACTATCCATGTATTCAGTTTACATGGTTTAAGTAAGTTCGTTATAACTTTACAATAGATATTCTATAACTCAAATTTCATTTTTTATCTGAACTCCTATATACAAAGGTATTTAAAAATGAAGTATTTTTAGCTATTTTGTGGATTTTTTAATTCCTGAAAATCAGGAATTTAGTGAACTTAATAAGTTCATGCAAATTGGGATTTTAAATTTCAGATTTAAAAAAACAAGCTATTTCATTCAACATGTACATGTATAAAGAAATGCTTATTTATATTAAGTGTAAATAAAATTGTGTAGTTTTAGAGATCATGTATTACTAAATACCGGTACTTAGTATATGATTTCATACTGGTAACGGTAGTTTGGGTGAGCTAAACTGTTAATAGAAAGGTACCTACAAGATAGTTGGGGGAAAAATAGCTCAAAAATTGGCAAAATATAAATGTTTTTGCTATTAGAAATTGGGCCCAATTTTGGCCCTAAATCAAGGGTAGATAAAGCCTGATGAGGGTTCAAATTAAGCCCTGATCATGCTGATATATATATTATATATATATTATATATATATATATTTAATATATATATATATATATGATAATTGTTTTTGTTTGTAGTGTAATAAAAAGACTAGAAGAACACACAGATTTTTTTCCAGCTTTCCAAGAAATCATGAGGAAGCTATTTGATATTTTAGGTAAGTCTGTCTGTTATGTTGTGTTTAAGGATGAAATAAGGGGAAAACCAGAGTGCCCAGAGAAAATCCCAAAACATGATGCAAAAAAAAACTAAAAATAATTCTTACACTGTTGACCAGCAGTGATATATAGCAGAAATATACACTGGTCAATAATAACAGACACATTCAGTGTTGACCAGCAGTGATATATAGCAGACATATACACTGGTCAATAATAACAGACACATTCAGTGTGTTGACCAGCAGTGATATATAGCAGACATATACACTGGTCAATAATAACAGACATACACTGTGTTGACCAGCAGTGATATATAGCAGACATATACACTGGTCAATAATAACAGACACACACTGTGTTGACCAGCAGTGATATATAGCAGACATATACACTGTCAATAATAACAGACAACACTGTGTTGACCAGCAGTGATATATAGCAGACATATACACTGGTCAATAATAACAGACACACACTGTGTTGACCAGCAGTGATATATAGCAGACATATACACTGGTCAATAATAACAGACACACACTGTGTTGACAAGCAGTGATATATAGCAGACATATACACTGGTCAATAATAACAGACACACACTGTGTTGACCAGCAGTGATATATAGCAGACATATACACTGGTCAGTAATAACAGACACACACTGTGTTAACCAGCAGTGATATATAGCAGACATATACACTGGTCAATAATAACAGACACATTCAGTGTTGACCAGCAGTGATATATAGCAGACATATACACTGGTCAATAATAACAGACACACACTGTGTTGACCAGCAGTGATATATAGCAGACATATACACTGGTCAATAATAACAGACACACACTGTGTTGACCAGCAGTGATATATAGCAGACATATACACTGGTCAATAATAACAGACACACACTGTGTTGACCAGCAGTGATATATAGCAGACATATACACTGGTCAATAATAACAGACACACACTGTGTTGACCAGCAGTGATATATAGCAGACATATACACTGGTCAATAATAACAGACACATTCAGTGTTGACCAGCAGTGATATATAGCAGACATATACACTGGTCAATAATAACAGACACACACTGTGTTGACCAGCAGTGATATATAGCAGACATATACACTGGTCAATAATAACAGACACACACTGTGTTGACCAGCAGTGATATATAGCAGACATATACACTGGTCAATAATAACAGACACACACTGTGTTGACCAGCAGTGATATATAGCAGACATATACACTGGTCAATAATAACAGACACACACTGTGTTGCCAGCAGTGATATATAGCAGACATATACACTGGTCAATAATAACAGACACACACTGTGTTGACCAGCAGTGATATAGCAGACATATACACTGGTCAATAATAACAGACACACACTGTGTTGACCAGCAGTGATATATAGCAGACATATACACTGGTCAATAATAACAGACACAGTGTTGACCAGCAGTGATATATAGCAGACATATACACTGGTCAATAACAGACACAATAAGGGTTGACCAGCAGTGATATATAGCAGACATATACACTGGTCAATAACAGACACATTCAGTGTGTGTATAGCCATGTTTAGTGTCTACCACAAAGAACATACAATAAAGATTTACAAACATTGGATAAGTATCGATGTTACAGTTGCATAATAAAGATTCATGAACTATGGATAAAAATGAAATACGTCAACACGCTGGCATCTTCTCTAACAGTGAAATGTGCTGTGATATAGATTTGTAAGTCAGTATTTAAGACTCTGCCTCCGAGACAACATCCCTATTATACTAACAAAATTAATGAGAAAAAATTCTACACATTTTGTTGTATGATTGTATGTGAAACCCCTTCAGGCCCTGGTGTGACAATCATTTCTTAACTAAGATTTTTAATTCACCGAAATATGGCAAATTTAAAATCTAAAATAATTGTGTTAATTTTTGAGATATTCAGTAATTTGAGGCATCGCTTTGAAGACCACTAAATCTTATAACACTAGTATTTTAATTTTTATTAAAATACATTTAAAAGAAGTTTTTAAAAGGATTGCCAGAATTCTGCCAATTCATCTATAGGTGGTGATGTCTCAATATAAGTTAAATATTCTTGACTGGGACATGATAACATTCAATCAATCAATCAATCAATCAATTACTGTGATTAACTTGACAACTGGCTTATTGATTTGTTTTCATATTTTCAGACGTACAAAGAATGGATCAAGTTATTCCTGCTGTCAGAGCATTAAAACTACTCGCCAGTTGATGATACAGGAAATCTGTGATATAAACATTAGATAGAGATATTATAACAGTTTAGCCAATAATCATCTCCATTCTGACACAATTATAGTGCAAGTTTTCTCTTTTGATGGACAATTTTGAAAAATATCTTCCACTTTGTTTGAGGTGACATACTGTACCACAAATATTTGTGATGTATTAATATTTGCTATTTTTACTGTCAAGTCTTTACTTCAAAAACAAGTACACCGGTAAGATTTCTTCATGCATGTTAAAATATTCAAATGGCTTACCTACCAGCTCGTTAACCTTGTTTTATTGTACTATCAACAAACCCCTGACTGTATAATACCAAAAATGTACTGAACAAATGGTGGCAATAAATCCAGGTTTTACTGTATTATCAACAAACCTGTTTATAACACCAAAATGTTGATAGTACAATAAAACCTTGATCCATTGCTTTCATTTGTTATCCCCCACCTTTCGAAGAAAGGGGTGGGCGGGGGGTTATTTAATTTGAGTTTCCATCGTTCTTTCTGAAATTCTTGTCTGTGCTTATTCTCCAAAACTATGAAGCACTATTTCAGGAAACTTGGTGCAAAGTATTAGCATAGATAGGAGATGTGCATACCTTTAACCCGAGTTGGTTTGCTTGTTTTCCTAGTAGTTATGGTCCTTTGAACATAAGTGCAAATCACAAAAAAACCTGCCAGCGGGGGATCCTATATCTTCATTAACATTTTGATTTTAAAAGGGGTTTGATGATAATTAGTATTTTAAAAAAAAGAAGCGGGACACTTTTCTTAGAGGGCATTACTAATAAAAAAAAACGTGTTGTAAGAAAAACAATCTTATTATGAAAGACATTTTTTTTAAACATATTAACATGGTTAAAGAGCAGGTTTTTGTTTTACCAGTCTGTTAATGGCATGATCGAGAGAAAGTTTGGGTTTTTTTAATGCGCTGTGCAATGAAGTATCAGAAGGATAATATATACTGCCTTTGCATAATAAATCAAACAAAAAAAATTATATTTTATTTACTGTAGATTGGGAAATTTTCGTGATCGTTTGATGTTGGTGTAAATTCGTGAGTGACAAGTTGTGAAAATAAAAGTTAAATAAAAATAAGCAGTACGGTAATTAAAATTATAACTACAGAGTTGCGATCACGCAAAAATTAAAAGACGCGAATAAATATTAAAGTGCGCTCACGCGAAAATTAGATGACGCGAAAATTTCCATTAGTTATATTTTATATATAGCTTTAGGCTTCATTATGGGATTACATGTGTTTAGGTAATGATATACTGTAGAGATCAATAACGAGAGTAAACCCTTGTCATAATATTGTAAACCAACTTTTATTTGCGAATATTAATTTTCACAATTCGCTGAATATTTGGCATAAACATAACCATTTTGGAAACGAGTTCGTCGACATTTAACTTTCGCAATTATTTTGTCCTCAAGAAATAAGCTCAAGTTAAATCATATATGAATAAATGTTGGTTGACAGTACTCCAAATTTATTTTTGAGAGACTGGGGATGGCATAATGATTTAAGACTCAAATCACAATCCATGTTGAGTACATATGAATTGATAATTGCCGGCCACGCTCACGATGTTCTGACACTGGCCACCATCACAGTACCAAGGCAGCGTCATGGCAACTAATGACGTTCTAGTGTCAGTGAAGTCATTAAATTGCACAATTCAGCACGAGTTTTCATTCTTATTGTGTGTCATTCAAGCATGCAGGGCCTTTGTTTTACATTTACTGGTTATTGCATGTAATTGTAACACATAAGAGACCAAAACAAGATACAATTCACTAAGGCCTAAAAAATGAGTGTGTTTCCTCTAACCAAAACTAACCCTAAATTTTCATGCCTTAGTACCCTAAAGTTTTGATGACCATAAATTGACAAGTTGGCCGTGGGTGTACGAACCCTGTGTAAAGTACTCATACTCACTATGTGGAATCAAAGTAACTTGTAGAATAATTCCAGTTACATACAACTATGCATGTAGTTTAATTTTTAAAGTGGTTTTAGAAGTTTGTTTAGTGTTACAGTTAGGTGTTGAAGGTTAAGGTAGTGCATTTATTTATTATTTCCTGTGATATATATATATAGATCTGTATAGAATTTTTAATCTTTTCTATGTTACCATGGTTACGTGCAAATATTTTTTTTATTGATATATGACTTCCTATATCATGTATATAGAGCAAGGCAGCCAAATGAAATAAAACATTTAAATTTACTTGCCAGGTTTGTTTTTATTCTAACATTAATGGATATCTTACCGTTCCGCAGCACCTGGCCCCGGTTTCACAATCATTCCTTAGCTAAGATTTTTCTTAACTCAAATCTTGCAAAGATTCAAATCTTTTTTTTTTTTTTTTTTTTTTTTTTTTGTAAATTTTCAAGATATTCGGGAATTTAAGGTGTAAATTTTAAGACAATTTCTACATTAAAACATTTTCATTTAGTTTGGACAAAAATATTCGTCAATAGTTACAAAAAGAGATTACCAAAATCTGCTAAATTTAAGTTAAGGAAAATCTTAGCTAAAGAATGATTGCCAAACCGAGGCCCGGCCTTACTTCCCTGGTGGAAGTTCACAAGTTTAATCTAACTTGTCGGTTTCAGAGTTTTTACTTTGCTTCAGGATTGTGATTCGGACATGGATTAGTATGTTTGTTTTTGATGATTATAAATACACGGAGGTCAGATCTTTCTGTTTATTGTAGGATAAAAGAAAACTCAATTTGTTTTTTGTATTGGTAAAGTGTTTACTCATTTGAAATTGAAGTCAAAATGGCTGCAAAACCACAAGTTACGCCCGCCCGCTAAAGATATGGTGTCCTAGTATGTTACAGCAGTTGAATGACGTCATTTTAAGACTGATTTACACAGTAATTTTACACATGTAATATAATTTTTCTGGCTAATGATATGCATATCTCCCGCCAATGTTGATGCTTTGTACCAAGTTTTGTAAAATAGTAGATGTGGAGAAGTACTCTGGACAAGAGGTGTTGGAACAGATGGAAGGACAAACATTTGAATGTAATACTAGTATTGATTGGTTGGTTGGTTGAATGTTGCATCAGCAATTTTTTTTAGCTATTCGCCACAAGAACTATTTTTATTAATCTCTGTGGATTAAACTATGAACACTTTCGTGTATGCATATTAAGTGTGAGTTTGTTGTATGGTGTGCTTTGTACTAGCGCACACTAAGGGCGACTTTACCGTGCTAGCTCACAGAGTCAGTACGCGCAGACACATGAGACAAGCGTACCATTCCTTAGTTCATTATACCGATACCAGGTGAACCAGTAAAGGCCAATGGCAAGGAAAATTCATTTTCCCACATGTGGTCTGAGCGGGACTCGAACTCGCAGCGGTATGAGACCCGGATTTGAAGACTACCGTCTTATCTATTGGGAAACCATGGCCTCTGAATTTAATATTGTAAAAAAAACGAGGGGGATGAAATCAAGACTAGATAAACGTATAAGGAGAGAACGGATTTTGAATTGTAGATGTTTATGATTTCCACTGACAGCAATCTTTATGCAATGAAGCAAACTGTTGACTCAAAAATATTGCAAGCTTAGACTTATCTAGGCCATTAAAAAGCGTTTTTTTTTCAGTTTTGTCATCACAATATTGTTGATAAGTATGATGTCTCTGTATCCAAAATAATCCTGGATACATTTGACGTCCTATTATGAAATGTTCATTTCATTCTTAATTTTGATTTAAAATACGGCGTATGTAGCTAGCTCGACAGGAGGTACTTATCCTTCCGGAGCACCCGGCCTCACTTCCCTGGTGGAAGTTCATGTGTTTAACTTAACTTGCTGGTTTTCAAAGTTTTTACTTCTGTTTTGGAATTTGATTTGAAATGGATTGAAATGTTTGTTGTTGACTTTTTGGAATTTGATTTGAAATGGATTGAAATGTTTGTTGTTGACTTTTTGGAATTTGATTTGAAATGGATTGAAATGTTTGTTGTTGACTTTTTGGAATTTGATTTGAAATGGATTGGTACTATTGTTGTTGACTTTTTGGAATTTGATATGAAATGGATTGGTGTTTGTTGTTGACTTTTTGGAAATTGATTTGAACATGGATTGGTATTTGTTGTTGAATTTTTAAAATTTGATTTGAACATGGATTGATATGTTTGTTGTTGACTTTTTGGAATTTGATTTGAACATGGATTGAAATGTTTGTTGTTGACTTTTTGGAATTTGATTTGAAATGGATTGAAATGTTTGTTGTTGACTTTTTGGAATTTGATTTGAAATGGATTGGTATGTTTGTTGTTGACTTTTTGGAATTTGATTTGAAATGGATTGAAATGTTTGTTGTTGACTTTTTGGAATTTGATTTGAAATGGATTGAAATGTTTGTTGTTGACTTTTTGGAAAGTTGATTTGAACATGGATTGAAATGTTTGTTGTTGACTTTTTGGAATTTGATTTGAAATGGATTGAAATGTTTGTTGTTGACTTTTTGGAATTTGATTTGAAATGGATTGAAATGTTTGTTGTTGACTTTTTGGAATTTGTTTTGAAATGGATTGGTATGTTTGTTGTTGACTTTTTGGAATTTGATTTGAAATGGATTGAAATGTTTGTTGTTGACTTTTTGGAATTTGATTTGAAATGGATTGAAATGTTTGTTGTTGACTTTTTGGAATTTGATTTGAAATGGATTGAAATGTTTGTTGTTGACTTTTTGGAAAGTTGATTTGAACATGGATTGAAATGTTTGTTGTTGACTTTTTGGAATTTGATTTGAAATGGATTGAAATGTTTGTTGTTGACTTTTTGGAAAGTTGATTTGAACATGGATTGAAATGTTTGTTGTTGACTTTTTGGAATTTGATTTGAAATGGATTGAAATGTTTGTTGTTGACTTTTTGGAATTTGATTTGAACATGGATTGAAATGTTTTTGTTGACTTTTTGGAATTTGATTTGAAATGGATTGAAATGTTTGTTGTTGACTTTTTGGAATTTGATTTGAAATGGATTGAAATGTTTGTTGTTGACTTTTTGGAATTTGATTTGAAATGGATTGAAATGTTTGTTGTTGACTTTTGGAATTTGATTTGAAATGGATTGAAATGTTTGTTGTTGACTTTTTGGAATTTGATTTGAAATGGATTGAAATGTTTGTTGTTGACTTTTTGGAATTTGATTTGAAATGGATTGAAATGTTTGTTGTTGACTTTTTGGAATTTGATTTGAAATGGATTGAAATGTTTGTTGTTGACTTTTTGGAATTTGATTTGAACATTGATTGAAATGTTTGTAGTTGACTTTTTGGAATTTAATTTGAAATGGATTGAAATGTTTGTTGTTGACTTTTTGGAATTTGATTTGAACGTGGATTGGTATGTTTGTTGTTGACTTTTTGGAATTTGATTTGAAATGGATGTTGTTGACTTTTTGGAAAGTTGATTTGAACGTGGATTGGTATGTTTGTTGTTGACTTTTTGGAATTTGATTTGAACGTGGATTGGTGTTTGTTGTTGACTTTTTGGAATTTGATTTGAAATGGATGTTGTTGACTTTTTGGAATTTGATTTGAACGTGGATTGGTGTTTGTTGTTGACTTTTTGGAATTTGATTTGAAATGGATGTTGTTGACTTTTTGGAAAGTTGATTTGAACGTGGATTGGTATGTTTGTTGTTGACTTTTTGGAATTTGATTTGAACATGGATTGATATGTTTGTTGTTGACTTTTTGAAATTTGATTTGAACATGGATTGGTGTTTGTTGTTGACTTTTTGGAATTTGATTTGAACGTGGATTGGTGTTTGTTGTTGACTTTTTGGAATTTGATTTGAACATGGATTGGTATTTGTTGTTGACTTTTTGGAATTTGATTTGAACATGGATTGGTGTTTGTTGTTGACTTTTTGGAATTTGATTTGAACATGGATTGGTATGTTTGTTGTTGACTTTTTGGAATTTGATTTGAAATGGATTGAAATGTTTGTTGTTGACTTTTTGGAAAGTTGATTTGAACGTGGATTGGTATGTTTGTTGTTGACTTTTTGGAATTTGATTTGAACATGGATTGATATGTTTGTTGTTGACTTTTTGAAATTTGATTTGAACATGGATTGGTGTTTGTTGTTGACTTTTTGGAATTTGATTTGAACGTGGATTGGTGTTTGTTGTTGACTTTTTGGAAAGTTGATTTGAACATGGATTGGTATGTTTGTTGTTGACTTTTTGGAATTTGATTTGAACATGGATTGGTGTTTGTTGTTGACTTTTTGGAATTTGATTTGAACGTGGATTGGTATGTTTGTTGTTGACTTTTTGGAATTTGATTTGAACATGGATTGGTATGTTTGTTGTTGACTTTTTGGAATTTGATTTGAAATGGATTGAAATGTTTGTTGTTGACTTTTTGGAATTTGATTTGAACGTGGATTGGTATGTTTGTTGTTGCCTTTTTGGAATTTGATTTGAACGTGGATTGGTATGTTTGTTGTTGACATTTTGGAATTTGATTTGAAATGGATTGAAATGTTTGTTGTTGACTTTTTGGAATTTGATTTGAACGTGGATTGGTATGTTTGTTGTTGACTTTTTGGAATTTGATTTGAACGTGGATTGGTATGTTTGTTGTTGACTTTTTGGAATTTGATTTGAAATGGATTGAAATGTTTGTTGTTGACTTTTTGGAATTTTTTGAACATGGATGTGGTAGTTTGTTGTTGCCTTTTTGGAATTTGATTTGAACGTGGATTGGTATGTTTGTTGTTGACATTTTGGAATTTGATTTGAAATGGATTGAAATGTTTGTTGTTGACTTTTTGGAATTTGATTTGAACGTGGATTGGTATGTTTGTTGTTGACTTTTTGGAATTTGATTTGAACATGGATTGAAATGTTTGTTGTTGACTTTTTGGAAGTTGATTTGAACATGGATTGGTATGTTTGTTGTTGACTTTTTGGAAAGTTGATTTGAAATGGATTGGTATGTTTGTTGTTGACTTTTTGGAAAGTTGATTTGAACATGGATTGGTATGTTTGTTGTTGACTTTTGCATTTTATGGGATTATGATTTCAACATTTGACTGGCATGTTGGTGTTTGATTTAAAGAAAATAAACATACAGCATGTATTTTTTTGTATAAATCTGAGATGAAATAAAACAGCTAGTAACTCTTTATCTATAAAAGTATATCAATTTTTTAATGAGATTATATAACTATATATATGAAATATTATAAAATATACAAATATGAAAACACCACAATAATAAGAAGCCAAAAATAATACTAATAATAAATAATAAAATAATAAAATAAATAATAATAAAAAAGTAAAATATAAAAAAAAAACATTTTCTTAGTTATTGTGCGGTTATTTTCATAAAATCTCCGACAATTAAATGTATTACATATTGATTGAAATGCATAAAAAATGAAAATTATTCTTAAAAATAGTCAAAGTCACTTGCACAAGAATGCTAAGGGTTGAAGTAGCAATGACAGTTTCACGCTTATCCCTCGGTTGTCGCCATTTTACCTAATGAATATGCATGATCTTAACCATATTAAGATCATCCAAGGTAAGGCACATGTTATTGTTTACATTTTTAAATGGCTTCATCATGTGCATTTTTTTGCCCCATCTCATCATTTCCTCTCCAATTATGACCCTTGTTTTGTCAATTTCTTTTACATACACACTCTTTTTTCGTTTTTTTTTTGCTGAATCCAACAATGTTTTAAGTCTCCCTCGCTTTCTTAGGCCGAAAACTGTCGCCATTTTTTGTTTGTCTCGTATGCTAATTTGAGTCACGTGATACCTGCCAACCTCGATCTAATGAATTTTAGACATGCCAACCCAAAATTATTTCTTAAACATATTTATTTCTTAAACATTTGAGTCCAATTACTATAAATTTTACAATTAAGCAAATCGTCATAACTCTTATAATTTGTAACATATTATACAGGTTTTGTGAATTTTATTTTAAATGTCGGAAATGTGACCAAAATTACCGCACCAATAACTTTAATAAAATTAGTAATGATAAGACAACAAAATAAATAGAAAAAAAATAAGTAAAAAACATCTAGACATCACAAAGTCTTAATTCACAAAGTATTTATATAATTAAATATTCCTATCAATATATTTTGTGTTAGTAATAATTGACGTATCGCCGGCCACGCCCACAATGTTCCGACAAAGGCCGCCATCACGGTACCAAAGCAGCGTCACGGCAACTAATGATGTACTAGTGTCAGTGACATCATTAAATGGCACAATTCAGGCCGAGTTTTCATTCTTTTTTGCATGCAATTTAAGCATGCCAGGCTTTTGTCGGAACATTGTGGGTGTGGTCAGCGATACGTCAATTCTTTCTTATCTGTCTCATTTTCATGGGTGACATTTCGGTGGGTGACAATCATGTGACTTTCTTGATCACACCAACACACTGGCTTCATTTATTGACCTTATTGTATATGGTAACGCATAAATTTGAAAATAATATATTGCCTAGAGTTAAGTTGCGTTAAGTTTCCTAGGGAGGTGCCAACAATCAACTTCTGTATAATCTGTCGGCGATATTTTGACATAGGGTGTGTCTATTCTATGACTGGGTATTCATACAATGTTAAGATATGCATATATTCACGCCTTCATGCCTTCATTTCGAAACCACATTTATATATATTATCCCTATTTAGATTGAAATAGACTCTTCCATGTTTATAAACAGTCTGACACAATATCACTGACGGACTACAGTGTTGTGTATTATACGGTCAAGGGGCACATAACTCTTGTACATACATGTATCATGTGACATGTGATGTAATAACTAGGTCATCAATATATGTTGTAACACGGTCAAGTTCAGCCATTAAAGCAGGTGTACACAATATGGAATTTGTGTTTAATCACGTTATTATAAAGTAGTTATACTTCACATAAATTCTGCAAACACTTTGACAATGTTTAGATCAAGTATCGTAACCTGATTAAAACGTCAACATGATCAACATAGTCACATGATTGTAACCTGTATCTGATTAGATATCTTACATGTATACAATGTATTTCAACTTAAATAAAATACTCAAATATATTCAAAATATTTCATGCAAAGGTTACGAAATTTACAAATTACTACAATCATTTATCAAATTACATCAGTTGTATAAAACATGTAAAATGCATATAAAAAAAAAAAAACTTTAAAAAATATTCAAAATTATTTTGAATTTAAAATATTCTGTGAAAAAAATTAAAAATTCTATGAAAAAATAGCAATAGTTATCTGGTATGAAGTTTATTTCATACTACAAAACTGATATACTGGGATAGATAAACAACATTGGGGTATTGCTGAATAGCGTCTAGACGAGTCTAGAAGAGTAAAAATTAAGTTTTTCGCCTTAATATTTGTCATTTCTATATAATTTTTTTTTAAATAATAGATATTATATACATATATTATATGTTTTTTCTAGACTCCACCATTTTTAACGATAAAGTGCTTTAAATCGTTCTAGACTCTTCTAGACTCGTCTAGACGCTTCTAGACGCTATTCAGTATTACCGAACAACATTGACCTGTCCGCTTGACCTTTCATTGGGAATTTGACCATCACATGGGTAGTATTTGGATTCACAGTTCATATATAAATAGTGTTGACTTCATATTTAATTATATAGACAGATTAAACACACACATCCCTATATATAAATATACTCATCCGTGATAAATATTTAAATTAAAGGTTAAGCGGACAGGTAAATATTGTTTGCATATATTAAGAGTTCATTTCATGCATAATAATAATAATAATAATAATAATAATAAAATAATATTTAAATTTCCGAGATAAAATATTAATCAAATGTAGGGAAAGGTACATAAATCACATATCAATATATCACAAAATCTAAAAATAGAAAAAAAATGATTTAAAAATTATGTATGGGCTTCACCAATATGTCATGTGATATTTTTTAAAGTTTGTCCGTGTTTGTGTAAAACTGTAACTATGTAAAACCATATAGCATTGGGAATCACAAATTGTAAACAAGAATTTTAGCTGTAGTTTTTGTTTAGGGCTTATCATGGTCTGGCCTTTCTGCTAAAGTTAAAACTAAGTAAAATGACAAAGTAAATGATGTTCAAAGAAATAAAATGTAGCGGTCTGGTAATGATGCCCTTTGAGTACGAGGTCCCTAGTTTTATCTGAAAAAATAAGCCAATAGTTATGGCCTTAGTGGGTTGTATTTAACACTACATGAATGCAAAAACATTGATATATTATAGTGTTTAGTTTTAGAAAAAAGTTTACGAAAAATCGCTCCTTTTGAAAAGTCTTAGATTTAAAGACATTTTTATCAATTTTATAAATGTATATGAAACAAGTTATAATTGAAACAAGACGCCATTTCAAAAATGTCCCCCAAACATTAATCCCAAGTAGGAATTTTATGTTTTCTCAAATCATGTGCATTATCAAATTACAAATACTGTTAATCGGGAATTTTTTGCTGTGGTTTTATGTTTGGTGATTTTGCAGATGAAAAAAATTCGCAAAAATTGAACTCATAAATATTTATATAGCAAAAACAATGGTTTTAGTGAATTGGTATTAAAAAAAATCTTAAATCCGCAAAAATTAAACACATAACATACACACTGTTTTGAAAAAATCAGCAAATTTGCACTACGTAAAAATAATGGTAGCCAATGACATATATACTTCATCCTAAGATTGTTCCTGTGAAGTTCCATATATTTAAGATATCTTTATAATAATTAGCTGTTAAATATATAGTTACATTATATATGCTGTATATGGTTATCAAGGAAAGTGGCAGACAAAATTAAAATGTTGGCAGAATAAATGGAGCAAGCACT
The DNA here is from genome assembly GCA_021292105.1 of Anadara kagoshimensis. Lineage (NCBI taxonomy): Eukaryota > Metazoa > Mollusca > Bivalvia > Arcoida > Arcidae > Anadara > Anadara kagoshimensis. The sequence continues at coordinate 32,542,277 of CM037867.1, read as the reverse complement.
GTGTATTGGGGACTAATAGAATCTTACACCAGTGACAGGGTAAGACAAGAGATATCTCAAACGTGTATGAATATTTTCCTGTCCAGAACAAGCTTTAGCGAGTTGGCAGAATAAATGGAGTAAACACTGTGTATTGGGGACTAATAGACTCTTACACCAGTGACAGGGTAAGACAGAGATATCTCAAACGTGTATGAATATTTTCCTGTCCAGCTTTAGCGAGTTCTGGACATTGAAATTATTCATCCACGTTTGAGATATCTCTGTCTTACCCTGTCACTGGTGTAGGATTCTTTTTCTCACACATTTGCAACATAAAACATGATTTGTAAACAAAAAATTGCCTCAAACGTTCAGTTTTCATGTCACCATCCATGCCTGCTGAAAATGACGTAATCAATTTTTGTTGACGTTCTTACGTAAAATTATTATGACGTCATCAATTAAGTGTGTGTAAGTGATTGTGACGTTGAAAATATTGTTGGTTGACTTCGGAACTTTTCTAATGGTATTAAGTCCTCCAAACGATAAATCTAGAGCAGGTATAACAACGCAGGAAATTCAGCGTGTAGCCTGTCTCAACCCTAGGGTGAGACAAGGAAATCCCACATGGGTAAAAACACAGGATTCCCATGTCACAGGTGTGAGAAATGATAATCAACAGCATGCACAGCTTTTACAGTTTTTTTTAACAAAAATTAAAGATTTACAAAAGCAAAATACAAATGTCTTATAAATATATACAGAATGGTTATATTTACATTTCAAATTTTCATGTTATAAGAATTAAAAATATACAAACTCAAATTTGTTACATTTCTGTTACAGAAAATGAATGAAGGATTGTCAACCAGCCTGAGCCTATAGATCTACAGTAAAAGTTCTGTTCATCTGAATCTAATTCATAACTTTTTAAAGTTACGTTTACATCTGTATAATAATTTTTAGCTCCAAATTCTTTAACTAATAACTAATCCTTTGCTACAATGCTTAAATTTTCTGTTATTTACAAGAAAAAAGATTGCCTAACCACTTGGAATTTCCACTGGCCACCTGAAATTTTAAATTAGTGACCAGCTGGCCACTTGGTTTTGAAACCCACTTTGAGGGCTGTGTTGTTACCACTTAAATTAAATCATGTTCATTAAATCCACTTTTTATTTTTATTTTAATCCAATACACATAACTTAGTTTAAGATTTTAACCCCCTTTGCTAATTAAAATTACTCCGTAAGTCATTAAAACATGATGTTATTTTTCAAATTTAACATCAAACTTTGTTCAATAATCTCCATCTGTATATCACATGTTTGATCTCCACAGTTAATTCAGCCACTGGTTCTGAAAAAAGAATTTTAGAGAAATACATTAGTATTATCAGGGCTCCTAAATTGTTTTTTGTGATGGAAAGTTTAGGACCTTTTGCCTTTATTTTTGAAAGGTCCCACAAAAAGTTTTTAAAAGTTCAATATTATTATTGAAAGGTCCATGTGCCATTATGTTATCGTATAGAAAAAGTAGAATTATTCCCGTAAAAAATGACAGGTTCATTGGACCTATACAGGTCCCAATGTAAAATGAAAAGGTCCTAGACCTTGGACCTGGGAAACTTTGAAACCCCTAATAATTATTCTAATTAATAAAACAAGAAAAACTGTGAGCCACAAGCTCACAAAAAATACCCCCCCCCCATAAAAAAATTCATCGGATCAAATTTTTTAATAGGAGGTGCACATCTACATTATATCACAAAGATTGTGTGAAAGTTTCATGAAAATCCATTGAAGGGTTTAGGAGGAGTTGCGGATAAGAGATAGGTACCCTAAAGTGTAACAGAAGGAAGGACGGACACACGAATGGACACCCCTATCACTATATACCCCCCACTTTTTAAGCGGGGGTATAATAAATGGTGATTACATAGGTAACAATCATGTGACTTCCTTGATCACACCCACACTCGCTTTGAATGCAATTAACCTTAGTCTTATATAATGATGCATTAATTTGAAAATAATACTGTAAACCGCTTTATATTGGTGCATACTTATTTTAGCGATTGATGAATGATAAACATATAAACGCAGTTTAATTTTAGCATAGTCAATTCCAGACTGAGTCATATAATACGTCCTTATGTTACCACAACATTTAGCAAAAAAAAAACCCAAAAATTTGAGAAGGGGGAGCCAGTATTAGGCAAGTTACAAGAAAATAATAAAAAATAATTATGTAATAAATGGTGTTTTAATTTGTTTGACTTTTACCAAGAAATGTCTGCAGGACACTTGCATCATAATTTTGCACTCTCATCAATTACACATTTTACTGAAAAAAATATTTAAATTAACAATTACATTTTTTTTAAATTATTCATTTAAATACCAACTGTTTGTATTTAAATACATATTGTCGATGTAACCCCGATAACAGCCGCTTAGATCATTAGAGGTCAACAATGAGGACTTATATGATGTTGCCGACATCCCAGAAAAAATTAAACAATTCCCCCGAAATGGGTCTCATTGTTGATATTAATTATTAATATTTTAATGATTGAAGCCAACTACTGTTCGGTGAATTGGTCAATTAAACGTAATTACCTCAAAATGAGACTCGTCACATTGTAAGTAACACAATGACCATGATTAACTTCCCCTATTTTATCCGTTAATCCGCTTGTCGGTGGTCAGATTACTGGGTCATTAATCCCTAATAACTTATCATACAGTGTGTATTGATGGAAGCCATACCTGTGACATCCTAATATTCATGTTATTTGTTAAATGATTATGTAACCATTCAACGTACGTTCATATCCGTTCTTTAGAAGCGCTGTACAGTACCGATTTAGTTTGAAATTTTAGCGACAGTTTTATTTTAGCGCTGACACTCTTATCGCCAATTGCGCTAAACTAAAACTGCCGCTAAAAAAACACGGTTTACAGTATATAATTAATTTTGGAAGATGTATGTGCATCAAGTTTCCATGCCAACGGAGGGACAATATTTAACTCCCCGTAGTTTCTGTAAACACATCAGCAGTGTTTTGATCACTAGATATCTGTGTTGATGGTAACACGATCAAAACATTGCCAAAGTGTCTGCAGAAACTACAGGGAGTTAAAAGTTATCATTCCTTCTGCCTTTAGAATTGCCAAAATTTGAATTTCTGAATTATACAGCAAACAGCATTATAACTTGCACCCAATAGCTTAGGATCATCAATACAAAGATTTTATATTGAGACAATATTGTTACATTTTGTGGGTAAGGACTAGATTTAATTTGCTAGAATATGACTGTTGTATTGGGAATTTTAGTGGTCAAATTGAGAAATTTTGGCCATTTCCCCCCCCCCCCCCCCAGCACATGGCTAGCTCTATCATTTTATCTCAACAATCAATTCAGCCACTGGTTCTGTAAAAAAAAGAAATTTAGAGACATATTTAAGTATAACAGGGGGTCCAAAATTGTGTTTTTTAATGGAAAGTCCAGGACCTTTTGCCTTTATAAGAAATTTAGAAACATATATAAGTATAACCTGGGGTCCAAAATTGTGTTTTGTAATGGAAAGTCCAGGACCTTTTGCCTTTATTTTTTGGCAGGTCCCACATAAAGTGGTTGTGTACTATAGTCATGTATAGTGTTATACCTTTATTCAGTGGTTATTTTAGACAAACAAAATCACTGTTTACTTTTCTACTTGCTCTATACTCACCACTCTACTATACCGTTGACTGTTGTTTTACTTTTCTACTTGCTCTATACTCACCACTCTACTATTCCGTTGACTGTTGTTTTACTTTTCTACTTGCTCTATACTCACCACTCTACTATTCCGATGACTGCTGTTTTACTTTTCTACTTGCTCTATACTCACCACTCTACTATTCCGTTAACTGCTGTTTTACTTTTCTACTTGCTCTATACTCACCACTCTAATATACCGTTGACTGCTGTTTTACTTTTCTACTTGCTCTATACTCACCACTCTACTATTCCGTTGACTGCCGTTTTACTTTTCTACTTGCTCTATACTTACCACTCTACTATTCCGTTGACAGCTGTGTTACTTTTCTACTTGCTCTATACTCACCACTCTACTATTCCGTTGACAGCTGTGTTACTTTTCTACTTGCTCTATACTCACCACTCTACTATTCAGTTAACTGCTGTTTTACTTTTCTACTTGCTCTATACTCACCACTCTACTATTCCGTTGACTGCTGTTTTACTTTTCTACTTGCTCTATACTCACCACTCTACTATTCCGTTGACTGTTGTTTACTTTTCTACTTGCTCTATACTCACCACTCTACTATTCCGTTGACAGCTGTTTTACTTTTCTACTTGCTCTATACTCACCACTCTACTATTCCGTTGACTGCTGTTTTACTTTTCTACTTGCTCTATACTCACCACTCTACTATTCCGTTGACTGCTGTTTTACTTTTCTACTTGCTCTATACTCACCACTCTACTATTCAGTTAACTGCTGTTTTACTTTTCTACTTGCTCTATACTCACCACTCTACTATTCAGTTAACTGCTGTTTTACTTTTCTACTTGCTCTATACTCACCACTCTACTATTCAGTTAACTGCTGTTTTACTTTTCTACTTGCTCTATACTCACCACTCTACTATTCAGTTAACTGCTGTTTTACTTTTCTACTTGCTCTATACTCACCACTCTACTATTCCGTTGACTGTTGTTTTACTTTTCTACTTGCTCTATACTCACCACTCTACTATTCAGTTAACTGCTGTTTTACTTTTCTACTTGCTCTATACTCACCACTCTACTATTCCGTTGACTGTTGTTTTACTTTTCTACTTGCTCTATACTCACCACTCTACTATTCCGTTGACTGCTGTTTTACTTTTCTACTTGCTCTATACTCACCACTCTACTATTCAGTTAACTGCTGTTTTACTTTTCTACTTGCTCTATACTCACCACTCTACTATTCCGTTGACTGTTGTTTTACTTTTCTACTTGCTCTATACTCACCACTCTACTATTCCGTTGACTGCTGTTTTACTTTTCTACTTGCTCTATACTCACCACTCTACTATTCCGTTGACTGCTGTTTTACTTTTCTACTTGCTCTATACTCACCACTCTACTATTCAGTTAACTGCTGTTTTACTTTTCTACTTGCTCTATACTCACCACTCTACTATTCCGTTGACTGCTGTTTTACTTTTCTACTTGCTCTATACTCACCACTCTACTATTCCGTTGACTGCTGTTTTACTTTTCTACTTGCTCTATACTCACCACTCTACTATTCCGTTGACTGTTGTTTACTTTTCTACTTGCTCTATACTCACCACTCTACTATTCCGTTGACAGCTGTTTTACTTTTCTACTTGCTCTATACTCACCACTCTACTATTCCGTTGACTGCTGTTTTACTTTTCTACTTGCTCTATACTCACCACTCTACTATTCCGTTGACTGTTGTTTTACTTTTCTACTTGCTCTATACTCACCACTCTACTATTCAGTTAACTGCTGTTTTACTTTTCTACTTGCTCTATACTCACCACTCTACTATTCAGTTAACTGCTGTTTTACTTTTCTACTTTCTCTATACTCACCACTCTACTATTCAGTTGACTGTGTTTTACTTTTCTACTTGCTCTATACTCACCACTCTACTATTCCGTTGACTGCTGTTTTACTTTTCTACTTGCTCTATACTCACCACTCTACTATTCCGTTGACTGTTTTTACTTTTCTACTTGCTCTATACTCACCACTCTACTATTCCGTTGACTGCTGTTTTACTTTTCTACTTGCTCTATACTCACCACTCTACTATTCCGTTGACTGTTGTTTTACTTTTCTACTTGCTCTATACTCACCACTCTACTATTCCGTTGACTGCTGTTTACTTTTCTACTTGCTCTATACTCACCACTCTACTATTCCGTTGACTGTTTTTACTTTTCTACTTGCTCTATACTCACCACTCTACTATTCCGTTGACTGTTGTTTTACTTTTCTACTTGCTCTATACTCACCACTCTACTATTCCGTTGACTGCTGTTTTACTTTTCTACTTGCTCTATACTCACCACTCTACTATTCCGTTGACTGCTGTTTTACTTTTCTACTTGCTCTATACTCACCACTCTACTATTCCGTTGACTGCTGTTTTACTTTTCTACTTGCTCTATACTCACCACTCTACTATTCCGTTGACTGTGTTTTACTTTTCTACTTGCTCTATACTCACCACTCTACTATTCAGTTAACTGCTGTTTTACTTTTCTACTTGCTCTATACTCACCACTCTACTATTCAGTTACTGCTGTTTTACTTTTCTACTTGCTCTATACTCACCACTCTACTATTCCGTTACTGCTGTTTTACTTTTCTACTTGCTCTATACTCACCACTCTACTATTCCGTTACTGTTGTTTTACTTTTCTACTTGCTCTATACTCACCACTCTACTATTCCGTTGACTGTGTTTTACTTTTCTACTTGCTCTATACTCACCACTCTACTATTCCGTTGACTGCTGTTTTACTTTTCTACTTGCTCTATACTCACCACTCTACTATTCCGTTGACTGCTGTTTTACTTTTCTACTTGCTCTATACTCACCACTCTACTATTCCGTTGACTGCTGTTTTACTTTTCTACTTGCTCTATACTCACCACTCTACTATTCCGTTGACTGCTGTTTTACTTTTCTACTTGCTCTATACTCACCACTCTACTATTCCGTTGACTGCTGTTTTACTTTTCTACTTGCTCTATACTCACCACTCTACTATTCCGTTGACTGCTGTTTTACTTTTCTACTTGCTCTATACTCACCACTCTACTATTCCGTTGACTGTTGTTTTACTTTTCTACTTGCTCTATACTCACCACTCTACTATTCCGTTGACTGTTGTTTACTTTTCTACTTGCTCTATACTCACCACTCTACTATTCCGTTGACTGTTGTTTACTTTTCTACTTGCTCTATACTCACCACTCTACTATTCCGTTACTGTTGTTTACTTTTCTACTTGCTCTATACTCACCACTCTACTATTCCGTTGACTGTTGTTTACTTTTCTACTTGCTCTATACTCACCACTCTACTATTCCGTTGACTGTTGTTTTACTTTTCTACTTGCTCTATACTCACCACTCTACTATTCCGTTGACTGTTGTTTACTTTTCTACTTGCTCTATACTCACCACTCTACTATTCCGTTGACTGTTGTTTACTTTTCTACTTGCTCTATACTCACCACTCTACTATTCCGTTGACTGTTGTTTACTTTTCTACTTGCTCTATACTCACCACTCTACTATTCCGTTGACTGTTGTTTTACTTTTCTACTTTCTCTATACTCACCACTCTACTATTCCGTTGACTGTTGTTTTACTTTTCTACTTGCTCTATACTCACCACTCTACTATTCCGTTAACTGTTGTTTTACTTTTCTACTTGCTCTATACTCACCACTCTACTATTCCGTTAACTGTTGTTTTACTTTTCTACTTGCTCTATACTCACCACTCTACTATTCCGTTAACTGTTGTTTTACTTTTCTACTTGCTCTATACTCACCACTCTACTATTCCGTTAACTGTTGTTTTACTTTTCTACTTGCTCTATACTCACCACTCTACTATTCCGTTAACTGTGTTTTACTTTTCTACTTGCTCTATACTCACCACTCTACTATTCCGTTACTGTTGTTTTACTTTTCTACTTGCTCTATACTCACCACTCTACTATTCCGTTGACTGTTGTTTTACTTTTCTACTTGCTCTATACTCACCACTCTACTATTCCGTTACTGTTGTTTTACTTTTCTACTTGCTCTATACTCACCACTCTACTATTCCGTTGACTGTTGTTTACTTTTCTACTTGCTCTATACTCACCACTCTACTATTCCGTTGACTGTTGTTTTACTTTTCTACTTGCTCTATACTCACCACTCTACTATTCCGTTGACTGTTGTTTTACTTTTCTACTTGCTCTATACTCACCACTCTACTATTCCGTTGACTGTTGTTTTACTTTTCTACTTGCTCTATACTCACCACTCTACTATTCCGTTGACTGTTGTTTTACTTTTCTACTTGCTCTATACTCACCACTCTACTATTCCGTTGACTGTTGTTTACTTTTCTACTTGCTCTATACTCACCACTCTACTATTCCGTTGACTGTTGTTTACTTTTCTACTTGCTCTATACTCACCACTCTACTATTCCGTTGACTGTTGTTTACTTTTCTACTTGCTCTATACTCACCACTCTACTATTCAGTTAACTGCTGTTTACTTTTCTACTTGCTCTATACTCACCACTCTACTATTCAGTTAACTGCTGTTTACTTTTCTACTTTCTCTATACTCACCACTCTACTATTCAGTTAACTGCTGTTTACTTTTCTACTTGCTCTATACTCACCACTCTACTATTCCGTTGACTGCTGTTTTACTTTTCTACTTGCTCTATACTCACCACTCTACTATTCCGTTGACTGCTGTTTACTTTTCTACTTGCTCTATACTCACCACTCTACTATTCCGTTGACTGCTGTTTTACTTTTCTACTTGCTCTATACTCACCACTCTACTATTCCGTTGAACTGTGTTTACTTTTCTACTTGCTCTATACTCACCACTCTACTATTCCGTTGACTGTTGTTTTACTTTTCTACTTGCTCTATACTCACCACTCTACTATTCCGTTGACTGTTGTTTACTTTTCTACTTGCTCTATACTCACCACTCTACTATTCCGTTGACTGTTGTTTTACTTTTCTACTTGCTCTATACTCACCACTCTACTATTCCGTTGACTGTGTTTTACTTTTCTACTTGCTCTATACTCACCACTCTACTATTCCGTTGACTGCTGTTTTACTTTTCTACTTGCTCTATACTCACCACTCTACTATTCCGTTGACTGCTGTTTTACTTTTCTACTTGCTCTATACTCACCACTCTACTATTCCGTTGACTGCTGTTTTACTTTTCTACTTGCTCTATACTCACCACTCTACTATTCCGTTGACTGTGTTTTACTTTTCTACTTGCTCTATACTCACCACTCTACTATTCCGTTGACTGTGTTTTACTTTTCTACTTGCTCTATACTCACCACTCTACTATTCCGTTGACTGCTGTTTTACTTTTCTACTTGCTCTATACTCACCACTCTACTATTCCGTTGACTGCTGTTTTACTTTTCTACTTGCTCTATACTCACCACTCTACTATTCCGTTGACTGCTGTTTTACTTTTCTACTTGCTCTATACTCACCACTCTACTATTCCGTTGACTGCTGTTTTACTTTTCTACTTGCTCTATACTCACCACTCTACTATTCCGTTGACTGCTGTTTTACTTTTCTACTTGCTCTATACTCACCACTCTACTATTCTGTTGACTGCTGTTTTACTTTTCTACTTGCTCTATACTCACCACTCTACTATTCCGTTAACTGCTGTTTACTTTTCTACTTGCTCTATACTCACCACTCTACTATTCAGTTACTGCTGTTTTACTTTTCTACTTGCTCTATACTCACCACTCTACTATTCCGTTGACTGTTTTTTACTTTTCTACTTGCTCTATACTCACCACTCTACTATTCCGTTGACTGTGTTTTACTTTTCTACTTGCTCTATACTCACCACTCTACTATTCCGTTGACTGTTGTTTTACTTTTCTACTTGCTCTATACTCACCACTCTACTATTCCGTTGACTGCTGTTTTACTTTTCTACTTGCTCTATACTCACCACTCTACTATTCCGTTGACTGTGTTTTACTTTTCTACTTGCTCTATACTCACCACTCTACTATTCCGTTGACTGCTGTTTTACTTTTCTACTTGCTCTATACTCACCACTCTACTATTCCGTTGACTGCTGTTTTACTTTTCTACTTGCTCTATACTCACCACTCTACTATTCCGTTGACTGCTGTTTTACTTTTCTACTTGCTCTATACTCACCACTCTACTATTCCTTGACTGTGTTTTACTTTTCTACTTGCTCTATACTCACCACTCTACTATTCCGTTGACTGTTTTTTACTTTTCTACTTGCTCTATACTCACCACTCTACTATTCCGTTGACTGTTGTTTTACTTTTCTACTTGCTCTATACTCACCACTCTACTATTCCGTTACTGTGTTTTACTTTTCTACTTGCTCTATACTCACCACTCTACTATTCGTTGACTGCTGTTTTACTTTTCTACTTGCTCTATACTCACCACTCTACTATTCGTTGACTGCTGTTTTACTTTTCTACTTGCTCTATACTCACCACTCTACTATTCAGTTGACTGCTGTTTTACTTTTCTACTTGCTCTATACTCACCACTCTACTATTCCGTTGACTGCTGTTTTACTTTTCTACTTGCTCTATACTCACCACTCTACTATTCAGTTAACTGCTGTTTTACTTTTCTACTTGCTCTATACTCACCACTCTACTATTCAGTTGACTGTGTTTTACTTTTCTACTTGCTCTATACTCACCACTCTACTATTCTGTTGACTGTTGTTTTACTTTTCTACTTGCTCTATACTCACCACTCTACTATTCTGTTGACTGTTGTTTTACTTTTCTACTTGCTCTATACTCACCACTCTACTATTCGTTGACTGTTGTTTTACTTTTCTACTTGCTCTATACTCACCACTCTACTATTCCGTTGACTGTTGTTTACTTTTCTACTTGCTCTATACTCACCACTCTACTATTCAGTTGACTGTTGTTTTACTTTTCTACTTGCTCTATACTCACCACTCTACTATTCAGTTGACTGTTGTTACTTTTCTACTTGCTCTATACTCACCACTCTACTATTCAGTTGACTGTGTTTTACTTTTCTACTTGCTCTATACTCACCACTCTACTATTCAGTTGACAGCTGTTTTACTTTTCTACTTGCTCTATACTCACCACTCTACTATTCCGTTGACAGCTGTTTTACTTTTCTACTTGCTCTATACTCACCACTCTACTATTCCGTTGACTGCTGTTTTACTTTTCTACTTGCTCTATACTCACCACTCTACTATTCCGTTGACTGTTGTTTACTTTTCTACTTGCTCTATACTCACCACTCTACTATTCCGTTGACTGCTGTTTTACTTTTCTACTTGCTCTATACTCACCACTCTACTATTCCGTTGACTGCTGTTTTACTTTTCTACTTGCTCTATACTCACCACTCTACTATTCCGTTGACTGCTGTTTTACTTTTCTACTTGCTCTATACTCACCACTCTACTATTCCGTTGACTGCTGTTTTACTTTTCTACTTGCTCTATACTCACCACTCTACTATTCCGTTGACTGTTGTTTACTTTTCTACTTGCTCTATACTCACCACTCTACTATTCCGTTGACTGTTGTTTTACTTTTCTACTTGCTCTATACTCACCACTCTACTATTCCGTTGACTGTGTTTTACTTTTCTACTTGCTCTATACTCACCACTCTACTATTCCGTTGACTGTTGTTTTACTTTTCTACTTGCTCTATACTCACCACTCTACTATTCTTGACTGTTGTTTTACTTTTCTACTTGCTCTATACTCACCACTCTACTATTCGTTACTGTTGTTTTACTTTTCTACTTGCTCTATACTCACCACTCTACTATTCCGTTGACTGTTGTTTTACTTTTCTACTTGCTCTATACTCACCACTCTACTATTCCGTTGACTGTTGTTTTACTTTTCTACTTGCTCTATACTCACCACTCTACTATTCCGTTGACTGTTGTTTTACTTTTCTACTTGCTCTATACTCACCACTCTACTATTCCGTTGACTGCTGTTTTACTTTTCTACTTGCTCTATACTCACCACTCTACTATTCCGTTGACTGCTGTTTTACTTTTCTACTTGCTCTATACTCACCACTCTACTATTCCGTTGACTGCTGTTTTACTTTTCTACTTGCTCTATACTCACCACTCTACTATTCCGTTGACTGCTGTTTTACTTTTCTACTTGCTCTATACTCACCACTCTACTATTCCGTTGACTGCTGTTTTACTTTTCTACTTGCTCTATACTCACCACTCTACTATTCCGTTGACTGCTGTTTTACTTTTCTACTTGCTCTATACTCACCACTCTACTATTCCGTTGACTGCTGTTTTACTTTTCTACTTGCTCTATACTCACCACTCTACTATTCCGTTGACTGCTGTTTTACTTTTCTACTTGCTCTATACTCACCACTCTACTATTCCGTTGACTGCTGTTTTACTTTTCTACTTGCTCTATACTCACCACTCTACTATTCCGTTGACTGCTGTTTTACTTTTCTACTTGCTCTATACTCACCACTCTACTATTCCGTTGACTGCTGTTTTACTTTTCTACTTGCTCTATACTCACCACTCTACTATTCCGTTGACTGCTGTTTTACTTTTCTACTTGCTCTATACTCACCACTCTACTATTCCGTTGACTGCTGTTTTACTTTTCTACTTGCTCTATACTCACCACTCTACTATTCCGTTGACTGCTGTTTTACTTTTCTACTTGCTCTATACTCACCACTCTACTATTCCGTTGACAGCTGTTTTACTTTTCTACTTGCTCTATACTCACCACTCTACTATTCCGTTGACAGCTGTTTTACTTTTCTACTTGCTCTATACTCACCACTCTACTATTCCGTTGACTGCTGTTTTACTTTTCTACTTGCTCTATACTCACCACTCTACTATTCCGTTGACTGCTGTTTTACTTTTCTACTTGCTCTATACTCACCACTCTACTATTCCGTTGACTGTTGTTTTACTTTTCTACTTGCTCTATACTCACCACTCTACTATTCCGTTGACAGCTGTTTACTTTTCTACTTGCTCTATACTCACCACTCTACTATTCCGTTAACTGCTGTTTACTTTTCTACTTGCTCTATACTCACCACTCTACTATTCAGTTGACTGCTGTTTTACTTTTCTACTTGCTCTATACTCACCACTCTACTATTCCGTTGACTGTGTTTTACTTTTCTACTTGCTCTATACTCACCACTCTACTATTCCGTTGACTGTTGTTTTACTTTTCTACTTGCTCTATACTCACCACTCTACTATTCCGTTGACAGCTGTTTTACTTTTCTACTTGCTCTATACTCACCACTCTACTATTCCGTTAACTGCTGTTTACTTTTCTACTTGCTCTATACTCACCACTCTACTATTCAGTTGACTGCTGTTTTACTTTTCTACTTGCTCTATACTCACCACTCTACTATTCCGTTGACTGTTGTTTTACTTTTCTACTTGCTCTATACTCACCACTCTACTATTCCGTTGACTGTTGTTTTACTTTTCTACTTGCTCTATACTCACCACTCTACTATTCCGTTGACAGCTGTTTTACTTTTCTACTTGCTCTATACTCACCACTCTACTATTCCGTTGACTGTTTTACTTTCTACTTGCTCTATACTCACCACTCTACTATTCCATTGACTGCTGTTTTACTTTTCTACTTGCTCTATACTCACCACTCTACTATTCAGTTAACTGCTGTTTTACTTTTCTACTTGCTCTATACTCACCACTCTACTATTCCGTTGACTGTTGTTTACTTTTCTACTTGCTCTATACTCACCACTCTACTATTCCGTTGACTGTTGTTTTACTTTTCTACTTGCTCTATACTCACCACTCTACTATTCAGTTAACTGCTGTTTTACTTTTCTACTTGCTCTATACTCACCACTCTACTATTCCGTTGACTGTTGTTTACTTTTCTACTTGCTCTATACTCACCACTCTACTATTCAGTTAACTGTTGTTTTACTTTTCTACTTGCTCTATACTCACCACTCTACTATTCCGTTGACTGTTGTTTTACTTTTCTACTTTCTCTATACTCACCACTCTACTATTCCGTTGACTGCTGTTTCTTCTGATTCCACCATTCCTGCTTTTTTGGTTTGGTTTTATCTGCATTTGTAAGAGTTTACTGAAATGTCTTCCCATAGTTCCATTTCCTGCGGGAATCGTATCATAAATATCTTCATCCTCATCCTCACCTGGGATATTACCGGCGCCAGGTCTAAATGACATACTTAAATGATTGCCCATTGACTGTCTTAAACCAGGTACCTTGTCAATAATATTCCTTTCTTTTATTTTTTCTAGTATTAATTTCTGGAATGGTTGTGATGTTCCAAAATTTCTCTGTTTACCTAAAATATTATTTTGAGATGACTGTTCATCGGCAGGCCTACGTATACGATTAACAAGCTCCATTCCCTGCTGGTGTTGGAAGTTTGCTGTCTGACTTCTAGTCTGTCGTAAGTAACCAAGAGCACTCTCCATGTCACTAAACGGTCTTCTGCTCGCATTTAAGTTATCTGAATATGATTGCCTAAGAGTTGTTCCTGTAGAATTTCGAAGCCAGTCACTTCTCACTCCACCGCCTGTAGCTCTCATGGAAGCTCGTAAATCTATTTTTGTTCCAAATTTACCCTGCTGAATAATTTCTTGTTTTTTAATCTCTCGTTCTTTTCTGTTAAACTCCTCTTCTTCCTCTGTATCACTGGGATAGTCTGGCATTGGTTCACAAATCAAATTTTCACAAAGTTCTACAAAATCAGTTGCTTTCATTTTTGGTCCAGCTTCGACATCACCATCATTTATGGACTTTTTAAATGGATTCGGAATTTCAGTAAGTGCAATCAAATGCATAAATGTTCCCCATCTGTGGAGCAACATCCCAATGAACTGTATAAACAGGACAATGACAAAGAATATTATAAACAGGAGGCCAAGTGGATCAATCACAATGTTGTCAACATTTTCTATGTCCTCTTCTGTCCTTCCAAACTGTAACAGAATGAACAAAAACATAGTTAGTTAAAGTCTGTCCCAAGCCATTAGGCCCATCAGGCCGGAGCTTATCCCGGTTTCGGTGGCGTTAAGCGACTAAGAGTACAAGACTCTCCCCTAAATTGGACGCCGAGCCATCGCAGGGTTAACCCCCAGCATTTTGCTGGTACTCATTTATTTTTCAGCTGAGTGAACTGGAACAATGTGAAATTATGTGTCTTGCTCAAAGACACAACACATCGCCCGGTCCAGGGATCGAACCCACGACCTTCGAATCATGAGTCCAACGCCTTAACCACTAGGCCACGTGCTTCCACAAAAACAAAAACATAAACAGTTAGAATTGCAATTGTTGCAAGCACAATGACAAAAGTCTCCCACCTCCTGTTTCCATGGTAATGGCAGC
The DNA here is from genome assembly GCA_021292105.1 of Anadara kagoshimensis. Lineage (NCBI taxonomy): Eukaryota > Metazoa > Mollusca > Bivalvia > Arcoida > Arcidae > Anadara > Anadara kagoshimensis. The sequence goes on along the minus strand of CM037867.1, from coordinate 32,527,005 downwards.
TATGTTGGAAATTTAAAATGCAGATTGCAAATTCACATGGTTGATATATTATCATGCTGTAAGGTTTCATTGTTCTAAGCTACATGTAAAATTGGCATCTAATTCAAAGATTGTACTGGACATGTTAGAAAGAAAATTTTGGCATACCTTAGTTCATGTTAGTTATAAACAAAAACTGAATCGATTTAAGAAATTTAACAAATCAAAGGCTAAAAATACCCGAGGGTTTTATCTGTGAGCTATTGCTCACTTAGTATACCCCCGCTTTTAACTTCAGCCATTGACCGTAAATGTTTAAAAAGAATCTAAGTGGGTAAACAAGAGGTATATGTCTGGCAGATTTGAAATCAGTACTTGTTACATGGGATATTATACTGAACTCGCATTCAAAATCAAGTGACTGTGTTTCGTAGTTGCTGAGAAAATTTTTGTTACAGACAGAGGTTAACCAGCATACCCAACCCCCCCTCCCCTCTTAGAAGCAGGGGTATAATAAGCTGATAAGTACAATTTTTCTCCATTAAGGAGATACCAGTCAAGATGTCACCAGCTATAGGTGAAGTGGACCAAATTTTAACTTTAAAGTGAACTCGAGACAATGTGTAGGGAAAGGTTCTTTAAAATACCATGCCTATCATGAAACAGGACATCTAAGCTAGGTTTGTAAGGTGTCTTCAGAAGAAACCAGTGACTTTCATTTCTAAATGAAGAGTGATTCATTTGGTAAAAGCACAGTCACTACCAGTCCTGGATCCATCAGACATTGCCCGGCAAATATGACCGTTTCCGGAACCCCTGGTCACTACCTGTTTTGAAGTCTTGATAAGACCTTGACCAGGGTTGGATACCCTATCTCACCACCCTTAGCCAGGGTTCGATACCTTATCCCACATATACCATTTCAGCACTCTACCAACTGAGCTATGGCAGTGGAATCCATATTGTAACATTAGGGACTTATGTTCTTCAGGACCTTATACCAAGGACCCACAATTAACAATTCCAATTTTCAAAATCTGATACATGCTTAGACACTGCTAGTACAGTCAGTTGAACTGGTTTTGACAGTTAACACTAAAGATCCAGTCAGTTGAACTGGTTTTGACAGTTAACGCTAAAAATAAAGTCAATTGAACTGGTTTTGACACTTACTGCTATAGGAAGAGTCACTTGAACTGGTTTTTTAAGTTGAAACATAAAGTTGATAGCCAGCCATAAAAGATTAATCATCGCCATCCCACCACACACACTGTTACGGAGGTCTGTTAATTCGGCTTTCATCTTATCTATAGCATCCTTGTCAAGGTCAATGGGCTTCAAGTATCTGTAAAAAGAAACCCAAAGTTAAGTCAATTTATAACTATAGTTTGTCATCACCATGGTTATAGTAATCTTTTAATTCTGCTTTCATTTGCTTTTTGGTGTATCTTAGTTATTGGCAGCCATCTTGGATATTGTAGAGTCGTCTGGTACAAACTTTGATTTACCCCAACTAGGCCCCTTTCACACCAAATTTAGGTTTCAATTTGCCCAGTGGTTTTTGAGGAGTAGATTTTCAAAGAACTGATAAAATTTGACCTAATTTGCATCAGTTGCTAAAATTGGGTTAATGAAAAATTTCTTGGTAAAAAAACCCATTTTATTTTAATGGCCAGCTACATTTAATTTATTTTATTTACTTTCTACATTTCAAATTTGAAGAAAATTGGTCAAAAAATGAATCCACAATGGCCATTTTAGTGATTTTGCTATTTATAGTCATGGCTGCCATCTTGGAACGGTTCCAGGTTGCCTTGTAGAAACTTTGATTCACTATGCCTAGGGACCTTCCACACCAAATTTGGTTTCAATTGGCCTAGTAGTTTCAGTAGAGAAGATCAAAGTTAATGCATGCATGCACACATACTTCACCATGCTATTAGCTCAGATACCCAGTTGAGCTAAAATGAGGGATGAAACTTTTTCAATTAAGAAATGATATATTCATAGTATTTCAAGAGGTAATGCAAGATAGTGTGGCACATGCCAAATAAAAAATGAAATGCAAAGCACTATCTTGTATTACCTCTAGAAATATCATGAGCAGAAATATAATTTCTTACAATTTTTTCTTTCAATAAATATTTTGTACCCATATTTGTTTCAATTCTTGGCACTATTTCTTCCATCTAACTGCTCATGATCATGTGACATAGTTTTTACTGCCATGCAAGATTAGCGTATCTCTCATGATGATGTGACCTTTAGTGCCATCATAATCAAAAGACAATCACATAACATCATCCTGTGGGGGACATGACGTCACCTTGCGGGAAAATTGATACACATCAAGGGTCTTTCAACGGTAATTGCAATATAATTGCTTCTGCAAGTTTCATTGAAGAGAGATACAGTCATATTGTAAATATTGGTAATTACCGTTATATAAAATATAACATATCATCTCAAACTGAATTTTATAAAACAAAACATTACAACAGGGTTCGTACAGACATTTGTACTCCAAATTTAGGGACTTTTTAGGGTCTTTTCAGGGTCTTATTTGCAAATTTGAGACCTAATTAGAGGGACAATTTTAGCAAAAAAAAAAATTGTGCAAAGGCAATAAAATAAATAAAAAAATATATGATTCATTGAGTGTATTCGCACCCACTTCATATCAAAATACAGACACCCAACTGGCAAAATTAAAGGGCTTTTTAGGGCCTTCAGCATAAATTCAAGGGCTTTTTAGGGCCAGACTTGTTTTTAGGGTCTTTTTAGGGCAAACCTTAAAATTTAAGGACTTTTCCAGGCCTGTACGAATCCCTGTATAAGTAAAAGAAAGGAATGAACTCATGCACACAAATGTTCATGAGCCTTGCGTATTTCCATTTATTTTCCATTTTGAGACTTTTGGCATTCATAGGACTATAAATGCCAAAGGACCGCATCTCTGTGTTTGAATTGCATTTTGTCATGCGGAGGTTTGGCATTCATATTGACTTTGAACGCCATTTCAAAACAGTTTAATTGTTAAATAACTCTCATACCTGTCTATAAAACCAGTCCAGAATTCTAATTCTTCATTGTTCATTTGAAGCACTTCACCATCACCAAGCTCTTTTATCTCTATCCATTTTGGATTAATTAGATCATTTCGTTTTTTCTTTAGTTTATTCTTTTCTGCCTCTTCCTCTGTATCCCCCTCCTCTATATCAAAACTCTTTGTTTCTACCATCTTAGGAGCAAATGACACAGACTTTTTACCTTTCGTCGGTCTAATTTCTTCCTGACCCACAACAACCTCAGACAGATCTGTGGGTTGTGTCTTTTCCTGCAATGCGATGAATTTTTCCATATTTTCATTCATTTTTTCTAACAACTCTGCTGTGCGATCTTGTCTTTTTAACAACTGAATTTCACCAAAAAATCCTTAAAATCACCCAAGTTTATTTTTGGCATCAACCGTGCAATAAAGCCTTGTTTCTTTTTCTCCTCTTTCTCTTTTTGAGCTTTTTCTTCTTCCTCAATCTCTGTTTTTGTTTTTCTCTTGGGGACTTCTCGTGTTCCCCAGCTGACATCATTTAAGTTAATTAAGGAATACAAAACAAGCAACAGAAAGCCAGTAGGAATCGTAATGAAATATAACGCCCCAAAAATAATACATCCAAATTCTTGTGGATGAAACACAGCAGCTATAACAAATATTGCTCCCAAGAAACCTAAAAATATAACGCTTGGATGTAACGGGCTTTCTTTAGCTGCAGTTACGATTGTTCCAACCAGTACAACCATCATGATAAACACATATACAGCACTGAGAATCTCTGCCAGAAGGATTTGATAATCTTTTTTAATAAAGAAGCATATGAAAAAGTAAAATACAACAGGAATAACCGAGATAATGTACGATGTTATTAAGTCCAGGTTAAAGACGGTCAGAATAGCTCCAGCGATCATCATCAGTATTGTGGAAGGTCCAAGAATTGTTGACATCATCAAAGCAGCTGAAATAAAAAAAAACCAAACATAAGGTGAGATTCAAACATGCATTTCTGAAAGGTAAGAAAAGTGAGAGGTTTAGTTAGTGTAAACAATATTTTATTCAGTAAATTGTTATACAATAACACACATAATTATAAATATATATGGATTCGGAAACAATGGTTAAATACCATTAAATTATTCCGTCTCCAAGAATAATAAATTACAAACAGTAAGACAGACAATTATAGATAATAATTAATATAAATAAAATATAATTAAAATACCATAATGATTATATATATCTGTCTCCAAGAGTAATAAATTACAAACAGTAAGACAGACAATTATAGATAATAATCAATATAAATAATAATGTAATCCTATGCAGAGGTTTAGTTGATTATATATATGCCAGGGGGCTACTTAACAATTGAACTGTTTAGAAATGCGGTTCATAGTCGATATGAACGCAATTGATATGCAAGCAAACTGAATAACGAGCGTTAGCGTGTTATGATTAGTTTGCCTTGCATATCAATTGCGTTCATATCGACTATGAACCGCATTTCTAAACAGTTCAATCGTTACATTTACAATTAAAACTATTTTCTTTTCTTTTTCTTGGTTCAAAATCATTTTAGAAAATTTTAATTTCGCGCTTTGTCAATAATGATTTTCGATTAACGGAACAGCTGATGGAACAGCAGATCGTGACAGATTGTTGTGAATGGAATTCCCGTGACGTCACCAAGGTAGATCTTGCAGTTCATAGCTGATATGAACGCAATTGCTCCGAAACCTTGTGTAGAAGACAGAAAACAGACAAAATGTAAATATATATATGTATACTATAAAACAAACCATTATAATGGCTAAACAAGTGTGTGTAATGATGGTTTAATCTGCTTCTATTTTAACTCTCTTCAGCCAGAGTTTCATATGAGTTCTAATTTCAAAACTTCATCATTTTTCGGCTGTTGTACAGAAATATTCTACATTTTTATTGAGTTTTCCAAGACCATTTTGTCAAAATTGATGCCATTAAGCAGTTATTATTTCTAGATTAAGAGCTGTCAGAATGAAATATTTATACCTTTGTAAACTCTGTGTAATCAATCCAATCAAAATAATTTTTAAACCATGATAAACTCCACCTCAACGCAATTCAACCTATCAAAATATCTTTGGATCTAATAAACTCCTCCCCTATGTAACCCCATCAATCAAAACAAAATTGTATCTTGATAAACTCCACCCACATGTAAACCTACCAATCATTTTTTAATAGTCCGTCATCGATATTGTGGCAGAGTGTTTATAAACACAGAAAAGTCTATATAATGTATATATCCTAAGATAGGGATATATAAAGGTGGAGTTGACAAATGAACGCATGAAGGCGTGAATATACCTATACGATACGTGGTATTAATACCTTTTTGTGTATAATAAACTCCTCTGTGTTTATAAACACTCTTGCCACAATTTCAGTGATGGACTATATCTTGATAAACTCAAGATACCCACATGTTAACCCACCAATCTCATTTTTTACCCTGAAAAACTCCACCCTCATGTAATCCCATCGATCAAATTTTTGTATCTTGATAAACTCCACCCACATGTAAACCCACCAATCACATTTTTTACTTTGATAAACTCCACTCACATGTAAACCCACCAATCACATTTTTTACTTTGATAAACTCCACCCACATATAAACCCACCAATCACATTTTTTACTTTGATAAACTCCACCCACATGTAAACCCACCAATCACATTTTTTACTTTGATAAACTCCACCCACATATAAACCCACTAATCACATTCTTTTACATTGATAAACTCCACCCACATGTAAACCCACCAATCACATTTTTTACTTTGATAAACTCCACCCACATATAAACCCACCAATCACATTTTTTACTTTGATAAACTCCACCCACATGTAAACCCACCAATCACATTTTTTACTTTGATAAACTCCACCCACATATAAACCCACCAATCACATTTTTTACTTTGATAAACTCCACCCACATGTAATCCACCAATCACATTCTTTTACATTGATAAACTCCACCCACATGTAAACCCACCAATCACATTTTTTATACCTTGATAGAAGATGTACAGGTAACTAATATTGCTGTTAACTGCAACTGTTGTTCCAGCATCTTGTAGTAAATCTAAAACATTTGCAATAGTTGACGGCATCCATCTTCTTCTCTGATTGAAAAACTCCGCAAATCCCTCAGGACAATAAGTCACAGCATCAGAGGCAGCAGCATAATCAACTCTGTATCCTTGTTGTAATAGGAGGGTACATAACCATCTATCCTCACCTTAAAAATGATTAAAATATCCATAAATCAAGAACATATCAGTCAATTTCCAAATAACAATTCTGTAAATCAAAAATAAACACCAGTTCATGTTTAAATAACAATTAAAAAAAACAATCAAACATACTGGTCCATGTCCAAAACACAATCCCAAAAGTCAAACACAAACATACCGGTCCATGTCCAAAACACAATCCCAAAAGTCAAACACAAACATACCGGTCCATGTCCAAATCAAAATCCCAAAAGTCAAACACAAACATACTGGTCCATATCCAAAACACAATCCCAAAAGTCAACCACAAACATACCAGTCCATGTCCAAATCAAATCCCAAAAGTCAACCATATTCTCTGTAAGTTTACCTTGGTCGTACATCAGGTGATGAGAAGCTTCAGTTGGCAGTATAGTGTATTTCCTCATGACATTATCGTCCATTAACGCTGACCCTCGGAACAAACTGAAGCATCCAGGACTGCACAATACACATCCGAGTACATGTTCAGTAGCTTTCTGTAACCAATGGGCCACAGCATATTCAAACTTCTGATACCAAACAATTGGTCCTGAAATAATGGAATTACATGCTTTCAATTAAATTATTGACACAAGGATATTATTGCAAGCCTTCCCTTATCAAGATTCTTAAAAAGCTTAATGACCGTCATCACAGTATTGTTGATAAGTATAATGTCTCTTTATTCAAAATTACCTTCAAGTTGGATATATTTGATCTCCCATAGTGCCATTTAGCTTTCAGTCCCAATTTGGGTTACGTATTTAAAGTATTTGGCAAGTATAGCTAGCTAAACAGGAGGTGGTTACACTTCTGCGGCAATCAACCTCAGTTCCCTGGCAGTTCACGTCTGTCAACCCAATTTGCCAGCTTCAAAGTGTTGACCATGCTTTGGGAAAGTGCTTTGCGTGTTGAAAAATGAGTATTCTACTAAAAGGCTAAAAAATTCCAGACCGGAAACAGTGGCAGTAAATCAGTCTATTTATAATAATAATAAATTGTTATAATATACTTTTATAATCCAATCAACCAGTCCTTCATGGAACATATACAGTTAAAGAGAGATAAATCTAATTTTATTTATCAATGACTTGACCTTTGACCTAGAAGGTGATGTATATTACTTGACCTTTGAACTATATAGTGAAACTTATCTGGTGTATTACTTGACCTTTGACCTACAAACCTTTTCCTATTGGATGGATACGCCCACATGCGGCTCCTACTTTAGGATTTTTATTCATTCTGTCAACCAAAATCCGGACAGCTCCAGGTGAAAAATCTACGTCACCATCAAGTGCCAGGATGTAAGTATTCTGAGCCTATATATATCAACAATTAAATAAAATTATGATTATCAGACTTTAATTTACAAGGAGTGTTGTGTGTTTGTAACGGGTTATTCTATTTTTATTTGGATAATATTTTACAGATTAAGCAGAATTAAGATATTTATTCCACCGGATAGATTGTACTATGAAATTATATCCTCCCGAACACATTTTCACATTGATAAAATTATTGAAAATATGTGTGTGTAGAGATTGGGAGTGGGGGTATCAAAACATTGGTTCAGCAACAGTGACGTATTGATTTAATGGAAGCCATTCCTGCTTTACAGTCAAACCTGTCTCTAAAAACCACACACGGGAACCAGTAAAAGTGGTCATTAAGGGCAGGTGGCCCTTATATACAGGTTTAAATAACATTGTATTAAAGAACAATTAAGATAAACTTTTAAGTAAGTAGCTGACTTATATAGAGGTTAAAATAACATGGATAAAGAGTAAAAGAACAAAATTTTATTGTCCTTTAAAAGCAGTTGGCCCTAAAAGTAGCTCTAAAGACAGGTTCCACTGTAATGTATATTACTTTGAATTTGCCTTTGGCATGCCTAACCCTAAGCATAATTTTGCGAGTATTTAAATTCACCACCACAATTCTTATAAATATTGAAATTTGTAAGCGGAAGGCAGTTATCTCCCCTTTCATAGGACGTTTTGTCTTGCTATGTGTCATAGTCCATTGCCGGCATGTTTTTCAATTTGGCTTTTTATTTTTTGGAATATTCATGTGATATATGAATTCGCCAACAAGAGTCCTCACTAAAATATGTGTCAATAAACATCTCACGATAAAAAAGTAACCTACATTTGTGTAATCTGTTGTTTTCATCCTCTGGAGTTCATGGTGTCTTGTGCTGTGTCTGTGTGTAGATGTCCAGGTGTGTGTCCAGGTATGATGCGTGTGTGTGTGTGTGCATGTGTGTGTGTGTGTGTGTGTGTGTGTGTGTGTATGGAGTGAAACCTGCAACGACCTTTTATACTCTTCTGTCAGGTAACAGAAGGTTAGAGCATGACCTAATCTTTCACCAAATATCATGATTTGTAAGGACAATTGGACAAAGGTGCATACATCATGTAATGTCCAGGCTGTACATTATTGAATAATTGCCTAGAGGTAAAGGCTTGCCTGACCATTGACTTGAGGATGACCTGAGTAATTAACCTTATACAAAATATAGCCGAAAGTACAATTTATAAAACTAGAAAATTTTTGAGTTTATTTTTATATAATTTCTCATATCATTACATACGTTCTATGCCCTTCTCAAAAAATGAAATTATTAGATAATTTAATTTGTTGTAGAGAACAGAAAATATTTGGGTTTATTTTTGTATAATTTCTTATATCATTACATTTGAACAAAAACATACTGCAATAAACAGATATTGTGATGTATCATTAAACTACACTTCTAAATGACAGAAGATGAGATTGCGATGTATCATAACACTACACTTCTGAATGACAGAAGATCAGATTGCGATGTATTATAATACTACACTTCTGAATGACGGAAGACCAGATTAGAAAGATTACTGAAATTTTCTCTCATTTTTGAAAATATTTGTGTTGCCAATAACCAAAAAATTTTCAGAATAAAACAAGAGGCCCATGGGCCTGATACGCTCACCTGATAACTAATGGCTAGCTGATAGATTTAAAGAACACATAAAAACTAAACCCCAATGACTTTTTTCTTTACATCAAAATGATCGTTGTATCAATACCTACAACATTCTAATATACAAGCCTATACAAAAAGTTGATAGTTTTCGAAATAATTAACCATTTGGGTATTGTTTCACATCTGTGACCTTGACCTTTGAACCCATGTCCTTTTTCTATACATCAAAATGATCGTTGTATCAATACCTACAACATTCTATTATACATGCCTATACAAAAAGTTTATAGTTTTCGAGATAATTAAACATTTCCGTATTGTTTCGCATATGTGACCTTGACCTTTGAACCCATAACCTTTTTCTATATATCAAAATGATTGTTGTATCAATACCTACAACATTCTAAAATACATGCCTATACAAAAAGTTTATAGTTTTCGAGATAATTAACCATTTTGGTATTGTTTTGCATCTGTGACCTTGACCTTTGAACCCATGACCTTTTTCTATACATCAAAATGATCGTTGTATCAATACCTACAACATTGTAATATATATGCCTATACAAAATATTTATAGTTTTCAAGATAATTAACCATTTTGGTATTGTTTCACATCTGTGACCTTGACCTTTGAACCCATGACCTTTTTCTATACATCAAAATGATCGTTGGGTCAATACCTACAACATTCTAATATACATGCCTATACAAAAAGTTTATAGTTTTCGAGATAATTAACCATTTCAGTATTGTTTTTCATCTGTGACCTTGACCTTTGAACCCATGACCTTTTTCTATACATCAAAATGATCGTTGTATCGATACCTACAACATTCTTATATACATGCCTATACAAAATGTTTATAGTTTTCGAGATAATTAACTATTTTGGTATTGTTTTGAATCTGTGACCTTGACCTTTGAACCCAAGACCTTTTTCTATACATCAAAATGATCGTTGTATCGATACCTACAACATTCTCATATATATGCCTATACAAAATATTTATAGTTTTCAAGATAATTAACCATTTTGGTATTGTTTCACATCTGTGACCTTGACCTTTGAACCCATGACCTTTTTCTATACATCAAAATGATCGTTGTATCAATACCTACAACATTCTAATATACATGCCTATACAAAAAGTTTATAGTTTTCGAGATAATTAACCATTTCAGTATTGTTTCACATCTGTGACCTTGACCTTTGAACCCATGACCTTTTTCTATATATCAAAATGATCGTTGTATCGATACCTACAACATTCTAATATACATGCCTATACAAAAAGTTTATAGTTTTCGAGATAATAATTATAATCAGAGGTACAAAAAATTAGGTCACGACCTTTACAATCGACCTTGACCTCATTTTGAAGATACTAACAAGAAGATGTCAAAACTGAAAACCCCATGTCATTATCTGGTCAAATAGTGAAGTTATAATAATTTGAAGCTATTTTACGATTTTTTCAAAATTAAACGCAAAAACGCGTAACCTATTTTTTATCCGAATTTCACAAAATGAACAAACTATAGGCTTAAGACCCTAGAGAAGCCAAATATCACATCAGATTTTTTCTCCAATCAGTACTTTCGGAGAAGAAGATTTTTTAAGATTTTTGCACCCCAGGTCACCTTGACCTAGTTATGGTAGCCATAGCAACGCCACGAACAAATCTGAATTGCACCAGCCCATATATACTTCTGACAAAGTTTCATTAAAAACTGTCCAGTAGTTTCAGAGGAGAAGTCGAAAATAGGTGTTAACGACGCACACACGCACGCACGCACGCACACACGCACGCACATACACACGCTGCGCTATGCCATAAGCTCACATGACCTTCGGTCAGGTGAGCTAAAAAAGTAAATACCTTGTTTTTTGCAAGAGTGAAAACTGAAACATATTTTTTATGTTTGGCCTAAGTGATACTAGACCATCAGCAATGTTCACTACAATAATCAACTCTTACCTGGTATAAAACTTCATCATCCATAAACTGAAATATTTGACCTTTTCCAATATTTCCATGTGCTTTGTTCACCCTGTCTTGCCAGGTGACTAGTTCGCTGTAAGCACCAGAGTCTAAGGCAGCTAGAACTTTCTCCTGGCAGGCGCTGACGATACGATATCCTAACAGATAATACATGTACATCACCTAATGAATAATAAAAAACAGACAATACATCTACATCACCTAATGAATGATAAACAAGAATAGAATCCGCCGGTCAAGCAGTATACTAGTATACTGTATATGAAATTGCAATATTCAGGCCTGTTGCAGAATTAAATGTGTGGGGAGGTCGGGAGGAACATTTGGAACTTGACCAAGATATTAGTGGTATAAACATTTGGTATAAATTTAATGAAAATCTGTCAAAATTTGTAGGCATGAGAGCGCTTACAAGGTCAAGTTTCGGATAAAACAGAGTCATTATTGTGGTCAAAGTCCCATAACTCAAACAAAAAGTATCGACCAATGCTGATTTTCGAACTTGACCAAGGTATTAGTGGTATAAACATTTGGTATAAATCTAATGAAAATCCGTCAAAATTTGTAGGCATGAGAGCGCTTACAAGGTCAAGTTTTGGATAAAACAGAGTCATTATTGTGGTCAAAGTCCCATAACTCCAACAAAAAGTATCGACCAATGCTGATTTTCAAACTTGACCAAGATATTAGTGGTATGAACATTTGGTATAAATTTCATATAAATCCTTCAAAATTTGTAGGCATGAAAGCGCTTACAAGGTCAATTTTTGGATAAAACGGAGTCATTATTGTGGTCAAAGTCCCATAACTCCAACAAAAAGTATCGACCAATGCTGATTTTCGAACTTGACCAAGGTATTAGTGGTATAAACATTTGGTATAAATTTAATGGAAATCCGTCAAAATTTGTAGGCATAAGAGCGCTTACGAGGTCAAGTTTTGGATAAAACAGAGTCATTATTGTGGTCAAAGTCCCATAACTCCAACAAAAAGTATCGACCAATGCTGATTTTCAAACTTGACCAAGATATTAGTGGTATAAACATTTGGTATAAATTTCATGTAAATCCTTCAAAATTTGTAGGCATGAAAGCGCTTACAAGGTCAATTTTTGGATAAAACAGAGTCATTATTGTGGTCAAAGTCCCATAACTCCAACAAAAAGTATTGACCATTGCTGATTTTCAAACTTGACCAAGGTATTAGTAATATAAACATTTGGTATAAATTTAATGAAAATCCGTCAAAACTTGTAGGCATGAGAGCACTTACAAGGTCAAGTTTTGGATAAAACATAGTCATTATTGTGGTCAAAGTCCCATAACTCCAACATAAAGTATTGACCAATGCTGATTTTCAAACTTGACCAAGGTATTAGTAATATAAACATTTGGTATAAATTTCATGAAAATCGGTCAAAATTTGTAGGCATGAAAGCGCTTACAAGGTCAAGTTTTGGATAAAACAGAGTCATTATTGTGGTCTAAGTCCCATAACTCCAACAAAAAGTATTGACCAATGCTGATATTCAAACTTGACCAAGGTATTAGTGGTATAAACATTTGGTATAAATTTCATGAAAATCCGTCAAAATTTGTAGGCATGAGAGCGCTTACAAGGTCAAGTTTTGGATAAAACAGAGTCATTATTGTGGTCAAAGTCCCATAACTCCAACATAAAGTATTGACCAATGCTGATTTTCAAACTTGACCAAGGTATTAGTAATATAAACATTTGGTATAAATTTCATGAAAATCGGTCAAAATTTGTAGGCATGAAAGCGCTTACAAGGTCAAGTTTTGGATAAAACAGAGTCATTATTGTGGTCTAAGTCCCATAACTCCAAGAAAAAGTATTGACCAATGCTGATATTCAAACTTGACCAAGGTATTAGTGGTATAAACATTTGGTATAAATTTCATGAAAATCCGTCAAAATTTGTAGGCATGAGAGCGCTTACAAGGTCAAGTTTTGGATAAAACAGAGTCATTATTGTGGTCAAAGTCCCATAACTCCAACAAAAAGTATTGACTAATGCTGATTTTCGAACTTGACCAAGGTATTAGTGGTATAAAAATTTGGTATAAATTTAATGAAAATCCGTCAAAATTTGTTGGCATGAGAGCGCTTACAAAAAAGTGTGAGGGACGGAAACACGGACGCACGGACACACGGACGGACGGACGGACGGACACCCGGCATTTCTATGTTGTGTTGCGGCGGGGGACAAAAACAAACAAATTCAGTCAATTAGGATTCCTGCCAACAGGTGTTTTTTTTAAGTGATTTGCATTTATGTTCCAAGGGCAATTTGATAGTTTGTACCAAGTTTTATCAAAAATAGTGCAATATAGTTTTAGAACATTAGCACAGACAAGAATTTCTGACATGCAGATGGAAGAATGGAAGACAGGACGGATGAAAACTCATATTTTATCTTTCCCTCTTCAGGGATTTTTCTGGGTATCCACAGGGTCTGGTAAAGGGACCCATTCCCAATGCAAAAAAACATACCTTTTTCCTAATTCTGTAGTAAAAAATTCCCAATTAGCTATGTTTATCAATTTTTTAAGAAAAAAAAATTCACAAGATCATCAACATCATATTCAGAGGATAACTCATTCTGATAATGATTTCAATCTATATTAACCCACATTTTGCTGGATGATTTATATAGAGACAAAAGAGACAGCATTATTTTGCTGTGAACACCGATATAATTTGTTCAATTACCAGTATTCTAGTGGTCTAGAATTTCTAATATGTTGTTGTGATTTTTCCCAAAATTACAATTTTGTTGAGCATTTTCCCAATTTCATCCCAAGGTCCTTTTCCCAAAAAAAGTCAGAAAAATCCCTGCTCTTTCTGCAATAGCTGGGGGATAATAATTCTAACAAGTAACTACAGAATTAGGATCCCGGCCATGCATGTTGTTGAAGGAGGAATAATTTAATTCTAGTTATCTTTTTAATATCATCATTTTTGGTTTATTTATGTTAACCAACATTGGTCACGTGATCAATAGAAGAAATGACAGAGTTGGTGGTTGTTAATGGTTACGAGCTCATTACGTCAGTGCATCAATACCAACGATATTCTAATATACATGCCTATACAAAAAGTTCATAGTTTTCAAGAAAATTAACCTTTTTGGTATTGTTTTGCAACTGCGACCTTGACCTTTGGACCCATGACCTTTTCCTATACATCAAAATGATCGTTGTATCAATACCTACAATATTCTAATGTACATGTATATATAAAAAGTTTATAGTTTTCGACATAATTAATGATTTTGATATTGTTTTGCTCTGTGACCTTGACCTTTGGACCCATGACCTATTTCTATACATCAAAATAACCATTACATCAATACCAACAATATTCTAATATACATGTCTATATAAAAAGTTTATAGTTTTCGAGATAATTAACCATTTTGGTATTGATTTGCTACTGTGACCTTGACCTTTGCAACCATGACCTTTTTCTATACATCAAAATGATCATAGTATCAATACCTACAACATTCTAATATACATGCCTATACAAAAAGTTCATAGTTTTCAAGATAATGAAACGTTTTAGTATTGTTATGCTACTGTGACCTTGACCTTTGAACCAATGACCTTTATCTATATATCAAAATGAGCATTACCTCAATACCAACAATATTTTAATTTACATGCCAATATAAAAAGTTTATAGTTTTCCAGATAATAAATAATATTAGAAAGGTAAAAAATTAGGTCATGGCCTTCATAATTGACCTTGACATCATTTTGAAGGTAATTACAAGAATATGTCAAAACTGAAAACCCCATGTCATTATCTGGTCAAATAGTCAAGTTTTATAATTTGAAGCTATTTTACGATTCTTTCAAAATTAAACGCAAAAACGCGTAACTATTTTTTGTCCGAACTTCAAAAAATGAACAAACTACAGGCTTAAGACCCTAGAGAAGCCAAATATCACATCAGATTTTTTTCTCCAATCATTGGTTTTGGAGAAGAAGATTTTTTAAGATTTTTGCAACCCTAGGTCACCTTGACCTAGATATGGTAGCCATGGCAACGCCAAGAACAAATCTGAATTGCACCAGCCCATATATACTTCTTACCAAGTTTCATTGAAATCTGTCCAGTACTTTCAGAGGAGAAGTCGAAAATGTGTGTTAACGACGCACGCACGCACATACACACGCTGCGCTATGCCTTAAGCTCACATGACCTATGGTCAGGTGAGCTAAAAATGATTAACCAAAAAAAATCTGAAAGTTATTTCTTAAACAAATGGGGAAATAAACATATCATGGAGTCGACAACCATCCAGAAACTACTCTCCGATGTTGACGATGATCAATTATTAATCTTTATGAAGTCATTATGAAGCTCTGACAAACTGCTTTGACAACTGAATATTTTAAAGTAGCAGACTTACTTGAGACCATCTTTTCCTGTGTCTAATTTTGTTTTTATTCTTCAAATGCAGGTACATCAGATTACCACCAGGCATTGGAAACACAAGCTGTCCTCCGTATGGGGTTGGTATCTTGAATGGTGGATCCGGGACAATTGGACGCTGATGAACAGAACTGAAATAAAAGATAGGCCACATTAACTTAAATAATTAATGTAACAGTTAATGATACCTGTCAGTAAAGCTGTTTTAAACACCCCCCCCCAAGTATTATCAATGGGTCATGAGAATCTTGTGTACTAATAATTGTATGCGCAAAAGTTCTTATTGTTTTATCACAAGTAACATCTGAGGCTGCGATGGCCTAATGGATAAGACGCCAGTCTTCAAATCCAGGGTCTCTCACTGCTGTGAGTTCGAGTCCTGCTCAGACCAAATACGGAAAAGTAAATTTTCCTTGCCGTTGTCCTTTACTGGTTCACACGGTGTCAGTATTATGTGACTGTGGGGATTGGTACCCTTGTTTGTTACGGCGTACTGACTCTGTGAGCTAGCATGTTAAAGTCACCCTAAGTGCATGCCATTACAAGGCAGACCATAAAACACCCTTGCACTAAACATACATACAAACCAAGAGGCCTATGGGCCTGATACGCTCACCTGATAAATAATGGCTAGCTGATAGATTTAAAGGAAACATAAATACTGAAACCCCAATGACATTTTTCTTTACATCATAATGACCATTGTATCAATACCTACAACATTCTAATATACCTGCCTATACAAAAAGTTTATAGTTTTCAAGATAATTAACAATTTCAGTATTGTTTCGCATCTGTGACCTTGACCTTTGAACCCATGACCTTTTTCTATACATCAAAATGATTGTTGTATCAAAACCTACAACATTCTAATATACATGCCTATACAAAGATTATAGTTTTCAAGATAATAAACTATTTCGGTATTGTTTCACATCTGTGACCTTGACCTTTGAACCCATGACCTTTTTCTTTACATCATAATGACCATTGTATCAATACCTACAACATTCTAATATACCTGCCTATACAAAAAGTTTATAGTTTTCAAGATAATTAACCATTTCAGTATTGTTTCGCATCTGTGACCTTGATCTTTGAACCCATGACCTTTTTCTATACATCAAAATGATTGTTGTATCAAAACCTACAACATTCTAATATACATGCTTATACAAAGATTATAGTTTTCGAGATAATAATCTATTTAGGTATTGTTTTGCATCTGTGACCTTGACCTTTGAACCCATGACCTTTTTCTATACATCAAAATGATTGTTGTATCAATAACTACTATATTCTTATATACATGCCTATACAAAAAGTTTACAGTTTTTGAGATAGTTAACCGTTTTGGTATTGTTTTGCCTCTGTGACCTTGATCTTTGAACCCATGACCTTTTTCTATACATCAAAATGACCGTTGTATCAATACCTACAACATTCTAATATACATGACTATACAAAAAGTTATAGTTTCAACATAATTACAGATTTTGGTATTGTTTCACATCTGTGACCTTGACCTTTGAACCCATGACCTTTTTCTATACATCAAACATTCTAATATACATGCCTATACAAAAATTTTTTATAGTTTTTGAGATAATTAACTATTTCGGTATTGTTTTACATCTATGACCTTGACCTTTGAACCCATGACCTTTTTCTATACATCAAAATGATTGTTGTATCAATACCTATAACATTCTAATATATATGCCTATACAAAAAGTTTAGTTTATAGTTTTTGAGATAATAAACCATTTCGATATTGTTTTTTGCATCTGTGACCTTGACCTTTGATTTTTTGTCGGAATTTCACAAAATGAATAAACTATAGGCTTAAGACGCTAGAGAAGCCAAATCACATTAGATTTTTTTCCCAATCAATACTTTCGGAGAAGAAGATTTTTTTAGATTTTTGCACCCCTAGGTCACCTTGACCTATTTATGGTAGCCATGGCAACGCCACGAACAAATCTGAATTGCACCGGCCCATATATACTTCTGACCAAGTTTCTTTGAAATCTGTATTGTAGTTTCAGAGGAGATGTGGAAAATAGGTGTTAACGACACACACACGCATGCACACATGCATGCACACACGCACGCACATACACACGCTGCCCTATGCCATAAGCTCACATGACCTTTCGGTCAGGTGAGCTAAAAACCTAAGCCACAAGCTCACAAAAAATACCCCCGCTCCTTCCACATTAAAAAATCCATTGTTTCAAATTCTTAAATAGGAGGTGCACATCTACATTATATCATAAAGATTGTGTGAAAGTTTCATGAAAATTCATTGAAGGGTTTAGGAGGAGTTGTGGATAAGAGATAGGTACCCTAAGGTGTAACGGAAGGACAGACACACACATGGACGAACACCCCTATCAATATATACCCCCCACTTTTTAAGCAGGGGGTATAATAAATTGATAGGATTCTATCACATCACGGTCATAGGTCCTTTGGATCAGACCTTTAAACTATCTATTTAAATAATTCTTAATACATCAATATTTTTGTCAAAATAATGTGCAGGCACGTGCCTACAGGCAAGGCAGTTACACCACTGCAGTAATAATAAATCTTTTCAATTCATTTGTTTTATATGAAAACTTACATGCTAGCCAGCGAGCAGTGATCCAGAAAACCATAGCATATATCTAACAAGAAGAATTTCTGAAAACGTACCTAGCAGCTTCCTCCAAGACTTCAAACATCTGTAGGACAAACTGATTTGGTACAAAATCTTCATCATCATCAATATCAAATGCATCGTCAAACAGGATGTGTGCTACAAATGACAAACGTAAAATTATATCACCTTTGTACTGTCAGTTGCACTGGTGCTCAGTGGACAAGTAATTCAATACAATCATGTATATTGTTTCTCCAGGGTTCCTACAGACATTTGGACTCAAAATTTAAGGACTTTTCAGGGTCTTTTAAGGGTCTTATTTGCAAAATCAAGGCCTAATCAGAAAGAAAATTTTAGCTAAAATTATTAGTGAAAAGACAATTAAATCAATAACACAATTATTTAAAGAGTCCATAGTAATGACACTCGAAGTGGATAAGGTTAAAGTTGGGCGTTTAAGAGGGCCAGGTACTTTTAAATTGCTCATTATCAGTCTTTTTGCAACTACTTAATATCAAAATACAGACACCCAGACTTGCTTTTACGGTCTTTTAGGGCAATCCTCAAAATTTAAGGACTTTTCCAGGCCTGTACGAACCCTGTTCTCCAGTGATTTTGTTACATACAACTACTTCCTGTCTTTTAAATTGGGGAAATTTGAAGTTCTGAAATACAGCAAACTGCATAATGACATGCTTGTAATAGCCTAGGATCTTTATTACAAAGATGTTTTAATGTGACAATATTTAACATTTAGTTGGTGAAGACAACTGCCATAAGCTCAAATGACCTTTGGTCAGATTAGCTAAACATAATGGGGATACAATTTTTCTGACAACTGCCATAAGCTCAAATGACCTTTGGTCAGATTAGCTAAACATAATGGGGATACAATTTTTCTGACCTTAGTAGCAGGTGGCCCTTATATAGAAGTGGTCTTTATAGGCAGGTGACTCTTATATACAGATTCAAAAATCATTAATGAAGAACAATTAAGATTAAATTTTACAGACCTTTAACAGCAGGTGTCCCTTATATAGAGGTGGCATTTAAGGCAGGTTTAACTGTATTGCCATTTTACAGACCTTTAACAGCAGGTGTCCCTTATATAGAGGTGGCATTTAAGGCAGGTTAAACTGTATTGCCATTTTACAGACCTTTAACAGCAGGTGCCCCTTATATAGAGGTGGCATTTAAGGCAGGTTTAACTGTATTGCCATTTTACAGATCTTTAACAGCAGGTGTCCCTTATACAGAGGTGGCATTTAAGGCAGGTTTAACTGTATTGCCATTTTACAGACCTTTAACAGCAGGTGTCCCTTATATAGAGGTGGCATTTAAGGCAGGTTTAACTGTATTGCCATTTTACAGACCTTTAACAGCAGGTGTCCCTTATATAGAGGTGGCATTTAAGGCAGGTTTAATTGTATTGCCATTTTACAGATCTTTAACAGCAGGTGCCCCTTATATAGAGGTGGCATTTAAGGCAGGTTCAACTGTATTGCCATTTTACAGACCTTTAACAGCAGGTGTCCCTTATATAGAGGTGGCATTTAAGGCAGGTTTAACTGTATTGCCATTTTACAGATCTTTAACAGCAGGTGTCCCTTATATAGAGGTGGCATTTAAGGCAGGTTTGATTGTATTGCCATTTTACAGACCTTTAACAGCAGGTGTCCCTTATATAGAGGTGGCATTTAAGGCAGGTTAAACTGTATTGCCATTTTACTTATGTTAGATTTTAACTTACGCTCAAAATTGTAATATTCCAGTTCACTTAGGTCAGTATCATCCCCGGCCAGTTCTAATGCTTGTTTGCGGATAAATTGATCTTTGTCCATCCTATAAATAAAAGAAGGCAACATAACTCTTTGATCTGTTGAAATTTGAAAGTCCTTCATGTTGACATGATAATAATGCCATATATCATCAAATTTAGGCCAGTAGTTTTGGAAAAGAAAATTAACAAGAGGCCTATGGGCCTGATACGCTCACCTGATAAATAATGGCTAGCTGATAGATTTCAAGAAAAAATAAATACTGACTAAATAAACCCCAATGACATTTTTCTTTACATCATAATGACCATTGTATCAATACCTACAACATTATATTATACATGCCTATACAAAAAGTTAAAAGTTTTTGAGATAATTAAACATTTCTGTATTGTTTTGCATCTGTGACCTTGACCTTTGAACCCATGACCTTTTTCTATACATCAAAATGATTGTTGTATCAACACCAACAACATTCTAATATACATGCTGATACAAAAAGTTTATAGTTTTCGAGATAATAAACCATTTTGGTATTGTTTTGCATCTGTGACCTTGACCTTTGAACCCATGACCTTTTTCTATACATCAAAATGATCGTTGTATGAATACCTACGACAATTTAATATACATGCTTATACAAAATTTTTATAGTTTTCGAGATAATTAACCATTTCGGTATTGTTTCGCATCTGTGACCTTGACCTTTATACCCATGATCTTTTTCTATACATCAAAATGATTGTTATATCAATATCTACAACAATGTAATATACATGTCTATAAAAAAGTGTGTAGTTTTTTCAGATAATAGTTAAAATCAGAGGCCCAAAAAATAGGTCATGACCTTCACAATTGACCTTGACACCATTTTGAAGGTAATTACAAGAATATGTCAAAACTGAAACCCCCATGTCATTATCTGGTCAATTAGTCAAGTTATTACAATTTGAAGCTATTTTACAATTTTTTTTCAAAATTAAACGCAAAAACATGTAACCTATTTTTTGTCCGAATTTCAAAAAATAAACAAACTATAGGCTTAAGACCCTAGAGAAGCCAACTATCATATCAGAATCTTTCTCCAATAATTGGCTTCCGAGAAGAAGATTTTTTAATATTTTTGTACCCCTAAGTCACCTTGACCTAGTTATGGTAGCCATGGCAACGCTATGAACAAATCTGAATTGCATCAGCCCATATATAGTTCTCACCAAGTTACATTTAAATCTGTCTTGTAGTTTCAGAGGAGATGTCGAAAATAGGTGTTAACGACGCACACACGCATGCACACACGCACGCACACACACACACATACACACGCTGCGCTATGCCATAAGCTCACATGACCTTTCGGTCAGGTGAGCTAAAAATGTAAAGTTTATGCTCAACAGATAATGCACAACAGCCCAAGAGCCAAAGTTCCCGTAAGTTATGAAGAAGGACAGGACTAAACAATGTGTAATCTCTTTATGATTTCCATAATTGTTAAAATCCAAATGACAAGACCTACATAACTAGCCAAGTCAGATTTACACAGCAAGCCAAGTTCTTGACTTTGTACTGATCTTTTTAAACTAGAACAAGAGGCCCATTGGGCCTGATACTCTCACCTTATAAATAATAGCTAGAATGTCAAATGTCAAAATCCTTCATAACACTAACGATTTGAGGCTAAAATAGTGAAAACAAAAGTACAAATTTAAATTAAAAAAAAACACTAGGCCATTTTGAGATTTTTTGGTATCTGTGACCTTGGCCCTTGAACTTATGGCCTTTATTAATATTTCAAAATGATTGTGACGCCAATACCTAATCTTCTTATATACATGCCTATACAAAGAGTTTATAGCTGCCGTCTGAAAATTAACCATTTCATTGTTGTTTTGCATCTGTGACCTTGACCTTTGAACCCATGCCCTTTTTCTATACATCAAAATAATTGTTGTATCAATACCTACAACATTCTAATATACATGCCTATACCATGTATACAGAAAGTTAATAGTTTTCAAGATAATTAACCGTTTCAGTATTCTTTTGCATCTGTGACCTTGACCTTTGAACCCATGGCCTTAATCTATATATCAAAATGATTGTTACATCAATACCAACAATATTCTAATATACATATACAAAAAGTTTATAGTTTATGAGATAATTAACAATTTCCGTATTGTTTCGCATCTGTGACCTTGACCTTTAAAAAATGTTGGAACCCATGACCTTTTTCCATACATCAAAATGATCGTTGTATCAATATCTACAACAATTTAATATACATACCTACACAAAAAGTTTATAGTTTTCCAGATAATAATTAAAATCAGAGATAAAAAAATTAGGTCATGACTATCACAATTGACCTTGACCCCATTTTGAAGATAATTACAGTAATATGTCAAAACTGGTCAAATAGTCAAGTTACAACAATCTGAAGCTATTTTACGATTTTTTGAAAACTAACTGCAAAAATGTGTAACCTATTTTTTGTCCGAATTTCACAAAATGAACAAACTATAGGCTTAAGACCCTAGAAAAGCTAAATATCACATCAGAATTTTTCTCCAATCATTGAATTTGGACAAGTAAATTTTTTTAATATTTTTGCACCCCTAGGTCACCTTGACCTAGTTATGGTAGCCATTGCAATGCCTGAACAAATCTGAATTGCACCAGCCAATATATATTTCTCACCAATTTTCATTGAAATCTGTCTTGTAGTTAAGAGGAGATGTCAAAAATAGGTGTTAAAGATGCACACACACACATACACACGCTGTGCTATGCCAAAAGCTCACATGACCTAATGGTCAGGTGAGCTAAAAAATCAAATTAAGACCCAATGTTTTAAAATTGTCTCCTTTATGTTCAATGCCATGGGCTAAGAAGGCCGTACAAACTAAATTTCTGGTTTGAACACTACATTCACCTGCATGTTTTATCATTGATACAGATCCTAGTGTGAGAGTTTGTACGCTGGCTTGCTGAAGGTTGGTGGTTTTCCTAGTGTGAGAGTTTGTACGCTGGCTTGCTGAAGGTTGGTGGTTTTCTAGTGTGAGAGTTTGTACGCTGGCTTGCTGAAGGTTGGTGGTTTTCTCTGGGTAATCCAGTTTTCTCCACCATCCAAGCATTGACCACCTCGATACAAGTGTAAGAATCTTGACTCTTGCATGAAACACAATTTCTTCATGCCACTCCATGCAAATAAAATCACTGTGCCACATGAAAACTACACTAACCTATAGAGTGATTTCATTATCTGAACCATTTCCTGGCGATTTTCATGCCACATAGTGGCACAGGCATATATCATTGGTGGACTCTTTTTAATAATGTCATCCTTTGTATCACCTCCAGCATCTGTACTTTCAACCATTCTGTAAAATATGTCAATAGTAGTAACGAGACACGAATTGAAAAATGGAAAAAAGAAATCTATTGTCATTAGAAAAATCCTAAACATCAGATGACCTGTTGTTGTCTGAAATGAACAGCTGTAGGACAGGACCACACAAGATCCTAAACATCAGATGACCTGTCTTGTCTGAAATGAACAGTTGTAGGACAGGACCAGACAAGATCCTAACATCAGAAGACCTGTCATTGTCTGAAATGAACAGCTGTAGGACAGGGCCAGACAAGATCCTAAACATCAGATGACCTGTCGTTGTCTGAAATGAACAGTTGTAGGACAGGACCAGACAAGATCCTAACATCAGATGACCTGTTGTTGTCTGAAATGAACAGCTATAGGACAGGACCAGACAAGATCCTAAACATCAGATGACCTGTCGTTGTCTGAAATGAACAGTTGTAGGACAGAACAAGACAAGATCCTAAACATCAGATGACCTGTCGTTGTCTGAAATGAACAGCTGTAGGACCAGACTAGATCCTAAATATCAGATGACCTGTCGTTGTCTGAAATGAACAGCTATAGGACAGGACCAGACAAGATCCTAAACATCAGATGACCTGTTGTTCTGAAATGAACAGTTGTAGCACAGGACCAGACAAGATCCTAAATATCAGATGACCTGTCGTTGTCTGAAATGAACAGCTGTAGGACAGGACCAGACAAGATCCTGAACATCAGATGACCTGTCATTGTCTGAAATGAACAGCTGTAGGACAGGACCAGACAAGATCCTAAACATCAGATGACCTGTCTTGTCTGAAATGAACAGTTGTAGGACAGGACCAGACAAGATCCTAACATCAGATGACCTGACGTTGTCTGAAATGAACAGCTGTAGGACAGGACCAGACAAGATCCTAAACATCAGATGACCTGTCGTTTCTGAAATGAACAGTTGTAGGACAGGACCAGACAAACATCTTAAACATTAGATGACCTGTCGTTGTCTGAAATGAACAGCTGTAGGACAGGACCAGACAAACATCCTAAACATCAGATGACCTGTCGTTGTCTGAAATGAACAGCTGTAGGACAGGACCAGACAAACATCCTAAACATTAGATGACCTGTCGTTGTCTGAAATGAACAGCTGTAGGACAGGACCAGACAAACATCCTAAACATTAGATGACCTGTCGTTGTCTGAAATGAACAGCTGTAGGACAGGACCAGACAAACATCCTAAACATTAGATGACCTGTCGTTGTCTGAAATGAACAGCTGTAGGACAGGACCAGACAAACATCCTAAACATTAGATGACCTGTCATTAATCACCTTAATATATCTACTTGTCCGCTAATCGTCTCCCAAACTTACCGGAATAAATCACCTTTTCCGCTATCATCATCTCCCAAACTCACAAGAATTAATCACCTTTTCCGCTATCATCATCTCCCAAACTTACCAGAGTAAATCACCTTTTCTGCTATCATCTTCTCCCAAACTCACCAGAATTAAGCATCTTTTCCATTATCATCATCTTCCAAACTCACCAGAATTAAGCATCTTTTCCATTATCATCATCTTCCAAACTCACCAGAATTAATCATCTTTTCCAATATCATCATCTTCCAAACTCACCAGAATTAATCATCTTTTCCATTATCATCATCTTCCAAACTTACTGGAATAAATCACCTTTTCCTCTATCATCATCTCCCAAACTCACCAGAATTAATCATCTTTTCCATTATCATCATCTTCCAAACTTACTGGAATAAATCACCTTTTCCTCTATCATCATCTCCCAAACTCACCAGAATTAATTACCTTTCCGCTATCATCATCTTCCAAACTTACCGGAATAAATCACCTTTTCAGCTTTCATTATCTTCCAAACTTATTGGAAAAAATCACCTTTTCCGCTTTCATCATTTCCCAAACTCACAAGAATTAATCACCTTTTCCGCTATCATCATTTTCCAAACTCACTGGAATAAATCACCTTTTCTGCTTTCATCATCTCTCAAACTTACCGGAATAAATCACCTTTTCTATCATCATCTACCATACTTACCGGAACAAATCACTTTTTCCGCTTTCCTCGTCTCCTTTAACTTACCAGAATAAATCACTTTTTCTGCTATCATCATCTCCCAAACTTACCAGAATAAATCACCTTTTCGGCTATCATCATCTCCTAAACTTACAGGAATAAATCACATTTTCTGCTTTCCTCGTATCCTTTAACTTACGGGAATAAATCACCTTTTCTGCTTTCCTCGTTTCCTTTAACTAACCAGAATAAATCACCTTTTCTGCTATCATCATCTCCTAAACTTACCGGAATAAATCACCTTTCCGCTATCATCATTTCCTAAACTTATCAGAATAAATCACCTTTTCTGCTTTCCTCGTCTCCTTTAACTTACCGGAATAAATCACCTTTTCCCTATCATTTGCAATTCGTTTTATCATTTGGTTATTTCTCCTTCTATTTAAAATTAAATCTTGTTCCAGTAATATTCCACAGTACAGGGGACTGATGAACAACCTAGTAAAAACAATATATATATATACAATAAATTTATTATATACAGTCCAACCTGCCTTAAAAACCACCTCTATATAAAGGCCAGTAAAATTGTATTCAAATTGTTCTTTACTCATATTATATGACCTGTATACAAAGGTCACCTGCCCATAAAGGCCACTTTTACAGGTTCCCTAAGATGGCATTTATAGACTGGTTTGACTGTTCATGTATATGTGTATGTGTGTGCTTACTGACTAAAGCCTCAGGCCCATACCACAGTTACAATCAATGGTGGTATAAATGACAAAATGTGAATAATACATAACAATTTTCACACTTAATACAGATTTCTAAATGGCAATATTTGTAAACCTTTCTACTAATACATAATATATATATATTATATACATGCTTAATGGCTGTAAAAAGCTTGTTAGAAGTCTTTCGGATGAAACTCAAAACAAGGTCCCATGTCTCAGTGCATGGTAAAGACACCTCTGTAGAGTTAAAGACACCTCTGCAGAGTTACAAAAAGAGTAGCAGTGGCAGATTAAAAAGGAGGGGGGGGGGGTTGCGGGGGTTGCAAAATTTGAAAAATTTAAGAGAAAGAGAGAGAGAGATAGCTATTGACTTATTATTTTCTTGGCCCCATCGGGGCTCTGCCCTAGACCCCTTGTCTCTGGAAGCTTGTGCCTCATGTGCCTTTGGCGCATGCACCTAGCATTGATATTATTTTCAACCCCCCTTTAAAGAATCCTGGATAATTTTCAACCCCCCCTTTCAAAAAATCCTGGATCCCCCCTCCCCCCAGAGGACACTTTCAACTACAAGGAATTGAAACAGACTGAGCACAATAGAAATTATTTTTTTACAACAGTAATACAACTGTGTACAGTAATATTTTTCTACCAGTAATATAACAGATAATCCAAAAACCATTAAAGATAGGTTATATAAAACAATGCCTTACTTGTTTTTATTTATATTTATTCAAACGAGCTGCAATTGTCATAACATGTGCATTTGTATACGCAGGTAAGAACGTTATCAATTCTTGGGCACCTCTGAAATGATGTGAAATCCTTCAGATGCTCGAGTGCACCTTATTACAATAAGAAGTACTCCAACTTCCAAGCATATGCATGATTAAGATACGCTTTAGTCTTTTAAGCCTCTAGCCTACGTTGTTAAGCACATGGTAATTCAAAAATGCTTCATATGACATGATTTTAGGGAGTTAGATACGATGTACCGGTACATGATGTATCAAGGCTTTTCTCCACAGATTATTTTTCTGATAGTTATTGGCATGAACAGAATGATAATCGATACTGCATTTCAGCAGTGATAGCCAGCCCTAAATGTTAAAACAGTAACAAAACAAGAGGCCTTAATCGCTCACCTGGTAGAAATGGCAGATTCAATTCTGTAAGTCCATTTGATACGATTGTGATATCAGTTTTTGATGATGGTTTATGTATATTAACTTATAAGAGTTCAGATAATTTACCTATATGGCACAATATTTTTTTTAAAATATCACATTTTCTTTGGTCTTATACTTGATAAAATGGGAATTGAATTTTTTAAAAATCTTACCAAGAGAGTTGAGTTGAGTCGAGCAATGATGTTTAACATCCCAGTCAAGAATATTTCATTTATATAGAGATGTCACCAGCTTTAGGTGAAGGTGCAGTAATTTTGCGTGTGTTTTGCACTGATGGCATTATACAGCAGGGTTCTTTATCATGCCAAGCCTACCGTGACATGGGACCTTGTTTATTTTAGGTTCCCATCCAAAGAACCATGACTTCATTCCGTAATGCCGAGTGCTTGGCTAAAGAACAGTCACTTTCCACTTTCAAGTCTTGGGCTAGACCTGGTCGAGGTTATAACCTAGGACCTCTCACTTATGGAGGAAACACTCTACCAACTGAGCTACCGCAGTGATTCTCTTACAGAGAGAGGAAGACAGAGAGGACTTTTGCATGCTAATTGTGGCAAGAAACCTTTACTACATGACATACTTTTACATTGTACATACATCAGTATAACACCACATGTTTATTGATAACTGATTGATAACTTTATTGATTTTTCAGGCAAATCAATAACTTAAAATTAATTTTTTTTATATTAGACAAATTTGAAATTAAATATTTGTCCTTGTCTATCATGTGTAGTGTAGCATATAGACATACCGAAGGACGAGCAGACGGACAACACTTTACGTCTTATTTCTAGAAAATATAAAAATAAACTTTTACCTTTCAACTTTTGCCAGTCTTTTCTGATTTGGAAACCAAATATGACGGCCGATCCAATAAAGGGAGATAAACCACAAGACTCCAGGTATGATATGAAGTTTGGTAAGATCATTTGGCCAGAAATCTTCACTGCATGCTCTAGCTTCCGTAGATACCACTTCCAAAAACTTGTACTCGCAATCGAACACAACAAGTAAAACAGCTAATGGTGTTGACAGTATCAGGGGGAAGGAGAAACAAAACTTCTGAAGCTGCAACTTACAGGCAGTATAGGCAACATAGTAGCCAACAAAAGCCGCCAAAGTCAGAATGATAATAGATACGTTTTCCCGTATTTTGTCCTCACCTAAATCGCTCATTACTTCTCCTAAGTCAAAATTTAAGTTTCCCCGATAAGCATATGCTAAACCAACTGCTAAACCTGTCTTCAAAAATCCACAAAAGGTCAAGATTAAAGGTCGACTTTCCTGAAGGTCAAATTTTGTCCCTAGAATGAATCTTCGCAATGGATTTGAATCTTTCATCTTTCCACATATCCGGTCATCCATAAAATTCTCCCACCAAGAAAATGACACCAGAAATATAGCAAAAACGGCTTCTATCACGTTAAGCTCCTTGATGTCATGACCATCTTTAAAGTGTGCCCGGTTTTCTTTCATGTAATAGTCATATAAAATAATAATAGGAAAAACCGAGAGCTGAACCAGAACAGACAAAAGGTCAAGGACAAATGTTAACATTCTGCCTCCGGTGCCATTACAGTTAGACCTTCCTGTTGATAGATTTGAGGCACAAATAGGTTTAAGTAAACAGGGAAGTATACATGTAGCATTCATCAACATTATTCCCTTTGCCATGTCCAGCTGTGGTAAAATCCTAAAGAGCAGCATAAAAAGTCCGCCAGTTTGTATCAACTCAATGAAAACAACCTACAATGAAGAAGTATTACTAAACATGAGTGTTTGTTAACGTACCAGACAAAAACCTGTAACACAGTCAAACTTGCCTTTATAGTCATCTGCCCATTACGGTCACCTATATATGAGGGTTACCTTATATAAGGGTCACCTGCCCATTAAGCTTACCGTCACCTGTATATAAGGGTCACCAGCCCATTAAGCTTATGGTCACCTGTATATAAGGGTCACCAGCCCATTAAGCTTACGGTCACTTGTATATAAGGGTCACCTGCCCATTAAGCTTACAGTCACCTGTATATAAGGGTCACCAGCCCATTGAGTTTACTGTCACCTGTAAATAAGGGTCATGTCACCTGCCAAATAAGCTTACAGTCACCTGTATATAAGGGTCACCTGTATACAAGGGTCACCTGCCCATTAAGCTTACTGTCACCTGTATATAAGGGTCACCAGCCCATTAAGCTTACGGTCACTTGTATATAAGGGTCACCTGCCCATTAAGCTTACGGTCACCTGTATATAAGGGTCACCTGCCCATTAAGCTTACGGTCACCTGTATATAAGGGTCACTAGCCCATTAAGCTTATGGTCACCTGTATATAAGGGTCACCTGCCCATTGAGCTTACGGTCACCTGTATATAAGGGTCATGTCACCTGCCCATTAAGCTTACAGTCATCTGTATATATGGGTCATGTCACCTGCCCATTAAGCTTACAGTCACCTGTATATAAGGGTCACCTGCCCATTTAGCTTACGGTCACCTGTATACAAGGGTGACCTGCCCATTAAGCTTACAGTCATCTGTATATATGGGTCATGTCACCTGCCCATTAAGCTTACAGTCACCTGTATATAAAGGTCACCTGCCCATTAAGCTTACAGTCACCTGTATATAAGGGTCACCTGCCCATTTAGCTTACGGTCACCTGTATACAAGGGTGACCTGCCCATTAAGCTTACGATCACCTGTATACAAGGGTCACCTGCCCATTAAGCTTATGGTCACCTGTATACAAGGGTCACCTGCCCATTAAGCTTACGGTCACCTGTATACAAAAGTCACCTGCCCATTAAGCTTACAGTCATCTGTATATAAGGGTCACCTGCCCATTAAGCTTACGGTCACCTGTATATAAAGGTCACCTGCCCATTAAGCTTACAGTCACCTGTATATAAGGGTCACCTACCCATTAAGCTTACGGTCACCTGTATATAAAGATCACCTGCCCATTAAGCTTACGGTCACCTGTATATAAGGGTCACATGCCCATTAAGCTTACGGTCACCTGTATATAAGGGTCACCTGCCCATTAAGCTTACAGTCACCTGTATACAAGGGTCACCTGCACATTAAGCTTACTGTCACCTGTATATAAGGGTCACCTGCCCATTAAGCTTACGGTCACCAGTATACAAGGGTCACCTGTATATAAGGGTCACCTGCTTTCAAAGGCCAGTAAAATTTTATCCCAATTGCTCTTTATTCATGTTATTTTAATCTGTGTATAAGAACCACCTGCCCATAAAGGTCACTTCTATATATAAGGACAACCTGCTTTTAAAGGCTAGTCAAATTTTATCCATGATCTTTATTCATTATTATTCTCTGTATGCAAGGGTCACCTGCCCATAAATGTTACTCGTATACATGTAACAATGGCTACCTGCTTTTAAACCCCAGTAAATATTAATCTTGAATGCTCTCTATTCATGCACATGTTATTTGAATCTGTATACAAGGGGCATCTGTATATAAGGGTTCTCTGCACATAAGAATCACCTATATCAAGGTCAATCGACCATATGTAACCATGTGTAAAATATTCAGAGGCTCTATAAAGGGGATAAGGGATTGATAATCCTATGTTAAATATTAAGAGGCCCTATAAAGGAGGTAGGGGACATATAACCCTGTGTAAAAATATTAAAAGGTCCTATAAAGGGGGTAGGGGATACATAACCCTGTGTAAAATATTTAGAGGTCCTATACAGGGGGTAGGGGATATATATATACCTGTGTAAAATATTAAGAGGCCCTGTAAAGGGGGTAGGGGATATATAACCCTGTGTAAAAGATTAGGAGGTCCTGTAAAAGGGGGTAGGGGATATATATACCTGTGTAAAATATTAAGAGGTCCTGTAAAGGGGGTAGGGGATATATATACCTGTGTAAAATATTAAGAGGCCCTGTAAAGGGGATTAGGGATATACATGATATATAACCCTGTGTAAAATATTAGGGGGTCCTGTAAAGGGGGTAGAGGAAATATAACCCTGTGTAAAATATAAAGAGGTCCTGTATAGGGGGTAAGGGATATATATATACCTGTGTAAAATATTAAGAGGTCCTGTAAAGGGGGTAGGGATATATATACCTGTGTAAAATATTAAGAGGTCCTGTAAAGGGGTAGGGGATATATATACCTGTGTAAAATATTAAGAGGCCCTGTAAAGGGGATTAGGGATATACATGATATATAACCCTGTGTAAAATATTAGGGGGTCCTGTAAAGGGGTAGAGGAAATATAACCCTGTGTAAAATATAAAGAGGTCCTGTATAGGGGGTAAGGGATATATATATACCTGTGTAAAATATTAAGAGGTCCTGTAAAGGGGGTAGGGGATATATATACCTGTGTAAAATATTAAGAGGTCCTGTAAAGGGGGTAGGGGATATATATACCTGTGTAAAATATTAAGAGGCCCTGTAAAGGGGATTAGGGATATACATGATATATAACCCTGTGTAAAATATTAGGGGGTCCTGTAAAGGGGGTGGGGATACATAAACCATTTGTAGAATATTTTGAGGACCTATAAAGGGGGTAGAAATATTGATACTTACTGTGAGGATTGATTTTATAGCTGGAAATGGCATGTTACCAAACAGTGCTTTACTGAAGCTCACTAATATAGTCAATATGTAGGGTATCGTCATGGCTATTAATAGTAACAGATATCTAGCACTAGCCCTGTTTTTCTGTGAATTAAAAATTAACAGTTAGGTCATATAACATTAATTCCAAGATTTTCATCAATTTGTTTTCATAATTAGGGAGGGGCGAATTTTATTTTTTATTTTCTATTTTCAGATTCAAAAGAAATAACAGTAATGACAACTTTATTAAAGAACACAACAAAAACTAACCAAATAAAAAATTCTGGGGCAGGCCTTAAAAAAGTGAAGTGGGCAGGTCTTTCAATGATAATCTAGGAATTTATTTGATAAGGTCTTATATATTATACAGCGCCTTAATTTGACAAGCAAACTTTTACATAATGTGCCGTGCAGATAAAGGCTTGTATCCAGAATTACTCTGTATATATTTAACGTTCTTTAGTTCCATGTTTTTTTTTCATTCTCTATTTTGATTACACACATTGTAAAGTAAGCTATAGCTAAAAAGGGGTACCCTTTCTGAGCACAGACTTCACTTCCCTGGTGGTGCTTACCCTTTCTGAGCACAGACTTCACTTCCCTGGTGGTGCTGACCCTTTCTGAACACAGACTTCACTTCCCTGGTGGTGCTTACCCTTTCCGTGAACAGACTTCACTTCCCTGGTGGTGCTTACCCTTTCCGAGCACAGACTTCACTTCCCTGGTGGTACTTACCCTTTCTGAGCACAGACTTCACTTCCCTGGTGGTGCTTACCTTTCCAAGCACAGACTTCACTTCCTTGGTGGTGCTTACCCTTTCTGAGCACAGACTTCACTTCCTTGGTGGTGCCTACCCTTTCCGAGCACAGACTTCACTTCCCTGGTGGTACTTACCCTTTCCGAGCACAGACTTCACTTCCCTGGTGGTGCTTACCCTTTCTGAGCACAGACTTCACTTCCCTGGTGGTACTTACCCTTTCCAAGCACAGACTTCACTTCCCTGGTGGTACTTACCCTTTCTGAGCACAGACTTCACTTCCCTGGTGGTGCTTACCCTTTCTGAGCACAGACTTCACTTCCCTGGTGGTGCTTACCCTTTCCGAGCACAGACTTCACTTCCCTGGTAGAACTTACCCTTTCTGAGTACAGACTTCACTTCCCTGGTGGTGCTTACCCTTTTGGAGTACAGACTTCACTTCCCTGGTGGTGCTCCCCTTTCTGAGCACAGACTTCACTTCCCTGGTGGTGCTTACCCTTTCTGAGCACAAACTTCACTTCCCTGGTGGTGCTTAACCTTTCCGAGCACAGACTTCACTTCCCTGGTGGTGCTTACCCTTTCCGAGCACAGACTTCACTTCCATGGTGGTGCTTACCTTTTCTGAGCCCAGACTTCACTTCCCTGGTGGAATTTCATGTGTTTAACTTAATTTGCCAGTTTCAAAGATTTTACTTTGCTTTGGCGTTTTAATTTTGACATAGATTACTACGTTTGTTTGAATTTTATAAACGTATCTGCTAAAGACTGGTATCAGTCTAATGTTAAATCCTCAACCATCTTGCAACTTTCCACATTTTTAATTTTATTTTGATTTTTTAATCAAACTTTTAATGATACATACCATTTCCTTATTTTTCTCTTCAGATAAACTTTCTTCTGGTTCGTATTTTGATCCAGACACTAGCGTCATTAAGCTGACTTTTTGACAGATCAGACAGAATAACAATATCAGAAAAATACAAAATATGTGAAGACCTTCAGTATCCTCATACTTCTACTGGTATGTACATCTCCGCTTTTACCTTCACGAGCAATAATTTGAAATATATCCCAAAATCTGAAGTATCAAAAAAAGAAAAAAAACTTTTCAATTATGTTTAATTTGTCAATTTTATTAATGAAAGAACAAAATAAATAAAATAAATATGAATTATGTTAATGAGTCAATATATTTGTCCCTCTCTCATGTCTCTCTGTATAGCCTTTGTGACCTTGACTTAAATCTCAATTTATCCTAACTTGTCCTTCCTGACCTTGACTTAAATCCTTATTTATCATAACTTGCCTTACGTGACCTTGACCTAAGTCCCAATTTATCCTAACTTGTCCTTCCTGACCTTATGTGCCAATGGGCACGAAGAGGATAGGTGGGGTGAGGTGGTGTCCTTTCTGACCTTGACTTAAATCCTTATTTATCATAACTTGCTCTTTTTGACCTTGACCTAAATCTTAATTTATCCTAACCTGTTCAAAGAAGTAAACTTTTTAAGGTCTCTATTCTGAGGACCACATGATTTTCATTTCTAAATTAAATGTCAAGTGCTTGTATCATGTGCATGGCAAAACAACAGTCACAACTTATTTTAAAGTCTTGGTGAGACCCCCAGCAGGGATTCAGGGAGCAAGCACTCTACCAACTGACCTACAGTAGTAGTCCACATGTTGAGAGTTCTCTGCTAAGATTCCTCTGTCCCCCCCCCCCCCCCCCCACTCCCCAAAAAAATCTTTTTTCTTTGACTAACTTATCAATAGTTGTCATAGAAACAACCAAAGTATCATAGTGATAAAGTAGAGTAGTTCGTTGGATGGTGGGTGGGTGGTTAAAAATGGTTTTTACATACTTCTCTGTCAACTGAGTAACTCACTTACTGAGGTGTCCAGTTCTAAAATGGTGGAGAAAACCTGGAGTACCTGATGGAAATCACTAAACATTAATCAGCAAGTAAATGCTAAGAAGATCAAAATAATAAAACTAGAACTGTTTCTTGAAACCCAAATACCCCCACCCCCAACACTGACCCTCTGACCTTGAACTTTGACTTAAGCACATAAATTTGGTATGCAAAACATTGTCTCATGTTGGTTTACATTTGTGCCAAGTTTGATCAAAATCCGTGCATAGACATGGAAGATATGGAGCAGACACGCTATTGGGACGGACAACCAGATGGACAGACTGACAGACAGAGTGATTCTTATATACCCCCCTAAACTTTGTTTGCAGGGTTCTAACAATAATACTTACGGTTTTCCTTTTTTCTTTGGCGTAGTTGTTACATTAGCCTGTTCTTCTCCGTCTTGAATTGTTTTGGGTTCCGTTTCATGCATAAGCCTTGTTGTCTCTCTAAATGGAGGAGGGGATGATGTTTTTGTTGTGCCTCTATAATTTGCAAATGAGCTTTGCGATGTTTGGCTGGTTCCTATCCCATATTCATTGCCCGAGGTACATGAAGATGAAGATTCCGTTGACTGAATGCTGGATGAGATATCAGAGATTGATGGCTCTGTTGGCTCAATTGCGGGTGTAGTCTGAAATCAAATTACAATAAGTGCCATTATATAATCGATATCATGTAGATCTATTACAAAGTATGAGACATAAGGACAAGTGTTATAGACCAGGCACACACGGGCATGCACGCACACACACCACAAATACCACACACAGAGGCATGCAGGGACACACATCATAAATACCACACACACACACAGGCATGCATGCACACACACCACCACCAACACTACATACACACACACACACACCAACACCACATACACACACACACAGGCATGCATGCACACACACACCACCAACACCACATACACACACAGGCATGCACACCACCACCAACACTCCATACACACACACACACCGCCAACACCTCATACACATGCACAGGCATGCACACACACAAGCTCCACACACACACACAGAGGCATGCATGCATACACACACACACCGCCAACACCACATACACACACACACACACCACCACCAACACCACATACACACAGGCATGCACACACACCACACACACACACACAGGCATGCACACATACACACACACACACACACTACCACTACCACATACACACACATACAGGCATGCATGCACACACCAACAACACCACACACACCCCACCACCACCGCCATGCGCACACACATTGCATTTTTCTATTTTGGATATTTGACTAACCCTAACCCTAACCCATGAACAACAAGGCCCCCTGACCCCATGGCCCCATTCACAAAAAATTAGGTACAACCTTGTTAGAGGACTCCTCTAATATACAGTTGAATCATGTTATTTCAAACATGCATATCTTGAATTTCTGGGTAAGAAATCTATTTCTCAAACTATTTCAATTTCCCTGTGGAGTTTGAGATTAATAGAATCTTGCACTGGAAACAGTGCAAGGCAGAGATATCTCAAATAAGGATGAAATTTTCCTGTCCAGAACGAGTTTTAAAGAGTTTTAACCAGTTCTGGGCATTCAAAATATTCATCCAAATTTAAGATATCTCTGTCTTATACTGTCAATGGTGTATGATTCTTTTTTCTCACAAATTTGCAACATAAAAACACAATTTGTAAACAAATATTTGCATCAAATGTTCAGTTTTCATGCCACTATTTGTGACCTCTGAAAATGATGTCATCAAATTTTGTTGACTTTCTTGCGTAAAATGATTATGACATCATCAATTTAGTGTCTATAAATGCCTTCTTTTTTTCATAGAATAGGATTAAAAAGTCAGAGAATTCCAATTCTTGTGGTAGAGGGTTCATGTGATCTGTCTCAGCTAGGGTGACGCAGGTGAAATAGCTGGATTCTTTTGTCACATGTGTGAGAAAATGAGATTCAACCTTAATACCTTTGTATCAATACTATAAACTGTTGTGTGTTTCTTCCTTCTTTCTTCCTCTAAATATTTGCGAGTATGACGAACCAATATTTTTACAGCTTCTTTTTGTCTCATATAAACACACTTTTCAAGGAACGTGCTGACATTCTCTTTTAAGAAAACCTAGAATATATCACAAAAAAGACAAAAGACTACAACTGTCAGTGAAGCCGACTTATAACCTTATATGTAGTTGTTTTCATTGAGTTATGGCAGTGATTTTGTTTGCCTAAAATTACTACTAAATAAAGGTAGTTTCCCCTCGGGAAAAATGACTAAAATTTCCCAATTTGACCACTAAAATTCCCAACAGAATGGGAATACACTAGTTAGCTAATTAAACCTGTTGGCCTTACCCTCAAAATTGTTACATTATAACACCTGTGCAATGTGGATAATGATATTGTCAGCATGTCATAATGATGTTTGCTATATTTCAGAACTTCAAATTTTCCCAATTTTGAATGCAGAAGGTAGTTTATAAACCATGTAACAAAATCACTGCATGGCCCTTGACCTACAGATCTAAATTTAGTATGTGACAGTTTGATCAATATCTATACAAATATGTCAAAGTTGTACAGTTGACAAAGTAATTGGGATGGAGAGAAATGGACAGATTGACAGACAGTAGAAATGCTTGGTTGGTTGAATGTTGCTTAATGTCGCATCAGCAATTTAATCTATGCACAAGTTCGTGTATGCATGTGAAGTGTGAGTGTGTTTTATGGTCTGCCTTGAACTAGTGCACATTCAGGAGGGCTTCAGCATGCTAGCTCATAGAGTCAATATGCCACAGAAAAGTGTCCCCCAGTCACATTATACTGATACCAGGTGAACCAGTAAAAATAAAGGCCAACGGCAACGAAAATTTACTTTCTCACATGTGGTCTGAGCGGGACTTGAGAGAATAGAATTGGGATGTTATATTGAAAATTGATTATAATCGTCATTTAGAATTACAATATATATTAATACAAGCTGTGAAAAAATATAATATATTGACACTTAAAACTTCTAAAAATTTTGTATTTGGCTCAACTTTTATAACACATGGGAAGCAATTGGTACATATTTAGTTGCCATGTGTGCATATTTTAGTTGCCATGTTACATAACTAAGTTGCCATGGTACATATTTTAGTTGTCATGGTTTAAATTTTAGTTGCCATGGTACATATTTAAACAGCAACTTTGAGCCCTGCAACTTACCCTGTATTTTCCAATTTTGTATTGATCTCTGAAGCCCTGTGGTAGTATTTTATCCATGATAACTTGAATCTTTTGTTTTGTGTCTTGCTCCTGTCTGGATTCAGGATATAACTGTGTATACCTACAAATATTAAAATACCACTACAGAAATAGGTGCCCCCAAAATTATGGAGTAGGTGTGGTGAAATACCAGTAGGGCACCCCAAAACTATGGAGTAGGTATGGTAAGATAGTAGAAGGGCACCCGAAATTCATGAAGTAGGTATGGTAAGATAGTAGAAGGGCACTCGAAATTCATGAAGTAGGTATGGTAAGTTGGTCATCCCAAAATTATGGAGTAGGTATGGTGAGATACCAGGAGGTCATCCTAAAATTATGGTTTAGATATGGTAAGATACCAGTTGGTTATCCCAAAATTATGGAGTAAATATGGTAAGATACCAGTAGGGCACCCCAAAATTATGGAGTAGGTATGGTAAGATACCAGAAGGGCACCCTAAATTCATTAAGTAGGTATGGTAAGATATCAGTTGGTCATCCCAAAATTATGGAGTAAATATGGTAAGATACCAGTTGGCCATCCCAAAATTATGGAGTAGATATGGTAAGATACCAGTAGGGCACCCCAAAATTATGGAGTAGGTATGGTAAGATACCAGAAGGGCACCCTAAATTCATTAAGTAGGTATGGTAAGATACCAGTTGGTCATCCCAAAATTATGGAGTAGATATGGTAAGATACCAGTTGGTCATCGCAAAATTATGGAGTAAATATGGTAAGATACCAATAGGGCACTCAAAAACTATGGAGTAGGTATGGTAAGATACCAGTCAGTCATTCCAAAATTATGGAGTAGATATGGTAAGATATCAGTAAGCACCCCAAAATTATGGAGTAGGTATGGTAAGATACCAGTAGGGCGACTCAAAATTTTAAAGTAGGTATGGTAAGATACCAATTGGTTATATCAAAATTATAGAGTAATATGGTAAAATACCAGTTATTCAGGGCATTCCAAATTCATGGAGTAGGTATGGTAAGATACCAGTCAGTCATTCCAAAATTATGGAGTAGGTATAGTGAGATACCAGTAAGGCATCCCAAAATTATGGAGTAGGTATGGTAAGATACCAGTAGGGCACCCCAAAATTATGGAATAGGTATGGTAAAATATCAGTTGGTCATCCCAAAATCTTGGAATAGGCATGATGAGATACCAGTAGGGCATCCCAAAATTATGGAGTAGGTACGGTGAGCTACCAGTAGGTAATCCCAAAATTATGGAGTAAGTATGGTAAGATACCAGGTGGTCATCCAAAAATTATGGAGTAAGTATGGTAAGATACCAGTAGGTAATCCCAAAATTATGGAGTAAGTATGGTAAGATACCAGTTGGTCATCCCAAAATTATGGAGTAGGTATGGTGAGCTACCAGTACGTCATCCCAAAATTATGGAGTAGGCATGGTGAGATACCAATAGGTCATCCCAAAATTATGGAGTAGGCATGGTGAGATACCAATAGGTCATCCCAAAATTATGGAGTAGGTATGGTAAGATACCAGTTGGTCATCCCAAAATTATGGAGTAGGTATGGTAAGATACCAGTTGGTCATCCCAAAATTATGGAGTAGGCATGGTGAGATACCAATAGGTAATCCCAAAATCATGGAGTAGGCATGGTGAGATACCAGTAGGTCATCCCAAAATTATGGAGTAGGTATGGTGAGATACCAGTAGGTCATCCCAAAATTATGGAGTAGGTATGGTGAGCTACCAGTAGGTAATCCCAAAATTATGGAGTAGGCATGGTGAGATACAAATAGGTCATCCCAAAATTATGGAGTAAGTATGGTAAGATACCAGGAGGTCATCCCAAAATTATGGACCAGTAGGGCACCCTAAAATTATGGAGTAGGTGTGTTAAAGTGCTCCTTAACATAATGTAGTAGTCATAGTCTGATACCATAGCTTCTAAACAGAAAATTTTAAAATATAATCTCTGTTGAAGTTACCTCTGTGTAAACTCTGAATGTTTTTTTCGTATAGCATATCCCATTTTGCGGATATTTGCTATTTCACACACACCATTATACAGTAACTGATCCTTGACACTGGAGTCAGTGAAGTTGTCTGGCTTCTGGTAACAGTTTGGTTTGATACATCTGAAATATAAAACAACTTCAATATGATTGCATGGTGAACAAATCATAGGTAGAATCTACATCATGCAGTTTGGTTTGATAGAATTTCAATATTGACTGGTGAGCAAAATATTGGTAGAAACTACATCATCCAGTTGGCTTTGATTCAACAACTTTAAATGAATGTTGGGAAAAACATTGGCTGAAATAAGATCATGCAGTTTTAATTTGATAAAACAACTTGACGACAAAATGATTGGTGTGCAAAACACTGTTAGAAACTACATTGTGCAGTTTGGTTTTATACAGCAACTTCAAATGATTGGTGGGCAAAACTTTGGCAGAAACTACATTGTGCAAATGGTTTTATACAACTCCAAATGACTAGTGGGCTAAAGATTGGTGGAAACTACATAATGCATCAACACATTGGTACAGACTGAAACAAAAGCAATAAGAGAGATGTTTTAAAGTTTACAAACCTGACAAAGTGTGGATCTGCATGTTTCATTTTACTCAGCAATTCATTCATGGATGTCTGCAAAACATAAAATAAAATTAATTTCATCTAACAAAACATGAACATGATGAAAAGAAATCCTTAGCATCAACATGATCAATAAATCAAGACTAAGACAAGGTAGTGACTGCTCTTTCTCCAAGCACTCGGCATCTCGAAATGAAAGTTATGAGGTCTTTGGAAGAGACATTAAAAACTGATACACTGTGTCACGGCAGACAACCTCCCTGCAAATTGTCTTAGCCCAATGCAAAGGACAAAATTTCTGCTACTCACTTAAAGCTGATTACGTCTTGATATAAATTATGAAATATTCTTGATTTGGAAGTAAAATCCCATTCAATTAATGAAATTATAGATCATTTGCCCATTTATCGAAATAAAAACACCTGTAAGAAAAAAATCCAGGGGACTTTAGACAAATTCAAGGTGGAAAATTTTAGAACAATTCTGCTTAATATTATACAGCCTTAAAATTGAATTAATATAGAGACCTATGGTAAAATCCAGGTGGAATCGGGGCAGAATTTCAAGACGGAATATGTAAACTTATAAACAAAATACTGTAAATATGGACTGTTTATGTCAGTTTATTAAGTGTATAGGGTAAATCAACATATCTGGCAAAGTAACCATGGAAACCGGCACAATTTTTCACGCTAAGGATCTTCCCAAATGGGATCCAAATACAGACTGCAAGTCCTGGGGGCCTTAATGACTTTCATTGGTTATTTACAGTGCTTTTGTTTGATGTCAAGTTATAGTTAAGAGCTTTGATAACTGGGACACCATTTTATTTTATTAACATGGAAAACAGAAATGGTATTACCATGATTACTGAGTCCAATCTGCCTTAAAGGCCAGCTCTATATAAGGGCCACCTGCTTGTAAAGGCCAGTAGAATTGCATCCTAATTGTTCTTTATTCATATTATTTGAACCTGTACATAAAGGCCACTTGTCTGTAAAAGCCATTTTTACTGGTTCCCTCGGGTGGTCTTTATAGACAGGTTTGACTCTACATGTATTCATGTTATTAGTCCCAAAAATCTTGCCTTTTATCTGTTTCCAATTCAAACCAAGCACTCGTGAATGACTCAAAGTTCAAAATCAAGACAAGTTTTACTATAATGTGACTACATACAATATTGCCTTCTAGATTTGTGGACATCCAGAATTATCATCCTTCAGAAGGCTTGTTGTCCAGGATTGACAACTCTGGATGCCCACAAAACTAGCAGGCAATTATTATTTCATTATACTGGAACAAAGAAAACTTCTTGTGTTTTCTGAAACTCAAATTTTCCAAATAGACCTGGTTGGCCGAAAAAGACAGGTTTGACTGTATTATTTTTCTGGAAATTGTCATATAAACATTTCCCATATCATCAAGTTTTACCAAACATTTAATGTTATGGGCATTGATCACATGGAATATTAATAAAGCCCCACTTAAATCAATAAAGTTTAAACTTTTTCATAAAAACATTTTCTTACCTGAAAATAAGAGACGACGGTCTTGTGATCCTTGGGGTTGTAAACCTGTAATATTGGTGTAGGTGAACCAAGCTTCCCATATCTGAAAAATATATATGATGTTTCGTTATGTTAAGAATGCTAGAGTTACACCCCTTACCATGTATAACATATGTGACATTTGACCTTTGCATATATGATTAAGGTACCCCGGGCGAATATGTTTTTGTACATGTGGTCAGTTTGCACACTGACATCTGATGGTTGTACATGCCATGTGTTGAGTATTCCATAATAAATTCAGTTTATGCAGATCTGGAGTTATATTCAGGATTGGCATAACAAAACATATGACAGAGGTCAATAAGAGCCCATATTGATCTAAACCTGCAAGATTGGTGTAGGTGAACCAAGCTTCCAATATCTAAAAAATATATATGACAGAGGTCAATGAGAGCCCATATCTATCTAAACCTCTATCTAAACAAGATTCATACAGCCTGGTACATAATAACCTATATCTAAACAAGATCCATACAGCCTGGAACATAATAATCCTCCTACTAAAATTTATAAGACTAGTTGACGGTGATTTCAATAATGTCAGCAAGGTAACGGAAGTCGTCTTCTACTTTCTAGAAGTTTGTTGCCTACTTCCAATTCCAATATGTTTAGTTTTTCCGAATGATTCACAATACACATTACCATACCTGCTGCCTACTTTAAACACAAATTTGTCTTCTTAAAATTTCACTGAAAGTTCTGAATTAAGGTCACAAGGTCGCATATTGTGTTAATTATCATAAACCTATATAGAAAGGGGGTATCACTCCATTCAATATTTAAGCAGCATAAGAATTTTGTACCGCATACAGCCATAGCAAACACACATACCAAATTTCATAAAATTCCATTCAAAACTGTTGAACTAGTTAAAGTCACAATGTTCGCATATTGGGAAAAAAACATCAAGGTAGAAAGGGGGATAACTCCATTAAATACGTTCAAGAGCGTCGGGTGTGTATAATATGTTCACTTTTGAGAATTACTAAAATAAATATGTTAAATATATGTTAATTAAATCAACCCATCGCTGTTTAAAGATCACGTATCTATAAAGTAAAATTTGCTATGGCAACCACCTTCATATAAACAACTGCCTATCCACAAAACATGGCCATAATGATCATCTCTATATAAAGACTAAATATCTTCAGTAAAAATTGCTGTCGTGACCAGCTCTATATAAATATGGGCACGTCCAGAATGATGTCGTTTTAGCCATATCAAACCATACATATTTACTACAAGGTATATAATAAAGATCATTAAAAGATTTCATATATAACACACAAGGTTAATGAATTATAAATCAGTTTGAAGTACTTTGTTTTAATGGACATTGATAAGTTCGCCAGCTCTGATCCCAGTTGTCTCCCCTTGTTTGTAGTTTTGTTTTCCTTCTTTCCACCACCAAATCCTCCTCTTGTAGATTTTCCGATCGCCATTTGTGTCCTGAAAGTCAATAAAATATATTAATTTACCAGAATTATATAC
Source organism: Anadara kagoshimensis (assembly GCA_021292105.1). NCBI lineage: Eukaryota > Metazoa > Mollusca > Bivalvia > Arcoida > Arcidae > Anadara > Anadara kagoshimensis. Next base: position 32,483,244 of record CM037867.1, on the reverse strand, counting down.
TATAGATCAATTTTATTTCGCGAGAGATTTATTTTCGCGTAAATTCGCAACTCATCACATTCGCAAATTCAAATATGAAGCGAATGTTTCCAGCACACAGATATTTCTATGTTGACATACATATGTTGTATTCAATAAGATTCCAAACGCGAATTCAAATATTCGCTAATAAGTCCAAGACGGTTTTGGAGCAAAATTTTCTAATCGCGAAAAATAAGTGATCTACAGTAACAGGAAATAATGTGACTTTTCGTAGAGAAAAAAAAACCTTTAACTGGTCTGATAATTACTTAGTACAATGTATACTTAGTGTACCGGAAGTGTGAATACTGTAAAACATGAAATTTTCGCGTGCATGTTATTTTCGCGTAATTCGCGAGTTCATAAATAATCACGAAAATAATACGCACGAAAATAAATTTGATCGAATCAATATGAATGGACTTTTACATGAGGGGCTCTCGATGGGATCGGGCTTACAACGGGATACCGTGAAAATTTCATGTCGCGAAATGACTTTGATACAAACATCGCAAAAATATCATGCTGCGAAAATAAAGTGTTTTACAGTATACGACTTATTAAAAAGTAATAAACTTAGCATATAAAGTGCTGACTTTCTATGTAGGAGATCGTGGGTTTGGAACAATCAGGGTCTGACCAAAACTGACTCAGCATTCTGCATTTAGAAAATCACAGAGTCCTTCAGAAGAGACCTTTAAAACTGATGTTCCATATCACAGCTGGCATAGCATGTTAAAAAAACCCTGCACATTGCCCTGAATGCACTGGAAAAGACAAAATTACTGAAACCTATATCCGGTGATGTTTCGATATAAGTGAAATATTCTTAACTGGGTCATAAAACCCCATTCAATCAACCAATCAAATGTGAATACTTACGCAGATATGGTTCCAGTCGGACCTTTCTTCACAGTAAATATATCGGACACAAACGTATCGGAACTACCCTGTAAACATTTAGTCAGGTCCTTACCAAGCTGATCTCGATTTTTATCCAGTATTCCTTTAGCATTGTACCAAACCTGTTATAATTGTAAAAAAATCAAAATTGAGTAAATCAATACAGTTGAACCTGTCTTAAAAGACCACCTTTATATAAAGACCACCTGCCTTTTTGTTTGGCCTAATTTTGCATATAAATAATATCAGATGAAGTAAGACATTAAGCCTTGTTGAATTATAAAATAGTGAGTAGGTGGTAAAGTTGTGTCTCTGCAAAACCAGCAGTGCCCTATAAATATTTTTTCTAGACAGTTCAATGGTTCATTTTGCATTTTTTAGAAAATCTTTTGGTTTTTTTTAATTCTGAAATCCTGAAATGAATTTAAAACACTGCCGTGTATGACATGCATTTCCAATTGTTGGAACAGCCAATCAATGATGTTCACAGGGATGAAGCTTAACTATTTTGAGTTTGGGGTCAAGCTCACTTCTGAAATGAAGTTGTAATACCGGTTGTAATATATACAGTAAAACATGAATATAACAAACACGCTTAAAACGAATACATGGATAGAACGAAGTCAATTATTTGACCCGACCGTTTCTCTATATAAGTCTATATATAACAATATAATGAAGTTGCTTTATAACGAAGTTAAAAATAGAGTCCCTAGGGTTTCATTATAAACGTGTTTTACTGTAGATACAATACGTAAACACTAAAGAGTCCAGACTTTTTATTAGCCAAAACGAATACATGGATAGAACGAAGTCAATTATTTGACCCGACCGTTTCTCTATATAAGTCTATATATAACAATATAATGAAGTTGCTTTATAACGAAGTTAAAAATAGAGTCCCTAGGGCTTCATTATAAACATGTTTTACTGTAGATAAAATACGTAAACACTAAAGAGTCCAGACTGATTTTTATTAGCCAATGGCTACTGGGCCCCTGCTAATCTTCATCCCTGATGTCACACGTATATGCATAAGCAAGAAACAAGTGACGTCACATTAGCAATCACAATTATACTCCTGTAATCACATTTGGTCTCAAACTATGCTTAATAAAAAACATCAACCTGTAAATTCAGTGAATTCCTTGATCACCGGCCAGCAGGTTCTTTATTGTGAAATTTACTTTTGGTCAAAGGGCAAAAAAACTCCCAGGAAAACAAGCAAACCAACTCAGGTTAAAGATATGCATATCTCCCATCTCATGCATCTATGATGATACTTAACACAAGTTTTGGGATATAATGTTTCATAGTTTTAGAGAATGAGCGCAGACAAGAATTTTAGAAGGACAGAAACTCTAATTTAATATCCCCTCTTTCTTAAAAAAGCGAGGGATAAAAATGAAAACATAGGTTTGTTAGCAGTATAGTTTCTCTTACTACTTACATGTCCCGCAAAATGTCTGATACCGAACTCAGGTCGATCTCCTGAACATTTCTGGAAGATGTCATTTTTTCCATGTTTCTGTACAACTTTGTATACAAATCCAGTATCACTTCCTTGCTGAAATTTTGTTTCTTCATCAAGAATGACCAAAATTCCTGTCTTGATCTAAAAATACAAATGTTTACCATAAAACATGCTCGCACTTCACATGCATACATGAACTTGTTCATAGATTATTCCAAAAAGGTTTATAAAGTAGTTCTCGTTGCAAATAGCTAAATTGATGATGCAACGTTAAGCAACATTCAGCTACAACAACAAAAATAAGCTAGAACTGTCTTCTGGGATTTAAAATACCCTTGTCCCTTAATAAGATTTGACCTTGAGACCTTGACCTTTAACCTACACATCTAAACAAGATATGTGAAACATTCACTCATGTTGGCATGTACATTTGTTCCAAGTTTGATTAAAATCCATCCATACATGTATGTGTGAAAGTTATCAAGCAGGCGTAATTTCACATGGACAAACAGATAGACAGGCAGACAAACAGACAGACATAGATAGGCAGACACATGTCCAGACAGACAGACAGATGTTCACAGAAGGACAAACAGACAAAGTGACAGACAGACAGACAATTGATCAGACAGACAAACAAGGTGATTATTATATAACACTAATATTAACATTTCATCTAACATAGGCTGAAAATCTTGTCTGTTGGAGTGGCAATTGTGAGCCACCTGGGAAACTCAAAATAACGAGGGAGGAATCCAACAGTCTTAGTTGCTCAGCTGGTAGAGCACTTGTCTATAGTGCTGGAAGTCCAAAGTTTGATCCCCGCTCCAAACGCTTTAATTCTTTTCCTTTTTGTTACAAATATTTAATCATTGAACTGTCTAAAAATGGCGTTAATAGTGCTATAACTTCCACTACCATGCATAGCAAACTGAATAACATGCAATATGATTAGTTTGCTTTTTAAGACAATAGAAGTTATAGCACTATAAATGCCATTTCTACACAGTTCAATGGTTAATTTTTATATTTTTCATTATTTCAACATTTAATTTTAAATTTTGCTGTGTACAACATGCAATCCTTAGAACAGCCCAGCTATGACGCCACGCGTATAGAGGAAAGCAATTCTTGGAACAGCCCAGCTATAATGTCATGCGTATAGAGGAAAGCAATCTTTGGAACAGCCCAGCTATAATGTCACGCGTATAGAGGAAAGCAATCCTTGGAACAGCCCAGCTATGATGTCACGTGTATAGAGGAAAGCAATCCTTGGAACAGCACAGCTATGATGTCACGTGTATAGAGGAAAGCAATCCTTGGAACAGCCCAGCTATAATGTCACGCGTATAGAGGAAAGCAATCCTTGGAACAGCACAGCTATGATGTCACGCGTATAGAGGAAAGCCATCCTTGGAACAGCACAGCTATGATGTCACACGTATAGAGGAAAGCAATCCTTGGAACAGCCCAGCTATGATGTCACGCGTATAGAGGAAATCAATCCTTGGAACAGCCCAGCTATGATGTCACACGTATAATGGAAAGCCATCCTTGGAACAGCACAGCTATGATGTCACGTGTATAGAGGAAAGCAATCCTTGGAACAGCACAGCTATGATGTCACGTGTATAGAGGAAAGCAATCCTTGGAACAGCCCAGCTATGATGTCACGCGTATAGAGGAAATCAATCCTTGGAACAGCCCAGCTATGATGTCACACGTATAGAGGAAAGCAATCCTTGGAACAGCACAGCTATGATGTCACGTGTATAGAGGAAAGCAATCCTTGGAACAGCACAGCTATAATGTCATTCAATAGAGGAAAGCAATCCTTGGAACAGCACAGCTATGATGTCACGTGTATAGAGGAAAGCAATCCTTGGAACAGCACAGCTATTATGTCACACGTATAGAGGAAAGCCATCCTTGGAACAGCACAGCTATGATGTCACACGTATAGAGGAAAGCAATCCTTGGAACAGCACAGCTATGATGTCACGTGTATAGAGGAAAGCAATCCTTGGAACAGCCCAGCTATGATGTCACGCGTATAGAGGAAATCAATCCTTGGAACAGCCCAGCTATGATGTCACACGTATAGAGGAAAGCCATCCTTGGAACAGCCCAGCTATGATATCGATGTCACACGTATAGAGGAAAGCAATCATTGGAACAGCACAGCTATGATGTCACGTGTATAGAGGAAAGCAATCCTTGGAACAGCACAGCTATGATGTCACGAGTATAGAGGAAAGCAATCCTTGGAACAGCCCAGCTATGATGTCACGTGTATAGAGGAAAGCAATCCTTGGAACAGCACAGCTATGATGTCACGTGTATAGAGGAAAGCAATCCTTGGAACAGCACAGCTATGATGTCACGAGTATAGAGGAAAGCAATCCTTGGAACAGCACAGCTATGATGTCACCTGTATAGAGGAAAGCAATCCTTGGAACAGCCCAGCTATGATGTCACGAGTATAGAGGAAACCAAGAAAGTAGTGACGTCAATTTAGCAAATGTAATTATAGTCCTATAATCACATTTAGTCTCAAACAGAGTTTCTTATTACAAAACATTACAAATGTAAATATTTACCTATAATAATAAGCATTTTACTTACCCCAATAAGGAGTTCTATGGTTGGTTCATTATTATGAAATGTGACATCATCCAGATGGAGGCCGTCCTCCTCGTAGATGTGCCTCTCCATCGTAAATACCGTCTCATTCATGAAGTTCTGTAGTCGTTCATTCACTATATTGATACAAAGCTGCTCAAAACTGTTTACATGTAACTTCTCAAATCCGGCAATATCTAAAACTCCTATTTCTGTGCTTGAACTGAAATTATTCGAATCAAAGTACTGAAAGTACTGAAAGCATTATGATATTGGAACTAAAATTGGATATTTGAAAAGTAATTTTTATAAACCTCCACAGGTTCAAAGTTGTGACAATAATTGGAGCAATGGCAACTAAAATTCAGATTTTGCGACAGTTTCTATGCTATGGGTTGCCAATATGGCTGCCGAAATTTCCTTCATCTAAATCCAATTTTGACTGTTATAAGTTAAAAAAAGGCTGTCCACAAAGAGAAAGATTAAATCAAACAAGAGATGCATGGCCCGAAGATTATTAAGGCATAAACAACTTATTCGTTGAACAATAAACAATAAACAAATTTCACATACAAGAAACAAAAATGTTTCTTTGAAGTTTTGATTTAGTTTTTTTTTCATTTTTCGGCAACTAAAATTTTTGATTGGCACCTAAATTTTCTTAATGAAGACAAATCCACACTTACTCCAAGATTAAAAGTCACTCTCACGCCTGCTCCTTTAAGCTTAGTTATTTTTGGGGGTATAATAAATCAGCATTAAATAATTACAACTTTCAGAATATTTAACAAGAAATCTGTGTGCTACTGCTCACTTAGTATATCCCTGCTTTTAACATATGTTAGGATACAAACAAAATGTGAAGTAGATGTCTGGCAGACTTAAAATCAGTACTTGCTGTATGGGACCTCATATTTGACTGACTTACAAAATTTCAAGTGTCTGTAATTATTAGTAGTTGAGAAAACTGTTGCGAAAAATTTTTAACCACTGACCATATACTTGTTTGTTGAAAAACAAACTAAATCAGAAAACAGGATCAAGTAGATGTTCAGCAGACTTGAAATCTATACTTGCAGTATGGGACCTCATACTGAATTTGCATACAAAATTTCAATTGACTTTCATTGGTAGTTGCTGAGAAAACTGTTATAAAAATTTTCAAGCATTGACTGTAAATACTGAAAAAAAAAACTAAGTCAAGAAACAGGAAGTAGATGTCCGACAGACTTGACATCAGTACTTGCAGTATGGGACCTCATACTAAACTGACTTACAAGATTTCAATTGGCTGTGATGAGTTGTTGCTGAGAAAACTGTTACAAAAATGTTCAAGTATTGACTGTTAATGTTGAAAAATAAACTTAGTCAAGAAACAGGAAGTACATGTCTGACAGACTTGACATCAGTACTTGTGGCATGGGACCTCAAATACAAGATTTCAAGTGACTGTGATATGTAGTTGCAAAGAAAACTATTACGGAAATCTTTGTTTCAAGGATGGACAGAAGGACAAAGGTAAACAGTATAACCCCCCCCCCCTTTTCACAGTAGGAGTATAAATACATGTATGTGGTTCATCAGTATATACCATATAATTTGTGTATGTATCTTTGATAATATATTGTACCTTGTACTAGATCTGGAAGGGTGAAGGTCATGGTTAATTTGCCGGACTAGCCATCCAAACAGTCGTTCATATAAAGCTTTTGCTAAGGCATCTCTTCCATCTTCGGCTTGACTCTTACTCTTAAAGCAAACTATATCCTCCTCTATACAAAATAAAAAATAACAAGAATTGTAATTGTGGCAAACACAATGACAAAAGTCTTCCACCACACCAATATTTTTAACCCTCCTTATGACAACCAGAAGTTCCCTAGATGGCACATTTCCTTCTTTATACAAAATACAAAAAAAGATTCTTTGCAAAATAGATTCATTAATTGAATGGAGTTTTACATCCTAGTCAAGAATATTTCACTACTACTGAAACTTTACAAGCCATAGGTTTAGTGGTAGAAATTTTGACTTTTGTAGTGTACTCAGGGAGGGTTTTTTTATACACAATGCCTGCTTTGACACAGGGCATCGGTTTTTGCTTACCTTTCTGGAGCACCCAGTCTCACTTCTCTGGTGGAAGTTCACATGTTTAACCTCACTTGTCAGTGTCAAAGTTTTTATTTTGCTTCTGGATTGTGATTTGGACATGGTTTAGTATGTTTGTTTTTAATTTTCTCTACCATGACTTTCATTTCTAAATGTTGAAAGAGCATTTTCTACCTATGTTCAAGTCTTGATCAGACTCCAGTCAGGGTTTATACCCAAGACATCCCTCATACTAAGTAAGCACTCTACCAACTGAGTTATCGTAGTGGTCTTTACAAAGGCAGAGAACTTAGACTTATAATGAGTTTAGATAAGACCAATATTCTTTAATTTTTTACAATCACTTGACAAGTTGTAGATAAAGTTTTAGACTCAGATTGAAGATTAATAAAAAAAATATGTAACCTTTAACTACAAACATTTAACAGTCTTCATTCTAGAAGGGGGCATGGGTCAACTGACTCTTTATTTTGCTAAAGATCTAACTGTTATGGCTTCAGTGTGCTATATTTAAAATTACATATATGTAGCTAAAACTTTCTCTTGAGAGCCTTGACCTTTCCAATATGACCTTGGCTCAAGGTCATGACACATCTTTAGCCCATGAAGATTATGATTATTCATGTCAAGTTTTATGACAGTCATCCAAAGCAAATATGAGATATGACCCAGACACAATTTTACATGGACAGACAGACAGATGGACAGACAGACACAGTGATTCCTATACCCTCCTCAAACTAGTTTGCTGGGGGTATAAAATATTGATTTTATTTCTCAGACAAAAGTTTTTTGTGAAAATGGCCTCTGAAAACTTCCAAAATTGAACACTGATTACTGGTATATGTAACAACAAAATCTGACTTTCATGAGCAAAATTTCTAATGTTTGGAGTTTCTGCAAAATTATATTTAAAATAATTTTATCAAAAGAATTAAATGAAATAAGGCCAAACAAGATATTTGTGTGTTTCTGGTTTCCTAACCAACTCTATTTGAGTATAAGCCAACCCCAAAGTTTTTCCAATCCGATTTTACATCTTTAACTTTTGCAAAAATAATGAAAAAGACAATAAATAATACTGTAATAAGTTTTTACATATACACGATTGATATAACAGGTAGTAGTGTTGGTTTTTAATATACATGTATTTAATATTCTCTCTCACTTTGCAAAATATTTACGTTGCCAAAGACCAACAAGATTTCAGGAGAAAAAAAATACTTACTGACCCTTGTAGTTTTTGAAAGTGAAACCTGAAACACGTTTTTTTTGTTTGGCCTTATAATAATTAAAATTAACCAGGAGTTACAGGTATGACAAAGGGAGCTAACTCTTATGAAATCACATGAATGATGGTGCAATTCTAAAGCCAATCTTTAAGCAAGTGAATCCATCAAAGCATTTAATGAGAAAAACAAAACAATGCAAAAATAATTTATTAAAGCTAGGTAGGTCACCTGCTTAATTTAACTATCTTGTGACCAAAATAAGTTCAAAAACTAAAAATCAAAAAACAAAACAAAGCCAAAAAACAAATATTAGATTCTTAGATTAGGGGAACAGCTTAGTTTTACCGTCTTGTTTTGACTATCACACTGATTGTAAATGAAGCTTCATGATTTCATGAAAGAATTAGCTTTTTTATACACACACACATATACACATGTATATATACACAGATATACACACAAATACACATATATTTAAAGGCCAACTGGCTTTGAATCAGGTTCAAGCTCAACCAATATTATAACCAAATATGGTCTCCCTTTATGCTATCAAGTCAAATTATTTTAAGCCTTTGACACCATTCCTCAATCAAAACTAAAAACAAATTAAGGATTATTTAACATACATATTTTCTGTTACTGTCAAATGTTAAATAATTACAATTATGCTAAAAAAAGCTTAAAAAACTTTAAAACTGGCCTGGAACACACATCTATGGACAATCATAGTGAACTACAAGGTACATCTAAAATGTGATTGTCTGGTAACAAGCAAAGGTCAAAAACTGGAATGGTGAAATAGAGCTCAATACAATACAATACTCACTTGTACTTGCTAAAAAGAAATATACATAATCAACAAAAACCAAGAGATAGAGGTAATTGATGGATCGCTGACCATGCCCACAATGTTCCAACAAAGGCCACCATCACAGTACCAAATCAACGTCACAGCAAATAATAATGTACTAGTGTCAGTGATGTCATTAAATGGCGCAATTCAGGCCGAGTTTTCATTCTTTTTGTGTGTAGTTCAAGCATGCCAGGCCTTTGTTGGAACATTGTGGGCGTGGTCGGCAAAACATCAATTAGTGAAGGTAATAAATTTTGAAGTTATCATGTTTATAGAGGGCAGTACATGTATTAGACATGACCTTCTGATACCTAAGCCTTATATAATGTTTATAAAGGCCCTCAAAAAGTTTAAAAAGTTTCATAGTCATTATCACAATGTTGTTGATAAATATGATGTTTCTGTATCTAAAATTATCCTGGATATATTTGACGTCCCAAAGTTACATGCCCGTTTCATTCCCAATTTGATTTCACATGTGGCCAGTGTGGCTAGCATAACAGAAATTGCTCACCCCTCAGAGCACTTAGTGTCACTTCCCTGGTGGAAAGTCACATGTTCAACTTTATTTGCCAGATTTCAAAATTTTTACTTTGTTTTTTGGATTGTGATTTGTAATTGTTGGATTAATTAAATTTTTAATTTACAGAGACAGTGTTACATTGTGCCATAGATATTACAACTTTAGGCTTATCAAGGCCCTCAAAAACGTTTTATGGTGGTCATCACAGTATCGTTGATGAATATTATGTCTCTGTATTCAAAATTATCCTTGATATATTTGATGATTTGATAGTTCAATATTGCTTCCATTCTCAATTTTGCACATGGGTGTGTAGCTACCTAAACAGGAGATGCTTACTCTTCCTGAGTACCCAGTCTCACTTCCCTGGTGGAAGTTCACCTTAATTTGCCAGTTTTAAATTTGAGAATAGATCAGTTTTTAATAGGATACTGTGAAGCTAACATCTTTTGTGTTGGTCATGTGTTAAATCTATTTTGGTTTGAATCTTTTTTATAAGCAGCCAATTTGAAAAAACTGCTTCTCCAATAGCAGCTCGTTTTCTTAAAATGTTTCACATAGTTATTCTTACAGACTAAATATAAGTCAATCATTTTATTAGAATTACTTTTGAACCTATGCTTTCTTTTAGGAACCAGTATTAGATACTGCCAAAAATCTATTCATATTCCAATATTCAAGCATTCATTTCAGCTCTAGTTTGATTTTTTAATGAGCAGTTCAGAATTGCGAGCCATTATGAAATTTTCACAATTTTTGTTAAAATTATATAATCAGGGGAGATAAATAGAATATTAAATATTAAAATTTCTGAATAGTAATGTAAGTTTTTGATGAAGTTGTTGATAGTATTTCTTATCTGGATCATTCAATGTTGTTTAATGAGCAGACATGGCCGAGTGGTACTGTCACTGGCTTTCAAAGTCCAGGATTGTGGGTTCGAACCTCACTTGGGACTTAAAAATTTTTGAGGTGATTTTCATCTCCTGCCCATACTAGAGCTGTAAAAAGCTCGTCACTCAGTAGTTTTTCCAGATGAGACTAAAAATTGGGGTCCCGTGTCTCAGTGCACGTTAAAGATGTCACCTCTGTTAGAGTTTAAAAAAAAGTAGGCCACCTGTGGCGGCTACAGAGGAGGCTTACAATCAGAAGCCATTGACACAGACTGGGCAACGTAATTAACATAAATATACATACCAGAGAAAGTAGTCGTACTGGCTATCAAGGCGTGTCCTAGAACAGTGGCGTCCACCATCAACAACTCCGCAGCTGTAAAAAATATCAATAAAATACAGATATAGACAGGGATTTTGTTTGCCTAAAATAAACAAGAGGCCCATGGGCCTTAACGCTCACCTGAGGAAGAGTACATATCTTATGCAGAGGTTCAATGGTCAATGACATTAATAAAAGAGAAATCAAAATTTTCAGCAGTAAGGGCCAATAATATGCAAGTATTTTTGCAAATTAATTATAATAATTATTATATAAGTATGCTATATATAACATATTTAAAGTCTAGCTACAATATATTATTTATAAATAGCTAAAACATCTGTATATTAAAATGTGCATTAGGCCAATACCTACAATATTCCAATATACATGCCTATACAAAGAGTTTATAGTTTTTGAGATAATTAACCATTTAAGTATTTGTTTGCATCTATGACCTTGACCTTTGAACCTATGACCTTCATTCATATATCAAAATGATTGTTGTGCAAATGCCTACAATATTCCAATATACATGCCTATACAAAAAGTTTATAGTTTTTGAGATAATTAACAATTTAAGTATTTGTTTGCGTCTATGACCTTGACCTTTGAACCTATGACCTTCATTCATATATCAAAATGATCGTTAGGCCAATACGTACCTTATTCCAATATACATGCGTATACAAAAAGTTTATAGTTTTTGAGATAATTAACCATTTAAGTATTAGTTTGCATATATGATCTTGACCTTTGAACCTATGAACTTCATTCATATATCAAAATGATCGTTGTGCAAATGCCTAAAATATTCTAATATAAATGCCTATACAAAAAGTTTATAGTTTTTGAGATAATTAACCATTTAAATATTTGTTCACAGCTACTACCTTGACCTTTGAACCTATGACCTTCATTCATATATCAAAATGATCGTTAGGCCAATACCTACAATATTCCAATATACATGCCTATACAAAAAGTTTATAGTTTTTGAGATAATTAACCATTTAAATATTCGTTCACAGCTACGACCTTGACCTTTGAACCTATGACCTTCATTCATATATCAAAATGATCATTAGGCCAATACCTACAATATTCTAATATACATGCCTATACAAAAAGTTTATAGTTTTTGAGATAATTAACCATTTAAGTATTTGTTCGCGTCTATGACCTTGACCTTTGAACCTATGACCTTCATTCATATATCAAAATGATCGTTAGGCCAATACCTACAATATTCGACTATACATGACTATACAAAAAGTTTATAGTTTTTGAGATAATTAACTATTTCAGTACTTGTTTACATCTGTGACCTTGACCTTTGAACCCATGACCTTTATTTATATATCAAAATGACCATTGTGCCATTACCTACAATATTCTGATATACATGCCTATACAAAAAATTCATAGTTTTGCAGATAATTAACTATTTTGGTATTCTTGGACATCTGTGACCTTGACCTTTGAACCCATGACCCTGATCTATGTATCAAAAAGATCGTCATGTCAATACCTACAAATAACTGAAAATCCTGCGCCATTATCACAAGAAATGTTAAAAAAATAGCATTTTTTATCAAAGGTCAGAAACTGGGACATGACCTTGACCTTCGACCTTGACATCAATTGGAAGAAAATTGCAAGACAAGATCAACAGTGAAAACTCCATACAATTATCTTCAGCCGTTATGAAGTTATAACAATAAATGTCTCATTTTAAAAATTAGGTAATTTTACGCAAAAAACGCGTAACCTATTTTTCGTCTAATTTTCATGAAAAACACAATTTTAATGTTCCCAGGTATGCTGAATCCAAATATCCAATCAAAATTTGCCTGCACCTTTTGGTTTCAGAGAAGATTTTTTTGTCTTTTTGCTATTTTTAGTAACAGCGGCCATCTTGTTGGGCGTGGCCAAACCCTGAACACAATTTTGAAAGGCTGTTACCCAGGCATGATAATCACCAAGTTTCATCAAATATGGCCCAGTAGTTTTGGAGGAGAAGATTAAAATGTAAAGTTTACACACGACGGACGACGCACGACGGACGACGCACGACGGACGACGCACGATGGACGACGGACGACGGACGGTGATAGATTGCAATAGCCTTTGGCTCAGGTGAGCTAAAAAGGTAGTTTACCCTGGGGAAAAAAACTAAATTTCACCACTAAACAGATATAGACATTGATTTTGTTCCACTAAAATTACTAATGAATAAAGGTAGTTTACTCAGGCCCGTATTCAGGGGGGGGGGTGCGAGGGGTGCGAATGCACCCCCCTTTGAAAACCATTAAGCACTATTAAAGCCTCGTTAAAAATCATTTACCACTATTAAACCTGAAAACATACATGTATAATTAAGTCGCCGAAACGAAGTACACAGTCTTACTTTAATTAGCCGCTTCAAATGCGCAATTATTATTTGACCTACTTTCATGGTTGAGTGATTTTGCCTGATCATTACTTGATCGTTAAAGAGAGAGTTTTGAAACTTGGGACATATCCGTGTTCCGTATTCTGTTCCGTATCCTTGTCAAATTTAGATTTTATTAAACCGAGGTTTCTTCCACAGTAACCTATGCAGCTTATGATCTAAAATGAATGACTTAAAATTTGCCATTGAGTCAAACAACAAGAAAAGAGTTCAAGAAATTGTTGAACATAACCGTAAAAAATTAAGTATACACCAATTTTCAACACAGCAGTTATCTGAACTGGAACAGGATGAGTTGGGTGCTGCACTGATGCCATTTGATATTCCAATTGTTGAACACGAGGCATTTCCAGTGAAAACTCTTGGAAATGGAAATTGTTTGTTTAATTCTGTGTCATTTTTATTAAGCGGTTCATATGCTTTAGCAAACATCTTAAGGATGATGACAGCTGCAGAAATTTACATTAATGCCGATAAATATTCTAATCACCCAAAATTCCTGATGGCTGCAGATTGTCCAGAGATAACATATGACAGCAGTAATTTGTTTTCAATTGTGCTGAGAGATGAAGCCAGTGTTATAAGTGACCCAGTTAAAGCTATTGAGAAGGAAGCTTGGATGACATGTACAGATAGACAATGGTCTGGTATGGTTGATGTAATGGGTCTTGCTTCAGTCATAGGCAATAATATTTGGTCTGTATACCCAGATTGTAACAATAACATCAGACCTATTATCAGTGGTGTAGTTAAACCACTTATTACATCAAACAATCAAAATACCATATTTATAATGTGGTCAAGAGATGGAAATTTGGACAACACACATGGAAGACCATTTGAACCAAACCATTTTATTCCAATTGTATATAAACCTGCCAATCCATATGAACTACATCAGCAAAGGGATGATCAATTATTGCCACCTACCAAGAAAATGAAAGTAAATAGTGAATATGATGGAGGTAAAATATGTTTTTACACAGTTCTTTTAAAAAGATTTAAGTTTTGTGCCCTTTTAATATAATTTCCCTCGAATTAAGACGGTCACTCTAAACTGCAGAAAGCAGGACAACCCCATGAAAACCATCAACCTACGGTAAGGTCAGTGAATCAATTCTCAGATATGGTTGGTTGATTATAATGTTGTTTAACGTCGCATCAGCAATTTTTTCTGCTATTCGTGACGAGAGCAAGTTTTAATCTAAGGGTTATGTAAGAAGTTCATTTATAAATGCATGTGGCATGCATGTGTGTTTATAGTCTGCATGGCACTACCACGCACTCGGGGCGACTTTTTGTAGCGGTCTGGGTAGCTCAGTGGTAGAGCACTCGCCTATAGTGCGGGAGGTCCCGGGTTCGATCCCCGGTCCGACCCTGCATTTTTTCTCCCTCCTGTTACATTTTTAAGGTGCCAGCTTACCGGGTCGGTATGCCGCAGACAAACGTTCCACTCCCCAGTCACATTATCCTGGCACCGGATGAACCAGTCAAAAATCCTCTTGATACTGCTCGCCAGGCGAGGAAGCAGTATCTCAAGTTTTAGTTTTATTATGACTCGGCCATGGTTTGAACCCTCCCAAAAAATAATAACAATAATAATAATAAAAAAAATAATAATAATAATAAAAAAAAAAAAAAAAAAAAAAAACAAATAAAGATAATATTAATAATTAAAAAAAAACACACACACACCCCAAAAAAATGCAGGTGTTTAAAATGTGCAGTATGTGAAACAATGCTTCTTAATGATAACACAATACACATCTTATTACAACCTTGAAATAAACATGTGGCTTTAAATATTATGCGATGTGGTTAACTGGTTTATGGACATCAAATCATCCACCAAGAGCTTTATTTTTGTAGGGTGATAGAAACATTCAATATTACTGCAAAAGCCAAAAACAAAGCAAATGTTTCAATGCCTAATATAATTAAATCCAAACATAACAGAACGTAGCAAAGGCCCCAAATCAATTACATAGTATAACATGCAAACTTTGACAAGAGGTGAGTTGAGTTGAGTAATGGTGTTTAACGTCCCAGTCAAGAATATTTCGCTTATATCGAGACGTCGCCAGCTATAGGCGAAATTGCAGTACTGTTGCCAGTGCGTTGCGCTGATGGAATTATACAGCAGGGTTCTTTATCGTGCCACGCCTACCGTAAAAGGGGACCTCGTTTATTTTAAGTTCTCATCTGAAAGAACCGTGACTTTCATTTCGTAATCCCGAGTGCTTGGCGAAAGAACAGTCACAACCCACTCTCAAGTCTTGGGTCAGACCCGCGACCTCCCACTTACGGAGCGAGCACTCTACCAACTGAGCTATCGCAGTGGTCTTTGACAAGAGAAATGCACCCGGGTGTTTCAGAAATTCAAATATTCTGAATTTTCAATTTTTAGATCAAGAAATTGAAATCCAAAATAAACTTAAAAATAAGTCTAACTACATTTGCACTACTGATGAGGAATTATATTCAGATAAGGTGTTGCAAAATTAAGTGGTATATTTACAAATTATACCGGCTGTTATAGCCATACACCAATACACAAATACATCAACAAATGAAACTGTGTATTCATTATTTCTTATTTAATATTTATTATACTTCAAAACAGAGAATGTTGAAATAGAAGCAGAAGACGCTCAGATGGAAACAGCGAATGCTCATATCGAAAACGTTTTTCACCGGATCGATGACGAAACTCATGCTGCTCCAAATATTGAACAGAAATATAAGGTTGACCTTGGTAGAATTTTAAACTGTTCGATGACACCAAAAGAATGCCTAAATGCAATACAAAGATTAAGTGACGCAGAAAAGTATCATTTACTGACAAACCATATTAAGTTAACACCAGGACAAATATTCCCATCTACTTTTATTCATGGATGTTACAGGTCTTTCAAACCAAAGATGATAGAAGGATATACATGGGCAATTTATAGTCCATGTCTTGATGGTGTATTCTGCCTTCATTGCAGTTTATTTTGTAGAAACAGAGAAAATAAAAGCAATTTTGTGAACAAGCCATTCACACAGTGGCACAAAATTAAAGAAAAACTTAACGAGCATACAAATTCTAAATATCACATGGAATGTGCCATTGATTCTGCAAACTTTGTGTTGAAACACGAACAGCCAGAGAGAACACTTCCTTTTATTGTTAACGACGAGAAAAGGGTCAGGTGCAAAGAAAACAGACATATTTTAAAAATGATTGCTAAGACGATTTTGTTTTGTGGAAGACAAAACATAGCATTAAGAGGAGACATTGAAAATATAAAAGATTCTTCAAAGAATCCTGGTAACTTTTTAGCTTTGCTGAAAGTTTTAAGTGAATCGGACGCACTTTTAAAAAAACATTTGGAACATCCTACAGCCAAAAATAGCACATATTTGTCACCATCCATACAAAACGAACTTATATCAATAATAGGGTCAATGATCAAGCAGAATATTATTGATGAAATACAAAAAGCAAAATATTATGCAATAATGGCGGATGAAGTCGAATCTCACAACAAGGAAATCCTTCCACTGTGCATTCGATTTCTGGATGAAAACCAAAATATTAGAGAGGAATTTTTAGAGTTTATTATGCTGGAAAGGATAACTGGAGAACATATCGCTGGAAAAATACTAGCAGGTTTGGAGGCAATGAATATTCAAGTCCGGAATATGAGAGGTCAGTCATATGACGGTGCACCTAACATGTCAAGTGAATCTATAGGGGTACAAAAAATTATAAGAAAGCATGCTCCCCTTGCAACATACACTCATTGCTGTAGCCATGTACTAAACTTGGTCATCGTCCATTCATGTAAACTGCCATCAATTAGGAATGTCATTGACAAAATGAAAGCAGTATGTTTATTTTTTAATAACAGTCCAAAGAGAGAAGGCCTATTGAAAGCAATAATCTTAAGAGATATACCTGATACTAACAAGAGAAAACCATTGTTGAATTTGTGTGTCACCAGATGGGCTGTTCGCCATGAATCGTATAAGCATTTTTATCAAGCCTATGTTTATATGGTTAAGGCGTTTGAAGTCATTGCATATGGAATGCATGAAGATTTAAATCAGATGGAACTATTCAAGGACTGGAACAATGATTCCAAAAAAGATGCGTCAGGACTGCTTCAAAGTATAACATCTTTTGATTTTATTATCAATTTTTTGATATTATACATGACCCTGGCAAGACTAGATGAGATAACGAAGAGTCTTCAAGAAAAAGAGTTGGATATTTTGGGTGCAATTCAGAAAGTAAGTTACATATTCGCACATTGTATTTTCAATTTACAAAAAATCTTATAACTAATGAATATAAAACGAACTATTATGTGTAGACTACGCCATGAATTTCTTTTTTGTTCTTTGCTGTAAGCACATTAAATCATAATTAAGGACCTAATGGATTTGTTTTGAATATATGACATTGCCACTCAAATATGGCGGTCACAAATGCTAATTTAAAAAAATAACAACAAAAGGAACATAGAAAGGTATGACAGTACGATACTCTTCACTAGATGGATACCTCAAATCAAACCTTAGGATAAAGGTTTTTGGTCTATAATTTAATATATGTTTTGGAGAACTCATTAAGATCTTTTTGATCAATTTCACTTTGATTTGCAGTGAGTATATATTCTTTGTATCACGATGTTATCTCAGCAAAACCTAATTCATTTGGAACGGTTTATTTCAGATAAGTAAAGTGCAAGAAGACTATGTCACAATGAGGGAGAATTTCAACCCACTATTTCAGAATTGGTTTGATCAAGCAGTAAGGATGGCTGAAAAGGTAAAAAGCTATCTGGTTATATAGCAAAAACGCTCATCCTTCACTTACTCTTTGTGTCATTCCATACCACATGCTAAAGTTTGGAATCAAAGTTTTTTAACTGAATTTCTTGACAACACATGTTATCCTAATGGGGATTAACATATAATCACTTCACTCTTTTTGTGAGGAATCTAAAAACACTGAAGAATTAACAATTGTTAACTGTTTATTTGGCATCTGTGAATTTCTAACAAGGATTTTTAATATAAAATCTCACAAAATATTAATTATAGAATTGTAAATAGAAAATATGTTGATGAAAGAGAAATGTTTTGCTCATTCAAAATCTCTTTATTGTAATTGCAAAATTAAATACCTAAAATATCAACGAATTGAACTATATTAATCTGCAGCATAATATCATAGTGGATAAACATTTGGAGTTCCTTATTGTTATTACTTTGATGTTACCTTTTCAGGTTGGTGAAACACCTACTTTGCCAAGGATTGCCAAAAGACAAGAGCATAGGTCCAATACCCCTGTTGAAAACTGTGAGATTTGTGAAAAACAACCATGTCATCATCAGGTTCTTCAATATTACCAAAGAAATGTAGCTGTACCATTTGTTGACCATATAAAAATGGAATTAAAGGAAAGATTTTCAGGTAATCAGGATATAAGTATATTATCTTTCTGAAAATATTAGTATGAGTTACTAGTATTTGGTAACAGATGTTTAGTAATATTCCTATTTCAAATTGAGGTGAAAATTAAAGTTTCATTTAAAACACTAAATTCTATATTGGAAACAATATAAATTCAGTGTGTTTCATATATTGTGGCCATTCACTTTTCGACCAATTTTATGTATATGTAATTCACTTTATAACAGGTATTTATTATTATTTCAGAGTTTTCGGTCAAGAGTTCATTACTAATAGGACTTGTTCCATCAGTTATCAAGACCAAAGTTGATTCTAACCTTGATGAAGCGATAGAGATGTATGGTGACGATCTTCCATCTGTAGAAACATTTGGAACAGAACTTATTCTTTGGAAACAGAAATGCGTTGAAACTAAAAACACTCCCTCAACTCTCATTGATGCATTGAAGATTTGTGATAAGGACCGGTTTCCAAACATATATGTTCTGTTACAAATAGCATGTACTCTACCTATCACAAGCTGTTCTTGTGAACGAGGGGCAAGTTCACTCAAAAGGCTAAGAACATACATGAGGGCATCTATGACCGAAAATAGATTAACCGGCCTTGCTTTGATGCACATTCACTATGCAAAACTAGTTGTTCTCGATAAGGTTGTTGATGTATTCGCCAAAAAACACCCAAGAAAAATGGAACTTCAAAACATCATATTTGACTACTAATTGTTCATTAAAATACTCCAAAATGCACCATTTTGCGTTTCTTTTTCAAAAAATTTCTGGGGGGGCATGCCCCCAGACCCCCCTAGTAAGGCGCACCTGCGGTGCGCAACCGCGCCGTTGGTGCGTGTAACAACATTCTTCAAATTTGCACCCCCTTTCTAAAATACATGTACCTGCCTACGGGCCTGTTTACCCTGGGGATAAAAAACTAAATTTTCCCAATTTGACCACTAAACAGATATAGAAAGTGATTTTGTTCGCCTGAAATTACTAATGAATAAAGGTAGTTTACCCTGGGGAAAAATGGCTAAATTTTTTCCCAATGTGACCACTAAACAGATATAGACAGTGATTTTGTTCGCCTAAAATTACTAATGAATAAAGGTAGTTTACCCTGGGGAAAAATAACTAAATTTTCCCAATTTGACCACTAAACAGATATAGAGAGTGATTTTGTTCGCCTAAAATTACTAATGAATAAAGGTAGTTTACCCTGAAGAAAAATGGCTAAATTACCCCAATTTGACCACTAAACAGATATAGACAGTGATTTTGTTCGCCTAAAATTACTAATGAATAAAGGTAGTTTACCCTGAAGAAAAATGGCTAAATTACCCCAATTTGACCACTAAACAGATATAGACAGTGATTTTGTTCGCCTAAAATTACTAATAAATAAAGGTAGTTTACCCTGGGGAAAAATGGCTAAATTTTCACAATTTGACCACTAAAATTCCCAAAACAAGTGATATACATGAACTAGCAAATTAAATCAATTTGTCCTAATCCACAACATTTTAGATATTGCAATGAGAACCTTAAGCTATTGCAAGCAATTTGCCACTATAAAAGTTTGCTAAATTTCAGAACTTAATATTTTCTAAATTCAAAAGGAAGAAGGTATTTTTTTTTTAAATGTTACAAAATTACTGGTAGAGATTTACAGTAAAATCTCAATCATGGGTCTATCACTTCTTTTTGGTAATGGTTGGTTGGTTGAATGTCGCATCAGCAATTTTTCAGCTATTCATGACGAGAACTATTTTATTCATCTCTATGGATTAATCTATGAACAAGTTCATGTATGCATGTGAAGTGCAAGTGTGTTTTATGGTCTGCCTTGTACTAGCGTGCACTCAGGGCGACTTTCACCTGCTAGCTCATCGAGTCAGTACGTCACAGACAAGCGTACCACTCCCCCAGTCACATTATACTGACACCGGGTGAACCAGTAAAGGGCAATGGCAAGGAAAATTGACTTTCCCACATGTGGTCTGAGCGCGGCTTAAACTCACAGCGGTGAGATACCCTGGATTTGTAGACTAGGGTCTTATCCATTTGGCCATTTTGAACTCTGTACAAGAGGTAAGATTATTCCATTTGGTAAAGTTCAATGTATATGTTTACATCCTATTGAAGCAACTAAAACTTTTCCAATACATTTTAGAAGGGAAACAAAGCCTGATTACTAGTATTCAACACTGACTTGTTAATAAGGAATGTTTGATAATAATTACTAAGTTAAATGCAACAGAAAGGAGAAAACATGCAGGTTTGGAACAGGGATTGCACTATAGGCAAGTGCTCTACCAACTGAGCTACGTACCCAGACTGCATCAGTCAGGACCAGTGGCCAAGTGCTTTATTAGAAGCCTCCTCAATCTAATCCTTACAGTGGAGTTTTATCTTTGATATCTAGTTCACTAGTGGAGTGAGACCAAGTGTTCTGGAAGACTTTAATATATTACCAAGTGACAGTGGAGTTTTATCTTTGATATCTTAAGTTCACTAGTGGAGTGAGACCAAGTGTTCTGGAAGACTTTAATATATTACCAAGTGACAGCAGAGTTTAATCTTTGATATCTGAAGTTCACTAGTGGAGTGAGACCAAGTGTTCTGGAAGACTTTAATATATTACCAAGTGACAGCAGAGTTTAATCTTTGATATCTGAAGTTCACTAGTGGAGTGAGACCAAGTGTTCTGGAGGACTTTAATTTATTACCAAGTGACAGCAGAGTTTAATCTTTGATATCTGAAGTTCACTAGTGAAGTAAGACCAAGTGTTCTGGAAGACTTTAATATATTACCAAGTGACAGCAGAGTTTAATCTTTGATATCTGAAGTTCACTAGTGGAGTGAGACCAAGTGTTCTGGAAGACTTTAATTTATTACCAAGTGACAGCGGAGTTTTATTTTTGATATCTAGTTCACTAGTGGAGTGAGACCAAGTGTCCTGGAAGACTTTAATATATTACAAAGTGACAGTGGAGTTTTATTTTTGATATCTAGTTCACTAGTGGAGTGAGACCAAGTGTTCTGGAAGACTATAATATATTACAAAGTGACAGTGGAGTTTTATCTTTAATATCTAGTTCACTAGTGGAGTGAGACCGAGTGTTCTAGAAGACTGTGGGGTATTTATATAATATATTACCAAGAGACAGCGTTGCTTTATCTTTAATATCTAGTCCACTAGTGGAGTGAGACCGAGTGTTCTGGAAGACTGTGGGGTATTTATATAATATATTACCAAGAGACAGCGTTGCTTTATCTTTCATATCTAGTCCACTAGTGGAGTGAGACTGAGTGTTCTGGAAGACTGTGGGGTATTTATATCATATATTACCAAGTGACAGCGGTGCCTTATCTTAAATATCTTATTCACTAGTGGAGTGAGACTGAGTGTTCTGGAAGACTGTGGGGTATTTATATAATATATTATTAAGTGACAGCAGTGTTTTTGTTTTTGATATCTTATTCGCTAGTGAAGTGAGACCAAGTGTTCTGGAGGACTGTGGGAGTATTTATACAATATATTACCAAGTGACAGCGGTTCTTTATCTTTGATATCTAGTTCACTAGTAGAGTAATCCGTCTCTACAAACTGGATCTCTGTCAGGTGTAAAATAGCAGCCAGAATTGAATGCATAACATTGATATCCTGTAATAGATAAAGTTATAATGAGCTACCATACTTAGTAAGTCATTGGGACTTTTTATCAACAGGGATCTTTTACCTTTTAACCAATATGGAATCAAAAATTCTGCAAATTTGCACCATAAACATTTTCAAAAACATACCACCAGAGCAGTCTCTCAAACTTGTATGTGAATGTGGCTATAGGGCCTTGTGACTTTGAAAATTAGTAATCAAAAATTACGAAATGAAAAATACCTTTACTTTTTTATAAAACTCTAAAATGGACAGATGAAAACATGATGATTAAAGAACTTAAAAATTACTGATCCATATATGTAATTTTCATTTGTTTCTAAGTTGATTTATCAAAAAAGATGATTTTTTATCTTTAATTTTACCATACTTAGTAGTACAGTTTTTGTTGTTGTTTTTTGTAATTGTGAAAATCACCTTGGCGTTATATATAATATTTCAAATTGTGAATAGGGCCATATATTGGCCCCAAACAAGGCCAAGCAAGAACCCTGACCACACACATGTAACTGGGCATTGATCATGTAGTATGCTGGGGAACACCTCTGATGAGGGTTTCTAAGGTTACTGTTTTTGCAAATACCTTCTTTTTTATATAATAAAAACAATTACCGCTTCGTCAAGTCCAAGCTGCCTTAACACTGCCATCTGTTCTGTGTACATTTTAGCATAAGTCTTGGAAGCATCTTTTTCTAACAATGTCAAATCACTTTTCATAATCCTAAAACAAATATAAGTAATTGTTGTTACTGAAGTATCTATATAAATTGACGAATCGCTGGCCACGCATACTATGATCTGATAAAAGGTCTACATGCTTGAATTACACGCAAAAAAAATGATAACTCTGTCTGAATTGTGCAGTTTAACGACATCACTGACACTAGAACATCATTAGTTGCCGTGATGCTGCTTTGGTACCATGATGGCAGCCAGTGTCAGAACATTGTGGGTATGGCTGACAATACTTCAATTAAAAGGCTTCTTCTGTCATCAAGTATAAATATATAAATTTATTGTTTTTGTGTGGATCCAAATTCAAATACTGGTAACATCTAGATCCCCTCTTAAAATTAAAATCCATTCTGACATGCTCTAGTATAGGAGTTTGTCAGTTCACTTGCCAAAGTCAGTGATTTATTCTTGGAACTCCAGATTTCTCAATCATCCTTGAACTGCTTCAGTCTTAGTATAAACTAGATAAGTCTAATGGGAGACAATTAGTGAATTACCCTTACCCCCTTTCTCAAGCCCCGTCCCTAACATTGCCGAGCTGTTATTTCTAAGATTTAACCTAATGACCTTGACCCTTGACCTATGCATCAAAATTTGGTATTTGACACACTGTCCCACACACTGCAGTTTACATTTGTTCCAAGTTTGATTAAAATCTGTCCATTGACATAGAACACATTGAATAGGCATGATTTTTGGGGGACGGCCAAACAGACTGAGAGGGTGATTCTTATATATCCCCCTAAACTTTGTTTGCAGAGGGTATATTATAATACACTTTACTAGGGCATAAAACACCGTTGTTTTATTCCACTCTAACAAGTAAGTTTTCACTCATTTTGATTTTAATTTAACTAAGTCTCTATACAATTATACCTATTTCAGTCAGAAATATAATCAATTGAAAAAGTTGGTCCCTTTACTTTGATTTTTTACTGGCACTCCAGTAACCTCTACCACCCCAGATCTGACCATCTCGTTATAGGTCAAAGAATTTAGACCGGAGACAAAAAATCCTTCATTCCTCTGATGCAATCCTTCTGCTTCTGCCTCTTAGTGGCCACCATCAACAAGTTGAATATCCTGCCACGTTGAGTGGCCACCATCAACAAGTTGAATATCCTGCCACGTTGAGTGGCCACCATCAACAAGTTGAATATCCTGCCACGTTGAGTGGCCACCATCAACAAGTTGAATATCCTGCCAGGTTGAGTGCTCAAATCATTTGTATAAAAGACTGCCTGCATGGTCTGACAGTGTTCTGTATAAATGTATTTATATTAAAAACTATACACACTTGTCAACATCTAAGGTGATACTCTGTTAAGTTTTGATTTAAAGGCACTGGTCTATTTTGCCGAGACCGAAGCTGGTAATTTTGCCGAGGCCGTATCTGCTGGTAGCTGGTACCTTACCTGTATCGCTCTGGATTACTAAGGTAAAGTTCAAAGGTCAAAGAATACAGACTGGAGAGTAAAAACAACATTATTCCTCTGATCCAATTGGCATATCACCGGCCATGCCTATTATGTTCCGACACTTCCACCATTACGGTACCAAAGGAGCGTCATGGCAGCTAATGACGTACTAGTGTCAGTGACGTCATTAAGCGGCTCAATTCAGGCCGATTAGTTTTAATTTTTTTGCGTGTAAATCAAGCATGCCAGCCCTGTGGGAGTGGCCAACAATCTGTCAATTCTTACCTGTACGTTTCTGGATTATTAAGGTAAAGCTCTTCCAACTGTTGCTTAGACGCCCCAGCAAATAAAGAGTAAAAGATGTGGAAATTCCCCTCATGCTCATTCTGATTAACAACTCGTGATTTCTCCAACATGTAATCTCTGACAGTCCCTGAAAAAAAGATTATATAAATTAAAATTAAATCTTATGTGGTAATTGAATCATGTGTTTTTCTTACAGACACAGACACACTAAAGAAAGATACAGGGCTTGAACCCGGGGCTGGTAAACAGGACTAGAACCCGAGACTGGTAAACAGGGCTAGAACCCAGGACTGAAAAACAGGGCTAGAACCCGTGACCGGTAAACAGGGCTAGAACCCGGGACCGGTAAACAGGACTAGAACCCGGGACGGGTAAACAGGGCTAAAACCTGGGACTGGTAAACAGGGTTAGAACCCAGGACTGGTATGCAGAGCTAAAACCAAGGACCTGTAAACAGAGCTAGAACCCCCGACCAGAAAACAGGGCTAGAACCTGGAACTGGTAAACAGGGCTAGAACCTGAGACTGGTAAACAGGGCTAGAACCTGAGACTGGTGAACAGGGATAGAACCTGGGACTGGTAAAAACTACTAGCTAACAGAGCTAGAACCTGGGACTGAAAAACAGGGCTAGAACCGGGGACTGGTAAACAGGGCTAGAACCCGGGACTGGTAAACAGGGCTAGAACCTGAGACTGGTGAACAGGGATAGAACCTGGGACTGGTAAAATACTAGCTAACAGAGCTAGAACCTGGGACTGAAAAACAGGGCTAGAACCGGGGACTGGTAAACAGGGCTAGAACCCGGGACTGGTAAACAGGGCTAGAACCTGGGACTGGTAAACAGGGAAAGAACACAGGACTGGTAAACAGGAAAAGAACACAGGACTGGTAAACAGGGCTAGAACCCGGGACTGGTAAACAGGGCTAGAACCCGGGACTGGTAAACAGGTCTAGAACCTGAGACTGGTAAACAGGGCTAGAACCCAGGACTGGTAAACAGGGCTAGAACCTGAGACTGGTAAACAGGGCTAGAACCCAGGACTGGTAAACAGGGCTAGAACCCAGGACTGGTAAACAGGGCTAGAACCCGGGACTGGTAAACATGGCTAGAACCCAGGACTGGTAAACAGGGCTAGAACCCAGGACTGGTAAACAGGGCTAGAACCCAGGACTGGTAAACATGGCCAGAACCCGGGACTGGTAAACAGGGCTAGAACCTGGGACTGGTAAACAGGGCTAGAACCTGGGACTGGTAAACAGGGCTAGAACCTGAGACTGGTAAACAGGGCTAGAACCTGAGACTGGTAAACAGGGCTAGAACCTGGGACTGGTAAAAACTACTAGCTAACAGAGCTAGAACCTGGGACTGAAAAACAGGGCTAGAACCGGGGACTGGTAAACAGGGCTAGAACCCGGGACTGGT
The DNA here is from genome assembly GCA_021292105.1 of Anadara kagoshimensis. Classification (NCBI taxonomy): domain Eukaryota; kingdom Metazoa; phylum Mollusca; class Bivalvia; order Arcoida; family Arcidae; genus Anadara; species Anadara kagoshimensis. The sequence continues at coordinate 32,456,811 of CM037867.1, read as the reverse complement.
AAACAGGGCTAGAACCTGGGACTGGTAAACAGGGCTAGAACCCAGGACTGGTAAACATGGCTAGAACCTGAGACTGGTAAACAGGGAAAGAACACAGGACTGGTAAACAGGGAAAGAACACAGGACTGGTAAACAGGGCTAGAACCCGGGACTGGTAAACAGGGCTAGAACCTGAGACTGGTAAACAGGGCTAGAACCCAGGACTGGTAAACAGGGCTAGAACCCAGGACTGGTAAACAGGGCTTGAACCCGGGACTGGTAAACATGGCTAGAACCCAGGACTGGTAAACAGGGCTAGAACCCAGGACTGGTAAACAGGGCTAGAACCCAGGACTGGTAAACATGGCTAGAACCCGGGACTGGTAAACAGGGCTAGAACCTGGGACTGGTAAACAGGGCTAGAACCCGAGACTGGTAAACAGGGCTAGAACCTGAGACTGGTAAACAGGGCTAGAACCTGGGACTGGTAAAAACTACTGCATCATAAATTATCCAAATTGCTTTTTTGGTACTTTTCTAACGTCTACCATATGACTTTCAGATTTGGAAAATTTGCAGTTTTTTTATAAACAGTGCCAGTGGATAAATGGTGGATTTGTGTACATCAATACACTCTATGTAACTAAAGCTAGGATATGTGCTTGCTTGATGAGACATGATCATAGCTGTCATGCCACTTTTAATGACTGGGTCTACCCGGGCATTTGAAATTTGGAGATAAGCATCATTAAGTCATGTAAATACAATTTTTTAGAAAAAATCCAATGAGGAAAATACATGGTAGAATTGTAAAGCCTACAATTTTGTGCTCAATTTATTCAAATTGGGAAAATCCACCCAATTTTTTGAGAAAAATATACATGTAGGTTTTGAAACTTGTGAATGGATCCCATTGCCAGTCCTATATTAAGAATATTGACATTTGACAGCTCTGGAGATAAACTTGTGAATGGATCCCATTGCCAGTCCCATATTAAGAATATTGACATTTGACAGCTCTGGAGATAAACTTTAACTTAAACAAAAAAATCTAAAATACCTCCTAAAACTTGACCATCTGAACGAAAACTAAGTTCCAGGTACTTAGCAAATCTACTGGAGTTGTCATTCATAGTTGTACGAGCATTTCCAAATGCTTCTAACAGTGGGTTAATCTGTAATATATAAGGTTTATAAATTAAGAAAATCTATACTGGAGTTGTCATTCATAGTTGTACAAGCATTTCCGAATGCTTCTAACAGTGGGTTAATCTGTAATATATAAAGTTAATAAATTAAGAAAATCTATACTGGAGTTGTCATTCATAGTTGTACGAGCATTTCCAAATGCTTCTAACAGTGGGTTAATCTGTAATATATAAAGTTAATAAATTAAGAAAATCTATACTGGAGTTGTCATTCATAGTTGTACGAGCATTTCCAAATGCTTCTAACAGTGGGTTAATCTGTAATATATAAAGTTAATAAATTAAGAAAATCTATACTGGAGTTGTCATTCGTAGTTGTACGAGCATTTCCGAATGCTTCTAACAGTGGGTTAATCTGTAATATATAAGGTTTATAAATTAAGAAAATCTATACTGGAGTTGTCATTCATAGTTGTACGAGCATTTCCGAATGCTTCAAACAGTGGGTTAATCTGTAATATATAAAGTTTATAAATTTTGATAATCTACTGGAGTTGTCATTCATAGTTGTACGAGTATTTCCAAATGCTTCTAACAGTGGGTTAATCTGTAATATATAAAGTTAATAAATTTTGATAATCTACTGGAGTTGTCATTCATAGTTGTACGAGCATTTCCAAATGCTTCTAACAGTGGGTTAATCTGTAATATATAAAGTTAATAAATTAGAAAATCTACTAAAGTTGTCATTGTATAGTGTTAACTAATGTAGTTTGTCAGTTTACCACATAATCAATATCCCTTACAGTTTGTGTGGGAGGATTTGGAAAATGTTTATGTCAAAGTTTCCAGGAGTAACATCATTTTTTGGAAGGTTTTGGAAAATGTTTATGTCAAAGTTTCCAGGAGTAACATCATTTTTACAGAAGGTTTTGGAAAATGTTTATGTCAAAGTTTCCAGGAGTAACATCATTTTACTGGAAAATGTAATCTGAAGCAATTCCGTCTCCAATGGAAATATCTGATCTGCAGAAATATTACGGGGTATCACGTGGTTCACTGGCAAACTGCATTACAGTGTCTATTTAAGTTAAACCACAACAGTATATTTTGTTGATATGTTTATTGTTGTGGCCATGGCAGACCAGAGTCTACAGATATCTCAGTCAGTAGAGCATCCTACTAGTGTTGGGATTCAGGTCCTGTATACGAGTCCAATGTTGCTGGTTCATTTTTTCCTTCCTGTTTCTGGAATTTTTAAAGATTAATTTTAAAAAACATGAAAAATAAAAAAAATAACAATACAACAATTATAGTTTATGTAAATTTGTATGAAATTTGGTATGTAACAGGAACAAGGAAGGGAAAAATGCAGTGACAAAACCAGAACTCAAACCTGGGACCTTCTCAATACAAGCTGGCGGCTCTACCCACTGAGCTACCCAGCCATTTATCGAGCTTAATCCTTTCAGGGTTCTCTCTCATCTTTTTGTGAAAGAAGCCGGTATCCTTGAAATTGTGAAAGTATTTATCATAATGGCAAAAACTGAAAAAGTGATAGAAAACTACCAAAATACTATTTTCAAACTTAAATTGAAAAAAATTGTGAATATTAGACAATGTGAAAAAAAACCATAAGTTTTGAATTGTAAATAAGGTAGAATATGACCAGCCCCAAAAAGGAACCAGTAAAAGTCCAGCCTTCACAGGTTAAGATAACCAACTGGTATCTGACAAGATCATAACATGAGCATATTTAAAAACAAAATTGTATCACAGACCATTTGGCCATATAAAATGAAATCATAGATTTTCATGCCTGCTTGCCCGCCCTACTTTTTGTCGGCCTGCCCCAGAAATTTTTTTGGTTTTTTTTTGTTTTTTTGTTGTGTTCTTTAACAGTTTCTTTCAGGTACTTTCTGTTGTCATTACTGCTATTTCTTTTCTTTTGAATCTGAAAATCAAAAAAAATAATGTTCACCCCCCCACCCCTCTATCCCAATTTGAAAAAGAAATTGATGAAAATCTAGGAATTAATTTTATGTCCTTAATGTTTACCTTGATAATTTTATCATGTAGATCTCCCGAGTCTTGTGGACACATGTGGATGAAGTGTTTGACCATGTGTTTTGTACTCTCAGTTTTTCCGGAACCCGACTCGCCACTGACCAATATAACCTGATTACTATTGCTCTCTCGCATACAGCTGTAAGCTCTCGCTGCCACATGGAATATATGTGGCTTTGGACTGTTTGTAAAATTCTTCCAGTCATAGTTATCATGACACTGAAATAACAAGCAGATTCAGTGAATTAGGATCCCCCACCAGCAAGTTTTTTTGTGTGATTTGCACTTATGTTCAAAGAGTAATATTTTCATAAGCCTTGCACATTTCCTGTATCTTCCACATTGAGACTTTTAGCATTCATAGGACTATAAATGCCAAACGACCTCATTGCGTTTGCATATTTCAAATATCAGCAACACACATTCCCTGGGAATTATAACCTGGTAAACAAAATGACTGCCTCCATGATCCTAGTCCAACTAATCAGACCACTAAACCCCCAACCTCCAACAAGTCAAAAATTAAAATGGGGGTTTAGTGGTCTGATTAGTTGGACTACCATGATCCCAGGTGGTTTATTTCTTTGGGTATCGAACTATTGAACTGGCCAAAAATGATCATGTATGATATAGTAAGAAAATACAACAATAACAAAAAATTGTCTATCGGACATTTTTTGTCTTAAATAAGTCGCCCAAGCTGCTCCTGTAAACCGGAGCTTGACCGAGACCACTCCAAATAATGGGCGCAAACACCCGATAATAAGTATCGTTATATTTGAGTACAAACGCTTTTTAGCAAGACTCTGGGTCTTAATCATGTGAATAACTTTGTGTTTAATACACCCTCCCATAATTTATGTAAAAGGCGTGCCACGATGAGCTTGTAAAATACCAAAACAGTCTACTTCATCTGTTGGTGAAATGTCGGCCTTTCAGGAAGAATGTTGTGTATCAAATTTTAGGAATTCAAAATTGGTAAACGATTTAGACACATTCCGGAAATCGCCAGACCCCAATAAAACGAGTAATAACATCAAATGACGTAAGTTTTACCCTATTGATTTATACAATCACGGCTCGGTATGTTCAATATAATTTCATATAATACCAGTTTTAATTTTACAGCACTAGACGGCCGTTTTGAAGGACAATTCCTCATCAGTAAATGCTTGGACCAAAATTGGTAAAACCCTGAAACATTTTTCAAGGGGTTGAAAAACATCTAAAGGACCAAAATGTATTTAACCATACCATGCTTATTTTTTGGGGATATTTTGGTAAATAATTTGTGCAGTAGCTTACCTGATCTGTGTATAAAGGCAACTGTTTATATGGGTTTAGTACTATCAGAATGCCACCACAGTTTGTCTGAAATAAATAAATAAATAAATAAATAAATAAATAAATAAATAAATAAATAAATAAATAAATAAATAAATGAGAAGACCTTACAGGTCACCTCTATATAAGGACCACTTGCTTTTAAAGGCAAGTAAAATTGTATCCAAATTTGTTCCTCATTTATGTTATTTGAACCTGTATATAAGGGTTACCTGCCAATAAAGGTCACTTTGATAAAACTTGTATTTCGTAGAAAAACTAGTCTAATGTTAGATAAAGACTGTGTCTTAAGTCTTTTTCTAGTACAATGACGTATCGCCGGCCATGCCTATTATGTTTCGACACTGGCCGTCACGGTACCAAACCAGCGTCAAGGCAACCAGGGCCGTAACTAGGATTGATTTGTGGGCGAGGCAAGCCAGATGCGCCAAAGGCGCGTCGAGCTGGGGGGGGTGGGGGCGGCGGAAAATTTTGATATTTTTGACACAAAATCCTGCCATTTCCTTCAATTTAAATGCAAAATTTGCTTCGAATTATGTACAACATTTTGATTACGTCGTTGGCCCTTATATATTTAGTGACTCACTGGATTAACAATCCCCAAGGAAACCGGAAATGGTAATCTTTCAGAAATTATTATGGTTCATATTGAATAATTATGAAAAGCAGACAGACAGACAGACAGACAGACAGACAGTCGGATGCAGCAAAAATTATATAACCTGTTCTTTATGCATGTACATGTATAAGAACATGAGCTGATGCATAACCATGGTACAACACAAACACATAGCTATAGTCTTCAAATAAATCAGGACATTGTCAAAATTAAAAAACAACACCAAAAAATAACAAGTAATAAAACTGTAAAACTGCAAGAGTCGTGTATATGAGTATGTTCAACATACGTACGTTTGTTTGTTTAAATATTTATTTACAATAATTGTTTAAGTATTTTTGTACAGTAAAAATGACAAATTGCTCGTCATACTTTTTTCCACAAACGACCAACATGGGTAAATCCATCAGGGCCGTAACTAGGATTGATTTACAAATTAACAAACTCATAGGTTTTTATCAGTAATTTATTTGGATATTTTGGATTTAATTACCCAGAATTTGGAAAAATCCTGGACGAGGCAACTCGTCTGCCTCTGTAGTAGTTACGACCCTGGGCCAACTAATGACGTTTTAGTGTCAGTGACTTCATTAAATGGCACAATTCAGGTCAAGTGTGTGCTAAACTCCGACGTATTTTTTATTTTTTTTTTTAGATGTTTAGAGACAGAATACCACCGACCTCCAGTAACAGAACTCCAAAACTCTCTCACACTCTATAGCTAGGGTCTGTCTCGAACGGTATTCGAATCTAGGCGATGACATGGACTTCGATTCGTAAGCTCTCGCTTTGACCAGTCGGCCACAGAGACACTTTTTTATACCCCCCGCTTAAAAAGTGTGTGTGTGGGGGGGGGATATATAATGATAGGGGTGTCCGTCCGTTCTTCCGTCCTTCCGTTACACCTTAGGGTACCTATCTCTTATCCGCAACTCCTTCTAAACCCTTTTATGGATTTTCATGAAACTTTCACACAATCTTTGTGATATAATGTAGATGTGCACCTCCTATTTAAAAATTTGATCCGATGCCGGGATTTTTTTATGTGGGGGAGCGGGGTGTATTTTTGTGAGCTTGTGGCTCACATTTTTTCTAGTTTTTATATATGTTAAAAAACATTTATATACTTTGTACGTTAGTGTTTGTTCCCTATGACGTAGATTTACAAAAAAAAAAAAACATGTCCTTCGGCAAAAGACCTCTAAAACTTATGTTCAGTGCCATGATAGGCGTATCATGCTAAAAAAAATTCTCTTCCTGCAATTTTTTAATTAGAGGTAGCTAAATATTCCGTTTGTTAAATTTGAAAATGTAATTTTAAAATTTTGTATTTTCATTGCGACTCCTTAAAGTCGTATTGGGAAGTAAATATTTAATGTACACAGTTAGTAGTTCTTACATATGACAAGATTGGCATAATCTGCATGTCATGATCACGAACTTCGTTAATTAAAAATATATCGATATAAATTCGTCTTCCTGGTTGGGTTTTAAGTCAGTTTTTAAGCGTAAAGCAAATAATTATAATATAGCTATATTTGTGAAAAATTAAATTAAAATTTGATGTAGACATCTTAAACTTCCTGGTTAAAAATTAGGTTATACTCTCTCTCTCTCTCTCTCTCTCTCTCTCTCTCTCTCTCTCTCTCTGCTTTAAACCATAGGATTTCTATTTAATAATAATGATATTATTATTATTATTATTATTATTATTAGTTTAATTATTATTATATTTGAAAGGAATCACACTTAAAACCTCAGCACGTAACAGCTAATTTGAATACTTTAAATAATAGTATACATGCATGTCATCATAGTTTATTATTATTATTATTATTATTATTATTATTATTATTACCACTACTACTACATCCCGTTTACTTATTTTTTTAATAAAGAAATCGCGATTCAAAGATTCAAAACGTAACATAACTTGAAACAACTAATTTAAACAATTTAAAAATAGTATATGCCATTTTTATTATTATTATTATTATTATTATTATTATTATTATTATATTCGCAAAGTATTCAAATATTTTTCATTAATGGTTCTGAAGCTACAGGGGTATTTCTGATTATAAAATGAATTAATCATCAAATAAATAATTCATTAGGCTGATGTAATGTACGTTATGTATTCGTGTATTAAACGCCGCGTGTTATACGTGACTTGCTGTGTCCTATATATAACTATCACACCTTGCTATAAAGAATAGATCAACCGAATCATTCTTCCTCCTTCAACACATTCATCAAATTTAAATATCTGTAAAGTCAGCCAAAGTTTTTTAACTTTAATGCTTAAAAAGAATCCCCTCAATTCTTTGAAATATTATACAGCACAAAATTACGCTATTTTATTTAATATCACTAGCTATGTTTTAAATCATTATTAAAATATATTAAAAAAACAAATTAACATTTCTTTTTTTAATGGAATAATAAAGGAATAGGCAATTTTTACACGTAATACAATTCGATACATGTTTCCAAAGAATATATCTGACTAATAAAAAGCTTAAAACAAGGAAGAAAACGGTTCCAGCACGACCACAGCACAGGGGTACGCGACAATTTAAAAAAAATATATACGGTCAAACCACAGTAAGAAAACACTCCCTTTTTTATTAGTCTATTATTATTATTATTATTATTATTATTATTATTATTATTATTATTATTATTATATTTTTTTGAAGATTATAACTATTATTGCAATTGAAAATAACATATATTTGGAAACTTCTTAAATTTTTGAAATTTATTTTTCAGGAGACTGGTTAACATAAGAGTTTAACTCTTGATTTTTCATACGGTATATAAGAATATCCATTTCTGTCTGTCCGTCTGTCTGTCCGTCTGGTTGTCCGCTCCATATCTTCCATATCTATGGATTGATTTTGATCAAACTTGGTACAAATGTAAACCAACACGAGCCGATGTGTCGCATACCAAATTTATTTCCATCAGTAAAAGTTCAAGGTCAGGAGGTAATTAAATAGTTGGTTTTCTTTTAGGGGGGTATTTGGCTCTCAAGAGACAGTTCTAGTTTTATATTGATTTTACCGTATTTTTTATTTCAAAATTGTTATACCCCCCGTGACCCTCGTGTGGTTCTAGTAGGTAAATTATTTGGTAAAAATGATTTTACTAATTTGAAACATTACCGATTCACAGTGGTTGGGGTAAAAGCATTGATGCCATTAAATGTTTGTACCGAGCGGAGTATAAAACACCTTTAATTTAAAATTCAATGAAGTCCTATTAGTTCCCTTTTATTCGGATTTATAAAGATATGATGAATTAAAGTATTGATAAGTCAAGATTTCAATGAAACCTGTTTTAATTTAAACTTCAGTACTACTTTTAATCGATATTTTAAAACAATGTTCAGGTTCTTTTTATTAAATTCAAAATTCAAGTTGATTTATATTTTCACGAGGAACGATTTTTCCATTATTTTCCGATTTATTAATGTCCCTTTATTTTCGAGTAAATTGTTTTCGCGAGCAACTATTTTTCAATTTAATCAGTGTCCCTTTATTTTTTAGTAAATTTTTTTTTGCGAGCAACGATATATCAATGTTATTGGGTTGTTTTTCATTCTTGCGAATACATGTATTTATTTTCGTGAGAAACGTTTTTTTTTATTTAACCATTTGTATTTTACCTTCGCGTCAGATAATTTTAGGGAGGACATATTCATTGCCTTTTTCAAATTCCTGTCAATAACAAACTTTATTTTTGTAATCTCTCTCTCTCTCTCTCTCTCTCTCTCTCTCTCTCTCTCTCACACACACACACACACACACACACACACACACACACACACAACTAGGCCATGACAACAATTCGAGGGCGACTTATATAAGGAAAACCGTAGGTAAAAGTGGGGCAGTAAGCGAGATGGCAAAGGTTTTGTAGGTGATGGGTGGCGTTAATACTAAGTGTCATTGTACATGGATTTGAAGGTGATTTAGAAAAGTATGGAATTACGGAAGATGGAATATAAATGTTTTATTATCGGATCACGTGATGTACATGGTGTGCTCAAATGTTTAAGGGTTTATTAAGTTACAATTTTATGCTGAGTCTTTAAATCACGATTAAACTGCATGTACAGTACAGACCTGTCGAGCTAAAAGGATAGTTACCACACGTCAGGGAAATGTCAGAGATTTATTTTAACAAAGTTAAGTGTGGGAACAATGAAAGGAAAGGTTTTGAAACTCGGTCCTCGAGTGGTCTTTATAATGATAACTAACGACCGAAAAGCTACTTGCTGAGAGATAGATAGCAACAGCCGAGAAGCTGTCGTAAAATTGCTGACGACGAAGGCGAGATAAGCTATCTATATGGACAAAGTTTTATTGAAATCTGTCTAGTTGTTTCAGAGGAGAAGACAAAAATAGGCCTTAATGACGCGCACACGCACTCACAAAAACGCACACAGGCATGTTCGTCTCTATTGTAATGCTTTCAGACCAAGACATTACATTTAAACTGTTTGTTTTGGTTTATATTGATGATTCAATTAATTGAGCTGAGTGATGGCGTTTAACGCCCAGTCAAGATTTTTTTCACTTATATCGAGACGATCAGTTCAGAAATGGTTGGGAAACCAGGGTGCCCGGAGACTAATTTCGGTGAGCGAATCGGCAATAGGGTTAGCCAAGGCTTCTGTTGTCTGAGATAGAATTCAGATACAATTTGTTTTAAAGATCTGCTGTTATTATTATAAATTATTTTTAAGTTTTATTAACTTGTAAATCCAGCATAACATAGATAAAATGATCAAGATTGCGAACCATCATGTTTTCTTAATAAAAGTTTGAGAGTACCCATAAGCGTAGTTACCATGGTTACACTGCCTGTAATTATATCGATATTGTACGGAAATTAAAACGGTGAATAACGACAGTTGTGATCCTAAAATGCACTTTAAAGTCAAACTTAGATGAAGGTTTTAGAGAGATGGTAGACAACTCCAATAGTATACTCACCACACCACTGGACACATTTTTGCCATTAAATACAGTGTCCGTCCAAAGTCAGCGACCACACAACTAGGCACCCTTTTGTTATTATGTACAGTGTCCGTCCACAGTCAGAGACCACACAACTAGGCACCCTTTTGTTATTATGTACAGTGCTAATCCAAAGTCTGACGCTACTCAAATGCACATCCTTTCATTATATAAAGTGGCCGTCAACTAGGCACCCTTTTGTTATTATGTACAGTGCTAATCCAAAGTCTGACGCTACTCAAATGCACATCCTTTTGTCATTATATAAAGTGGTCGTCAAAAGACAGGAACCGAACAACTGGGCACTGGTACCCTTTTGTTATTATAAACAGTGCCCGTTCAAAGTCAGACACAACACCACTGGACAACGATTTGACATTATAAAACAGGGTCCGTCCAAAGCTATACACAACACTGCTGGGCAACAGTTTGTCATTATAAACATTGCCCGTTTAAAGCCAGACACAACAGCGCCGGCCAACAATTTGTCATTGTAATCAGTACCCTCCAAAGTCATACACAACAGCGCCGGCCAACAAATTGTCATTGTAATCAGTACCCTCCAAAGTTAGACACAACAGCGCCGGCCAACAATTTGTCATTGTAATCAGTACCCTCCAACGTCGGACACAACACCGCTGGGCAACAATTTGTCATTATATATAGTTCTCGTCTGTATGTATTATACGACTAGTTTCAATAGGAAGAACCATTAGGTGGTGACCAACTAGAGCTTGCTTTTCTATCGTGTTAGTCAGAAGTAATGTGTTTTTGCCAGAAATTTGTGAAACGATACTGATTAGAAATTAAAATGTACTGATCAATGTTGGCTAACTTTATAATGACAAGCCTCTCTCTATACATATCTCTTGGTGTTTATTCCTCTCTCTCTCTCTCTCTCTCTCTCTCTCTCTCTCTCTCTCTCTCTCTCTCTCTCTCTCTCTCTTGTGCGGTTAACGTCACGTCGGTAAATTTAAGTGCATGCCATCCAAAATGCTAGATAGTATCTATCTATCTATCTATCTGTCGGTCTGTCTGTCTATCTATCTCATAAATAAATAACATTATATACTTACGTATATCTGTTCTCTGTCTGTCTGTCCGTCCGTCCGTCCATCTGTCCACTTATCTATCTATCTATCTATCTATCTATCTATCTATCTATCTATCTATCTATCTATCTATCTAATTATCTATCTATCTGTCTGTCTGTCTATCTCATAAATAAATCATATTTTATACTTACATATATCTGGTCTCTATAGTAACGGTCTCTTAATATTCCCAGTATATTATCACTGGTCAGTTGGTCAAGTTGAGATAAATCACTCCCTTGGTCGTCGTCTCTACTGCCACTGGGCGACGCCATTTTCATAAAAGACTTAACTCAACTTCCCAGGAAGTGTCACTTAACTTTCTACATTACAAATTCTGTAAATTCTTGGAAATCTTTCAAAACGAAATCTGCCAGAAAATGCTAAATTCTTTTCACAAAAGATTTTGAGCAACAAATTCTTAAACTTAATTCGTTTTAACTGGACATTTTAAAACTATGTTCTTCCTGAATTCAGTTGATCCGAAATTTCAACAATCAATGTTAATGTTTGGCAAACCTTCTTTGACAAACACTTGTCATTTGTATATTCAATATGTATACCAACTTAAATATATGCATTGAAGACGCAATTTGTTCAAACAGTACAGACCTGTCAAAAATTTAACACTATTCTAGTGAATTAGTACCGATTCGGCAGCTAATCTCAGCTATATCGTGACAGATTTTCGTCAGCTGTCTTTTATCTCTCGGCAGCTTTTCGACCATTAGATATCCATACATCTCAGTCACTCGGAAGCCGAGTTTTGACTCCTTTTCGCTACCCCCGTGTTAAATTTTCGACAGGTCTGTACCGTGCATACATGTATATATCTTTATTAAGAATCAGTCATGTGCAACATAAAACACATACAGACAGAAGACTCAATGCAGTTGGTTTTTAGTTAAAATTGGACTCTATTATTTGTATTTTAAAGTCTTTTATGAGCTAGGTAATTTGCAACCCGGAAGAAATATTAAATTTCAAGGGTACTATAAAGGGTAGGTGTAATTCAAGACGATTTTAAAAATAATTATTTCAATCTTAAAAGCAAACATTTATCAGTTTTATATGTAGATATATGTTGACTTATTTTAAACAAAAATGTGTATTTATTAAAGATTGTTGTGACTCGTTCCCCCGGATTGAATCTTGGTATATATTTATTAACGAAAAAAATATAGAAGATAATATCTAAAAATCATAGATATAATAAAAATTATGAAATTTACCCGAGTTTGACAAGCGTTGCGCCACAATTATTACGTCTATTCTGTTCATGTTAATATTTTGTCAAGCGAACACATATTTTTGTAATAATGGAGGGTCTATGGCCTGACTTAGATTGGAAACTTAATCATTATAATACATGTATCTCTGTCTGTATGGGTTTAGGTGTCTTGTCAATAGACAAAATGTCTTTATTTGGACAATTTTGTTACAGAAATAGATAATGATACGCAGCGACGAAACACAGATTCGTACCCGGGACTTTCCCGATATCATTACTAGATCTAACGAATGCATTATCTGCCAACTTTTGATCCCTATCCACCGCATCAAATGATCTACCTTGAATCGAACCCTTTTGCCACCCTGAGACCAACCTTTTGGTTATGACATCACTGACCCGTCACAAATTCAAATTCAATTTATTGCTCAACTCATACAGGTTATCTCAATTGTACTGACAAATGACACCCCTTCAACCCCCCCCCCCTTCCCATGAAATTTAGTGTGCGGTTGCCCAGAATTCAATCTACATTGGTATAAATTTTATAAATCATAAAAAATAAAGAATATAAAAGATTATAATAACAAAAGCAGGGGAACAAATACATGTAAATGCTAAACAGACCTGTTCAAAATTTAACATCAAGCTAACGAATTAAATTTAGTGCCGAATAAGCAGTTCATCTCGATCTTGTTAGCTATATTATTCTGTAATTACGCCAGCCTTTCGGTAATTGCTATATATTTATTTCGACCATTTCCACTTTGCGTTAGCCGATTGTTAAACTTTAGACAGGTCTGTGATTTATATGCCATTACCATTTTGCGTTAACCGAGTGTTAAACTTTAGACAGATCTGTGATTTATATGCCATTACCATTTTGCGTTAGCCGAGTGTTAAACTTTAGACAGATCTGTGATTTATATGTCATTACCACTTTGCGTTAGCCGGGTGTTAAACTTTAGATAGATCTGTGATTTATATGTCATTACCACTTTGCGTTAGCCGGGTGTTAAACTTTAGATAGATCTGTCATTTATATGCCACTACCATTTTGCGTTAGCCCAGTGTTAAACTTTAGACAGATCTGTGATTTATATGCCATTACCATTTTGCGTCAGCCGAGTGTTAAACTTTAGACAGATCTGTGATTTATATGCCATTACCATTTTGCGTCAGCCGAGTGTTAAACTTTAGATAGATCTGTGATTTATATGTCATTACCACTTTGCGTTAGCCGGGTGTTAAACTTTAGATAGATCTGTCATTTATATGCCACTACCATTTTGCGTTAGCCCAGTGTTAAACTTTAGACAGATCTGTGATTTATATGCCATTACCATTTTGCGTCAGCCGAGTGTTAAACTTTAGACAGATCTGTGATTTATATGCCATTACCATTTTGCGTTAACCGAGTGTTAAACTTTAGACAGATCTGTGATTTATATGCCATTACCATTTTGCGTTAGCCGATTGTTAAACTTTAGACAGATCTGTGATTTATATGTCATTACCACTTTGCGTCAGCCGAGTGTTAAACTTTAGATAGATCTGTGATTTATATGTCATTACCACTTTGCGTTAGCCGGGTGTTAAACTTTAGATAGATCTGTCATTTATATGCCATTACCATTTTGCGTAAGCCGAGTGTTAAACTTTAGACAGATCTGTGATTTATATGCCATTACCATTTTGCGTCAGCCGAGTGTTAAACTTTAGACAGATCTGTGATTTATATGTCATTACCATTTTGCGTTAACCGAGTGTTAAACTTTAGACAGACCTGTGATTTATATGCCATTACCATTTTGCGTTAGCCGATTGTTAAACTTTAGACAGATCTGTGATTTATATGTCATTACCACTTTGCGTTAGCCGATTGTTAAACTTTAGACAGATCTGTGATTTATATGCCATTACCATTTTGCGTTAACCGAGTGTTAAACTTTAGACAGATCTGTGATTTATATGCCATTACCATTTTGCGTTAGCCGATTGTTAAACTTTAGACAGATCTGTGATTTATATGTCATTACCACTTTGCGTTAGCCGGGTGTTAAACTTTAGACAGATCTGTGATTTATATGCCACTACCATTTTGTGTTAGCCGAGTGTTAAACTTTAGACAGATCTGTGATTTATATGCCATTACCATTTTGCGTAAGCCGATTGTTAAACTTTAGACAGATCTGTGATTTATATGCCACTACCATTTTGCGTTAACAGAGTGTTAAACTTTAGGCAGATCTGTGATTTATATGCCATTACCATTTTGCGTTAGCTCAGTGTTAAACTTTAGACAGATCTGTGATTTATATGCCATTACCATTTTGCGTTAGCCGAGTGTTAAACTTTAGACAGATCTGTGATTTATATGCCATTACCATTTTGCGTAAGCCGATTGTTAAACTTTAGACAGATCTGTGATTTATATCCCATTACCATTTTGCGTAAACCGATTGTTAAACTTTAGACAGATCTGTGATTTATATGCTCTTACCATTTTGCGTTAGCCGAGTGTTTAACTTTAGACAGATCTGTGATTTATAGTCATTACCACTTTGCGTTAGCCGAGTGTTAAACTTAGACAGATCTGTGATTTATATGCGCGCTACCATTTTGCGTTAGCCCAGTGTTAACTTTAGACAGATCTGTGATTTATAGCCATACCATTTTTGCGTATAGCCGAGTGTTAAACTTTAGACAGATTGTGATTTATATGCCATTACCATTTTGCGTTAGCCCAGTGTTAACTTTAGACAGATCGTTGATTTATATGCCATTACCATTTGCGTTAGCCGAGTGTTAAACTTTAGACAGATCTGTGATTTATATGCCATTACCATTTTGGCGTTAGGCCCAGTGTTAACTTTAGACAGATCTGTGATTTATATGCCATTACCATTTTGCGTTAGCCGAGTGTTAAACTTTAGACAGATCTGTGAATTTATATGCCATACCATTTTGCGTTAGCCCAGTGTTAAACTTTAGACGATCTGTGATTTTATATGCACTTCCCATTTTGCGTAAGCCGATTGTTAAACTTTAGACAGATCTGTGATTTATATGCCATACCATTTTGCGTTAGCCAGTGTTAAACTTTAGACAGATCTGTGATTTATAGGCCATTACCATTTTGCGTTAGCCCGTGTTAAACTTTAGACAGATCTGTGATTTTATATGCCATTACCACTTGCGTTAGCCGATTATTAAACTTTAGACAGATCTGTGATTTATATGCCATTACCACTTTGCGTTAGCCGAGTGTTAAACTTTAGACAGATCTGTGATTTATATCCCATTACCATTTTGCGTAAACCGATTGTTAAACTTTAGACAGATCTGTGATTTATATGTCATTACCACTTTGCGTTAGCCCAGTGTTAAACTTTAGACAGATCTGTGATTTATATGTCATTACCACTTTGCGTTAGCCGAGTCTTAAACTTTAGACAGATCTGTGATTTATATGCCATTACCATTTTGCGTAAGCCGAGTGTTAAACTCTAGACAGATCTGTGATTTATATGCCACTACCATTTTGCGTTAGCCGAGTGTTAAACTTTAGACAGATCTGGATTTATATGCGCTACCACTTTGCGTTAGCCCAGTGTTAAACTTAGACAGATCTGTGATTTATATTCCATTACCATTTTGCGTAAGCCGAGTGTTAAACTTTAGACAGATCTGTGATTTATATGTCTTACCACTTTGCGTTAGCCGAGTGTTAAACTTTAGACAGATCTGTGATTTATATGCCGCTACCACTTTGCGTTAGCCCAGTGTTAAACTTTAGACAGATCTGTGATTTATATGTCATTACCATTTTGCGTTAACCGAGTGTTAAACTTTAGACAGATCTGTGATTTATATGTCATTACCACTTTGCGTTAACCGAGTGTTAAACTTTAGACAGATCTGTGATTTATATGTCATTACCACTTTGCGTTAGCCGAGTGTTAAACTTTAGACAGATCTGTGATTTATATGTCATTACCATTTTGCGTTAGCCCAGTATTAAACTTTAGACAGATCTGTGATTTATATGCCACTACCATTTTGCGTTAGCCGAGTGTTAAACTTTAGACAGATCTGTGATTTATATGTCATTACCACTTTGCGTTAGCCGAGTGTTAAACTTTAGACAGATCTGTGATTTATATGCCGCTACCATTTTGCGTTAGCCGAGTGTTAAACTTTAGACAGATCTGTGATTTATATGCCATTACCATTTTGCGTTAGCCGAGTGTTAAACTTTAGACAGATCTGTGATTTATATGTCATTACCATTTTGCGTTAACCGAGTGTTAAACTTTAGACAGATCTGTGATTTATATGTCATTACCACTTTGCGTTAGCCGAGTGTTAAACTTTAGACAGATCTGTGATTTATATGCCATTACCATTTTGCGTTAGCCGAGTGTTAAACTTTAGACAGATCTGTGATTTATATGTCATTACCACTTTGCGTTAGCCCAGTCTTAAACTTTAGACAGATCTGTGATTTATATGCCGCTACCATTTTGCGTTAGCCGAGTGTTAAACTTTAGACAGATCTGTGATTTATATGTCATTACCACTTGCGTTAGCCCAGTCTTAAACTTTAGACAGATCTGTGATTTATATGCCATTACCATTTTGCGTTAGCCGAGTGTTAAACTTTAGACAGATCTGTGATTTATATGCATTACCACTTGCGTTAGCCCAGTCTTAAACTTTAGACGATCTGTGATTTATATGCCGCTACCATTTTGCGTTAGCCCGTATTAAACTTTAGACAGATCTGTGATTTAATGCCGCTACCATTTTGCGTTAGCCCAGTATTAAACTTTAGACAGATCTGTGATTTATATGTCATTACCACTTTGCGTTAGCCCAGTCTTAAACTTTAGACAGATCTGTGATTTATATGTCATTACCATTTTGCGTCAGCCGAGTGTTAAACTTTAGACAGATCTGTGATTTATATGCCATTACCACTTTGCGTTAGCCGAGTCTTAAACTTTAGACAGATCTGTGATTTATATGTCATTACCATTTTGCGTTAGCCGAGTCTTAAACTTTAGACAGATCTGTGATTTATATGCCGCTACCATTTTGCGTTAGCCCAGTATTAAACTTTAGACAGATCTGTGATTTATATGTCATTACCATTTTGCGTCAGCCGAGTGTTAAACTTTAGACAGATCTGTGATTTATATGCCATTACCACTTTGCGTTAGCCGAGTGTTAAACTTTAGACAGATCTGTGATTTATATGCCATTACCACTTTGCGTTAGCCGAGTCTTAAACTTTAGACAGATCTGTGATTTATATGCCGCTACCATTTTGCGTTAGCCCAGTATTAAACTTTAGACAGATCTGTGATTTATATGCCGCTACCATTTTGCGTTAGCCAGTATTAAACTTTAGACAGATCTGTGATTTATATGTCATTACCATTTTGCGTCAGCCGAGTGTTAAACTTTAGACAGATCTGTGATTTATATGCCATTACCACTTTGCGTTAGCCGAGTGTTAAACTTTAGACAGATCTGTGATTTATATGCCATTACCACTTTGCGTTAGCCGAGTCTTAAACTTTAGACAGATCTGTGATTATATGCCGCTACCATTTTGCGTTAGCCCAGTATTAAACTTTAGACAGATCTGTGATTTATATGCCGCTACCATTTTGCGTTAGCCCAGTATTAAACTTTAGACAGATCTGTGATTTATATGTCATTACCATTTTGCGTCAGCCGAGTGTTAAACTTTAGACAGATCTGTGATTTATATGTCATTACCACTTTGCGTTAGCCCAGTCTTAAACTTTAGACAGATCTGTGATTTATATGTCATTACCATTTTGCGTTAGCCGAGTGTTAAACTTTAGACAGATCTGTGATTTATATGCCATTACCATTTTGCGTCAGCCGAGTGTTAAACTTTAGACAGATCTGTGATTTATATGCCGCTACCATTTTGCGTTAGCCGAGTGTTAAACTTTAGACAGATCTGTGATTTATTTGACTAAGAGTTATTCCTCTTTCTCTGTAGGTTTCAGCTGAACGTTATCTTTCATTGATCCTTCGCTCCTTCAACTTGAACACGAAGGACCGAGGTTTTGAAGGCGAAGCAGCGATAGTATTATCACCCTCAAAACTTCGCTCCTTCGCCATTGTATCTTTGCAATTTCGCTTCTTCGCCATCGTACCTTTGCTGCTTCGTGTTCAGATCGATAATACCGAAAACACCATAAATTAACGTGGTCCAGATTCTTTCACTTATACGGACTAGGCGTTCGGTACATATGTTGTGTAGGAAACCCGAGTGTCCGGAGAAAATAAATCACCTTTAGTAAACGGACTAACAGACTTTATCATACTGGGATATGATTGGGAGGGGCTCGAACCTAGAAAAAACGACTAGAAGATCGAAATGGCCGACATTTGGTTCAAATGTTAGGGGGGGGGTTGTGTGCGTGTGTGGTTTGTTTGTTTGTTTGTTTGTTTTTTTTTTGGTATTGTTTTTTTTACTTTATTTTAGTAAATTACGTCCCAGACAAGATTATTAAACTTATATCACTTATATTGAAGCGGCTAGTGCAATAAGGTGAGAGAATTAATGTGTCCAGAGAAAAACATTTTACCTCCGGCAAGCAAAATGGCAAGCTGTTCACTCTAGAGTCAGTATCGAGTGAGATTTGAACCTAAACTGTTAAAGGCTGATCAAAATGTGTAAAATCGTGAAGAAACATTGTTACTTATTTTCTCTTTTGTTTTGTGTGCCCCCCCTCACATAACATACGTTTTCGTGTTAGCGAGTGTATTAGATAACCGCATTACTATAGAGCACTCTCTCAGTATGTGAAAGGTCGGGGTTCGAACAATGAACAATCTTTATTTACCATCACGGTATGTTTAAGTTTCTCAGTAAGGATTATGTTCTGTTAGGACCAAATTTGCATTAATTTGATCCTTTATCACTTCGAGTTGAACGCGAAGAAACGAATGAGAGAAGATACGATGGCGAAGGAGCGAAGTTGTGATAACCCAAAATAGCAAAGATACTATGGAAAAGGAGCGAAGTTGTGATAACCCAAAATAGCAAAGATACTATGGAAAAAAGAGCGAAGTTGTGATAACGCAAAATAGCAAAGATACAATGGAAAAGGAGCGAAGTTTTGATAACGCAAAATAGCAAAGATACTATGGAAAAAGAGCGAAGTTGTGATAACGCAAAATAGTAAAGATACTATGGAAAAAGAGCGAAGTTGTGATAACGCAAAACAGCAAAGATACTATGGAAAAAGAGCGAAGTTGTGATAACGCAAAATAGCAAAGATACTATGGAAAAGAAGCGAAGTTGTGATAACACAAAATAGCAAGATACTATGGAAAAAGAGCGAAGTTGTGATAACGCAAAACAGCAAAGATACTATTGAAAAAGAGCGAAGTTGTGATAACGCAAAACAGCAAAGATACGAAGGTGAAGTTGCGAAGGGGAAGGAGCGAATTAAGGCGAAGGAGCGAAGATGCGTGTACAATGGCGAAGGGGTGAAGGGGCGATAGTGCAAATTTAAATTTGGCCATAATAGAACACCATAGTTGACGTATCTGGTTTTTGTCTTCACGGATTGTATATTAACTACTGTTTATATACTAGAGTTGAATGCGTCACATATGTACAGATCATAAAAGGAGTTTTTATTAATCCAGGACTTACGGTAGGTCATGGAAACTTTAGCATATCTGAAGTACGTTACTTATTCAACATTGTAGCGTTTAACATTGAATAAGTAAACAGTTACTTATTCAACATTCGAAAATATTTTCGTTTCATTTATAAAACATTCAAATATAACAAATTTTATCACATTTCACGATAAAATGTCACTACCAAGTATGGTTACCCCCAGTGCCTCGGAACACATTGGCTTAAAGCTTCAATGTAAGCCCATACCATTATACAGTGTATTGCATATAGACGGAAAGTAAAAAGCCTGAGCAAAGTGAAGCTTTCACTGTGCTCGGAATTTCGAAATACCATTTTGTACTACTATGCTTAGGCAATGTCACTACCAAGTATGGTTACCCCCAGTGCCTCGGAACACATTGGCTTAAAGCTTCAATGTAATCATTTTTGAGTTTTTAAATCGACCGCGGAAATGTTCATTTAGTTTCGTATTTATCATGTTTATTGAAAAGTGATAGTCGAATCTGCAATGTTTTGCTACATTTAAGATATTATTTTATTGTATTTAAGAAGCATGTCTTTAAAATACAAATGATGACAGTGATAGCCCCATGTTAACTGTCATGGACATTATTGTTAGGTAATTTTGTCGTTAGACCGTGGACGAAAATCCGAAACTGTGGACAAATGTACGAACTTTTGGACAAAAATACGAACTTGTGACAAAAATACGAAACTATGGATATGAACGTATTTAATTATTTTCGGAACAATTGTGCCTATTATTTGTCTTTGATTCTCTGTAGTGACATTGCCTATTTTAGTGTTATAAAAATAATTTAAAAAAAAAACTGTTTTAAAGAAAGCAAAAAATGCACAATGAAAGTTTAAGTTTGACTGCCCAGAGCCCTCGCCTTTCGATTATATCAAATTTTGATTTGTTACTTTCGGAATATATGTTCTGAGGGTCTCAGTTCTATTTCGTTGAGTTTCTAAAATGTGTTCTCGAGATCAGTTTCTATTCTATAGTGACAATGCCCATATGAGGTGTTACAATACGTCATTTCAAAAATTACCAAAACAGTGAAAGTTTCATTTTGCCCGAACATTTTACTTATGCATATTCCAAGGCTTAGATCGATGAGAGCCAAGGCACTGTACTGCAGATAACCATAATTGGTAGTGACATTGTTTATACTTTATATATTAACTTGAATTTATAATAGTCAATAAAATGAAAGCTTCACCATGCAAGAACCCTTACTTTCACATATTTATAATTTATTGTGTAATGAAATTGGCTAAGATTGATGCTTTAGGTCAAAATGTCCCAAAGCTCTACAGGAAACAGTACTTAGTAGTGACATAGTATCAGAATGGTATATCAACACGATGTTATCAACCGTTAACCAGAATATAAGCCTAACTATGCTCGAACACT
This sequence comes from Anadara kagoshimensis, assembly GCA_021292105.1. Lineage (NCBI taxonomy): Eukaryota > Metazoa > Mollusca > Bivalvia > Arcoida > Arcidae > Anadara > Anadara kagoshimensis. Next base: position 32,435,177 of record CM037867.1, on the reverse strand, counting down.
TTACTTAACGACTAAATGAAATATACGGTACATTTATTGAATTTTTTACCCAATGTGTTCCGAGACATTGATTACAATACTTAGTAGTGAAGCTTCACATTGTTCAGGCGTTTTACTTTCCGTCTATATGAAATATACAATATAAGGGCATGGATTTACATCCAAACTTTAAGCCAATGTGTTCCGAGGCACTGGGGGTAACCATACTTAGTAGTGGCATTGCATAAGCATAGTAGTACAAAATCATATTTCGAAATTCCCAGCACAGTGAAAGCTTCACTTTTCTCAGGCACTTTAAATTCCGTCTATATAAAATATAGGGTATAAGGGCATGGGCTTATATTGAAGCTTTAAGCCAATGTGTTCCGGGGCACTGGGGATAACCATACTTGGTAGTGACATTGCCTAGGCATAGTAGTACAAAATGATATTTCGAAATTCCAAGCACAGTGAAAGCTTCACTTTGCTCAGACACTTTACTTTCCGTCTATGTGAAATATATTGTATAATGGTATAGGCTTATATTGAAGCTTTTAGCCAATGTGTTCCGAGGCACTGGGGGTAACCATACTTGGAAGTGACATTGCCTAAGCATAGAAGTACAAAATGATGTTTCGAAATCCCCAGCACAGTGAAAGCTTCACTTTGCTCAGGCACTTTATTTTCCGTCTATATAAAATACACTGTATAATGGTATGGGCTTACATTGAAGCTTTAAGCCAATGTGTTCCGAGGCACTGAGGGTAACCATAGTTGGTAGTGACATTTTATCGTGAAATGTGATAAAATTTGTTATATTTGAATGTTTTATAAATGAAACGAAAATATTTTCGAATGTTGAATAAGTAACTGTTTACTTATTCAATGTTGAACGCTGCAATGTTGAATAAGTAACGTACTTCAGGTATCCTGAACTGCAATGTGAAGACAATTTGTCCAATGTGCCCAAATAACCTAACCCTACTCATGTGAAAATAAAATTTAGAGAATTTATCAAAATTTCTCTCACAGTGTGTGTGTGTGTTGTGTGTGTGTGTGTGTGTGTGTGTGTGTGTGTGTGTGTGTGTGTGTGCTGTACACACGTCGCTCAAAGATTATGATTTAAATGGACTCTCTCTCTCTCCCATGCATATAGAATTTCTGAATTTGTGCTGAGCTATTTGAAAAAAAACTTCAATGTAAGAATTTCAATAAATTACGTATTCTACACAAATCATTCTTCTTAAACAAACCTCATTATAGTGTATATATGTGGTTGGAATATAAAGATAATATTTTAAAGGACAGACACAGTACAGTTTAAAGTCACTCTATAAAGACACACCGTACAGACCCGTCAAAAGTTTAACACTGAGCTAACGGAAAGAAGTCAAAGTTTTACTGAAGATTAATTAGGGATTGCTAATGGCAAAAAGCGGGCGAGAAAACGAAAGTAGCTGCCGAAAAAATGTCGAGATGTAGCTAACGAGGGGTCGAGATGTAGCTAACGAGGGGCCGAGATGTAGCTAACGAGGGGTCGAGATGCAGCTAACGAGGGGTCGAGATGCAGCTAACGAGGGGCCGAGATGTAGCTAACGAGGGGCTGAGATGTAGCTAACGAGGGGTCGAGATGTAGCTAACGAGGAGCCGAGATGCAGCTAACGAGGGGCTGAGATGTAGCTAACGAGGGGCTGAGATGTAGCCAACGAGGGGCTGAGATGTAGCTAACGAGGGGTCGAGATGTAGCTAACAAGGGGTCGAGATGTAGCTAACGAGGGGTCGAGATGTAGCTAACGAGAGGGTCGAGATGTAGCTAACGAGGGGCTGAGATGTAGCTAACAAGGGGTCGAGATGTAGCTAACAAGGGTCGAGATGTAGCCAACGAGGGGCTGAGATGTAGCTAACGAGCGTTCGAGATGTAGCTAACGAGGGGTCGAGATGTAGCTAACGAGGGGTCGAGATGTAGCTAACGAGGGTCGAGATGTAGCTAACGAGGGGTCGAGATGTAGCTAACGAGGGGCTGAGATGTAGCGAACGAGGGGTCGAGATGTAGCTAACGAGGGGCCGAGATGTAGCCAACGAGGGGCTGAGATGTAGCTAACGAGGGGTCGAGATGTAGCTAACGAGGGGCCGAGATGTAGCCAACGAGGGGCTGAGATGTAGCTAACGAGGGGTCGAGATGTAGCTAACGAGGGGTCGAGATGTAGCTAACGAGGGGCCGAGATGTAGCTAACGAGGGGTCGAGATGTAGCTAACGAGGGGCCGAGATGTAGCCAACGAGGGGCTGAGATGTAGCTAACGAGGGGTCGAGATGTAGCTAACAAGGGGTCGAGATGTAGCTAACGAGGGGTCGAGATGTAGCTAACGAGGGGCCGAGATGCAGCTAACGAGGGGTCGAGATGTAGCTAACGAGGGGCCGAGATGTAGCCAACGAGGGGCTGAGATGTAGCTACGAGGGGTCGAGATGTAGCTAACAAGGGGTCGAGATGTAGCTAACAAGGGACAGAGATGTAGCTAACAAGGGACAGAGATGTAGCTAACAAGGGACAGAGATGTAGCTAACGAGGCACAGAGATGTAGCTAACGAGGCTCGAGATGTAGCTAAGAGGACAGAGATGTAGCTAACGAGGTTCGAGATGTAGCTAACGAGGGGTCGAGATGTAGCTAACGAGGGGCCGAGATGTAGCTATCGAGGGGTCGAGATGTAGCTAACGAGGGGCTGAGATGTAGCTAACAAGGGGTCGAGATGTAGCTAACGAGGGTCGAGATGTAGCTAACAATGGGTCGAGATGTAGCTAACGAGGGGTCGAGATGTAGCTAACGAGGGGCCGAGATGTAGCCAACGAGGGGTCGAGATGTAGCCAACGAGGGCTGAGATGTAGCTAACGAGGGGTCGAGATGTAGCTAACGAGGGCCGAGATGTAGCCACGAGGGGCTGAGATGTAGCTAACGAGGGGCCGAGATGTAGCTAACGAGGGTCGAGATGTAGCTAACGAGGGGTCGAGATGTAGCTAACGAGGGCCCGAGATGTAGCTAACAAGGGGTCGAGATGTAGCTAACGAGGGGTCGAGATGTAGCTAACGAGGGGCCGAGATGTAGCCAACGAGGGGCTGAGATGTAGCTAACGAGGGGTCGAGATGTAGCTAACAAGGGGTCGAGATGTAGCTAACTACGGGCCGAAATGTAGCTAACAAGGGGCCGAGATGTAGCTAACAAGGGGCCGAGATGTAGCTAACAAGGGACCGAGCTATAGCTAACAAGGGACCGAGATATAGCTAAAGTTGGACCAAAATGTACCTAACGAGATATAGTTAACGAGGGGTCGAGATATATAGCTAACGAGGGGTCGAGATATAGCTAACGAGGGGCCGAGATATGGCTAACAAGGGGCCGAGATGTAGCTAACAAGGGGCCGAGATGTAGCTAAACTTGGACCAAAATGTAGCTAACGAGATGTAGCTAACAAGCAATCGAGATGTAGCTAACAAGGGACCGAGCTGTAGCTAACGAGGGGCCGAGATGTAGCTAACCAGGGACAGAGATGTAGCTAACAAGGGGGCCGAGATGTAGCTAACGAGGGACAGAGATGTAGCTAACCAGGGACCGAAATGTAGCTAACGAGGGACAGAGATGTAGCTAACGAGGGACAGAGATGTAGCTAACAAGGGACAGAGATGTAGCTAACAAGGGGGTCGAGATGTAGCTAACGAGGGACAGAGATGTAGCTAACAAGGGACAGAGATGTAGCTAACAAGGGACCGAGATATAGCTAACGAGGGGCCGAGATGTAGCTAACGAGGGACAGAGATGTAGCTAACAAGGGGGCCGAGATGTAGCTAACGAGGGACAGAGATGTAGCTAACCAGGGACCGAAATGTAGCTAACCAGGGACCGAAATGTAGCTAACGAGGGACAGAGATGTAGCTAACGAGGGGCCGAGATGTAGCTAACGAGGGACAGAGATGTAGCTAACGAGGGGCCGAGATGTAACTAACGAGGGGCCGAGATGTAGCTAACGAGGGACAGAGATGTAGCTAACAAGGGACCGAGATATAGCTAACAAGGGACCGAGATATAGCTAACAAGGGACAGAGATATAGCTAACAAGGGACCGAGATATAGCTAACAAGGGACAGAGATGTAGCTAACGGGCCGAGATATAGCTAACAAGGACAGAGATGTAGCTAACAGGGACAGAGATGTAGCTAACGAGGACCGAGATATAGCTAACAAGGGACAGAGATGTAGTAACAAGGGACAGAGATGTAGCTAACAAGGGACCGAGATATAGCTAACAAGGGACAGAGATATAGCTAACAGGGACAGAGATATAGCTAACAAGGGACAGAGATGTAGCTAACAAGGGACAGAGATGTAGCTAACAAGGGACAGAGAAGTAGCTAACAAGGGACAGAGATGTAGCTAACGAGGGACCGAGATATAGCTAACAAGGGACAGAGATGTAGCTAACGAGGGACAGAGATGTAGCTAACAAGGGACAGAGATATAGCTAACAAGGACAGAGATGTAGCTAACAAGGGACAGAGATGTAGCTAACAAGGGACAGAGATGTAACTAACGAGGGACAGAGATGTAGCTAACAAGGGACAGAGATGTAGCTAACAAGGGACAGAGATGTAGCTAACAAGGGACAGAGATGTAGCTAACAAGGGACAGAGATGTAACTAACAAGGGACAGAGATGTAACTAACGAGGGACAGAGATGTAGCTAACAAGGGACAGAGATGTAGCTAACAAGGGACAGAGATGTAGCTAACAAGGGACAGAGATGTAGCTAACAAGGGACAGAGATGTAGCTAACAAGGGACAGAGATATAGCTAACAAGGGACAGAGATGTAGCTAACAAGGGACAGAGATGTAGCTAACAAGGGACAGAGATGTAACTAACGAGGGACAGAGATGTAGCTACAAGGGACAGAGATGTAGCTAACAAGGGACAGAGATGTAGCTAACAAGGGACAGAGATGTAGCTAACAAGGGACAGAGATGTAGCTAACAAGGGACAGAGATGTAACTAACGAGGGACAGAGATGTAGCTAACGAGGGACAGAGATGTAGCTAACGAGGGACAGAGATGTAGCTAACAAGGGACAGAGATGTAGCTAACAAGGGACAGAGATGTAACTAACGAGGGACAGAGATGTAGCTAACGAGGGACAGAGATGTAGCTATCGAGGGACCGAGATATAGCTAACAAGGGACAGAGATGTAGCTAACAAGGGACAGAGATGTAACTAACGAGGGACAGAGATGTAGCTAACGAGGGACAGAGATGTAGCTAACAAGGGACCGAGATATAGCTAACAAGGGACCGAGATATAGCTAACAAGGGACAGAGATGTAGCTAACGAGGGACAGAGATGTAGCTAACGAGGGACAGAGATGTAGCTAACGAGGGGTCGAGATGTAGCTAACAAGGGACAGAGATGTAGCTAACGAGGGGTCGAGATGTAACTAACCAGGGACAGAGATGTAGCTAACAAGGGACAGAGATATAGCTAACGAGGGGCCGAGATGTAACTAACCAGGGACAGAGATATAGCTAACAAGGGACAGAGATGTAGCTAACAAGGGACAGAGATGTAGCTAACAAGGGACAGAGATGTAGCTAACAAGGGACAGAGATGTAGCTAACGAGGGGTCGAGATGTAGCTAACAAGGGACAGAGATGTAGCTAACAAGGGACAGAGATGTAGCTAACAAGGGACAGAGATGTAGCTAACCAGGGACAGAGATGTAGCTAACGAGGGACAGAGATGTAGCTAACGAGGGGCCGAGATGTAGCTAACGAGGGGCCGAGATGTAGCTAACGAGGGACAGAGATGTAGCTAACAAGGGACCGAGATATAGCTAACAAGGGACAGAGATGTAGCTAACAAGGGACAGAGATATAGCTATCGAGGGACCGAGATATAGCTAACAAGGGACAGAGATGTAGCTAACAAGGGACAGAGATATAGCTAACAAGGGACCGAGATATAGCTAACAAGGGACCGAGATATAGCTAACAAGGGACAGAGATGTAGCTAACGAGGGACAGAGATGTAGCTAACGAGGGACAGAGATGTAGCTAACGAGGGGTCGAGATGTAGCTAACAAGGGACAGAGATGTAGCTAACGAGGGTCGAGATGTAACTAACCAGGGACAGAGATGTAGCTAACAAGGGACCGAGATGTAGCTAACGAGGGGCCGAGATGTAGCTAACGAGGGGCCGAGATGTAGCTAACGAGGGACAGAGATGTAGCTAACAAGGGACCGAGATATAGCTAACAAGGGACAGAGATGTAGCTAACAAGGGACAGAGATATAGCTATCGAGGGACCGAGATATAGCTAACAAGGGACAGAGATGTAGCTAACAAGGGGCCGAGATGTAGCTAACAAGGGGCCGAGATGTAGCTAACAAGGGACCGAGCTATAGCTAACAAGGGACCGAGATATAGCTAAAGTTGGACAAAATGTACCTAACGAGATATAGTTAACGAGGGTCGAGATATATAGCTAACGAGGGGTCGAGATATAGCTAACGAGGGGCCGAGATATGGCTAACAAGGGGCCGAGATGTAGCTAACAAGGGGCGAGATGTAGCTAAAACTTGGACCAAAATGTAGCTACGAATGTAGCTAACAAGCAATCGAGATGGAGCTAACAAGGGACGAGCTGTAGCTAACGAGGGGCCGAGATGTAGCTAACCAGGGACAGAGATGTAGCTAACAAGGGCCGAGATGTAGCTAACGAGGGACAGAGATGTAGCTAACCAGGGACCGAAATGTAGCTAACGAGGGACAGAGATGTAGCTAACGAGGGACAGAGATGTAGCTAACAAGGGACAGAGATGTAGCTAACAAGGGGGTCGAGATGTAGCTAACGAGGGACAGAGATGTAGCTAACAAGGGACAGAGATGTAGCTAACAAGGGACCGAGATATAGCTAACGAGGGCCGAGATGTAGCTAACGAGGGACAGGATGTAGCTAACAAGGGCCGAGATGTAGCTAACGAGGGACAGAGATGTAGCTAACCAGGGACCGAAATGTAGCTAACCAGGGACCGAAATGTAGCTAACGAGGGACAGAGATGTAGCTAACGAGGGGCCGAGATGTAGCTAACGAGGGACAGAGATGTAGCTAACGAGGGGCCGAGATGTAACTAACGAGGGGCGAGATGTAGCTAACAGGGAGGACAGAGATGTAGCTAACAAGGGACCGAGATATAGCTAACAAGGGACCGATATGCTAACAAGGGACAGAGATATAGCTAACAAGGGACCGAGATATAGCTAACAAGGGACAGAGATGTAGCTAACGAGGGGCCGAGATATAGCTAACAAGGGACAGAGATCTAGCTAACCAGGGACAGAGATGTAGCTAACGAGGGACCGAGATATAGCTAACAAGGGACAGAGATGTAGCTAACAAGGGACAGAGATGTAGCTAACAAGGGACCGAGATATAGCTAACAAGGGACAGAGATATAGCTAACAAGGGACAGAGATATAGCTAACAAGGGACAGAGATGTAGCTAACAAGGGACAGAGATGTAGCTAACAAGGGACAGAGAAGTAGCTAACAAGGGACAGAGATGTAGCTAACGAGGGACCGAGATATAGCTAACAAGGGACAGAGATGTAGCTAACGAGGGACAGAGATGTAGCTAACAAGGGACAGAGATATAGCTAACAAGGGACAGAGATGTAGCTAACAAGGGACAGAGATGTAGCTAACAAGGGACAGAGATGTAGCTAACAAGGGACAGAGATATAGCTATCGAGGGACCGAGATATAGCTAACAAGGGACAGAGATGTAGCTAACAAGGGCAGAGATGTAACTAACGAGGGACAGAGATGTAGCTAACGAGGGACAGAGATGTAGCTAACAAGGGACCGAGATATAGCTAACAAGGGACCGAGATATAGCTAAAAGGGACAGAGATGTAGCTAACGAGGACAGAGATGTAGCTAACGAGGGACAGAGATGTAGCTAACGAGGGGTCGAGATGTAGCTAACAAGGGACAGAGATGTAGCTAACGAGGGGTCGAGATGTAACTAACCAGGGACAGAGATGTAGCTAACAAGGGACAGAGATAGCTAACGAGGGGCCGAGATGTAACTAACCAGGGACAGAGATATAGCTAACAAGGGACAGAGATGTAGCTAACAAGGGACAGAGATGTAGCTAACAAGGGACAGAGATGTAGCTAACAAGGGACAGAGATGTAGCTAACGAGGGGTCGAGATGTAGCTAACAAGGGACAGAGATGTAGCTAACAGGGACAGAGATGTAGCTAACAAGGGACAGAGATGTAGCTAACCAGGGACAGAGATGTAGCTAACGAGGGACAGAGATGTAGCTAACGAGGGGCCGAGATGTAGCTAACGAGGGCCGAGATGTAGCTAACGAGGACAGAGATGTAGCTAACAAGGGACCGAGATATAGCTAACAAGGGACAGAGATGTAGCTAACAAGGGACAGAGATATAGCTATCGAGGGACCGAGATATAGCTAACAAGGGACAGAGATGTAGCTAACAAGGGACAGAGATATAGCTAACAAGGGACGAGATATAGCTAACAAGGGACCGAGATATAGCTAACAAGGGACAGAGATGTAGCTAACGAGGGACAGAGATGTAGCTAACGAGGACAGAGATGTAGCTAACGAGGGGTCGAGATGTAAGCTAACAAGGGACAGAGATGTAGCTAACGAGGGTCGAGATGTAACTAAACCAGGGACAGAGATGTAGCTAACAAGGGACAGAGATATAGCTAACGAGGGGCCGAGATGTAACTAACCAGGACAGAGATATAGCTAACAAGGGACAGAGATGTAGCTAACGAGGGTCGAGATGTAGCTAACAAGGGACAGAGATGTAGCTAACAAGGGACAGAGATGTAGCTAACAAGGGACAGAGATGTAGCTAACCAGGGACAGAGATGTAGCTAACGAGGGACAGAGATGTAGAACAAGGGACAGAGATGTAGCTAACGAGGGGTCGAGATGTAACTAACCAGGGACAGAGATGTAGCTAACAAGGGACAGAGATGTAGCTAACGAGGGACAGAGATGTAGCTAACCAGGGACCGAGATGTAGCTAACGAGGGACAGAGATGTAACTAACCAGGGACAGAGATATAGCTAACAAGGGACAGAGAGGTAGCTAAACGAGGGTCGAGATGTAGCTAAACAGGGACAGAGATGTAGCTAACAAGGGACAGAGATGTAGCTAACAAGGGACAGAGATGTAACTAACCAGGGACAGAGATGTAGCTAACCAGGGACAGAGATGTAGCAAACGAGGGACAGAGATGTAGCTAACGAGGGACAGAGATATAGCTAACGAGGGACAGAGATATAGCTAACAAGGGACAGAGATATAGCTAACGAGGGGCCGAGATGTAACTAACCAGGGACAGAGATGTAGCTAACGAGGGACAGAGATGTAGCTAACGAGGGACAGAGATATAGCTAACAAGGGACAGAGATATAGCTAACGAGGGACAGAGATGTAGCTAACGAGGGGTCGAGATGTAGCTAACGAGGGACAGAGATGTAACTAACCAGGGACAGAGATATAGCTAACGAGGGTCGAGATGTAGCTAACGAGGGACAGAGATATAGCTAACAAGGGACAGAGATATAGCTAACGAGGGGCCGAGATGTAACTAACCAGGGACAGAGATGTAGCTAACGAGGGACAGAGATGTAACTAACCAGGGACAGAGATATAGCTAACAAGGGACAGAGATATAGCTAACGAGGGACAGAGATGTAGCTAACGAGGGGTCGAGATGTAGCTAACGAGGGACAGAGATGTAACTAACCAGGGACAGAGATATAGCTAACGAGGGGTCGAGATGTAGCTAACAAGGGACAGAGATATAGCTAACAAGGGACAGAGAAGTAGCTAACAAGGGACAGAGATATAGCTAACGAGGGGCCGAGATATAGCTAACAAGGGACAGAGATGTAACTAACCAGGGACAGAGATATAGCTAACGAGGGGCCGAGATATAGCTAACAAGGGACAGAGATGTAGCTAACAAGGGACCGAGATATAGCTAACGAGGACAGAGATGTAGCTAACGAGGGGTCGAGATGTAGCTAACCAGGGACAGAGATGTAGCTAACGAGGGACAGAGATGTAGCTAACAAGGGACAGAGATGTAGCTAACCAGGGACAGAGATGTAGCTAACAAGGGGGTCGAGATGTAGCTAACAAGGGACAGAGATGTAGCTAACAAGGGACAGAGATGTAGCTAACAAGGGACAGAGATGTAGCTAACAAGGGACAGAGATGTAGCTAACGAGGGACAGAGATGTAGCTAACAAGGGACAGAGATGTAGCTAACCAGGGACAGAGATGTAGCTAACGAGGGGCCGAGCTATCGATTCGGCAATGATTCGTTAGCTTAGTGTTAAACTTTCGACAGGTGTGTACTGTAATAGGTCTGTACTGTAATAGGTCTGTACTGTAATTCGTTAGCTTAGTGTTAAACTTTCGACAGACCGGTACTGTAATTCGTTAGCTTGGTGTTAAACTTTCGACAGGTGTGTACTGTAATAGGTCTGTACTGTAATAGGTCTGTACTGTAATTCGTTAGCTTAGTGTTAAACTTTCGACAGACCGGTACTGTTATTCGTTAGCTTAGTGTTAAACTTTCGACAGACCGGTACTGTAATTCGTTAGCTTAGTGTTAAACTTTCGACAGGTCTGTACTGTAATAGGTCTGTACTGTAATTTGTTAGCTTAGTGTTAAACTTTCGACAGGTCTGTACTGTAATAGGTCTGTACTGTAATTCGTTAGCTTAGTGTTAAACTTCGACAGACCGGTACTGTAATTCGTTAGCTTAGTGTTAAACTTTCGACAGACCGGTATGTAATTTGTTAGCTTAGTGTTAAACTTTCGACAGGTCTGTACTGTAATAGGTCTTGTACTGTAATTCGTTAGCTTAGTGTTAAACTTTCGACAAGTCTGTACTGTAATCGTTAGCTTAGTGTTAAAACTTTCGACAGACCTGTACTGTAATTCGTTAGCTTAGTGTTAAACTTTCGACAGACCGGTCATTTAATTCGTTAGCTTAGTGTTAAACTTCGACAAGTCTGTATTGTAATTCGTTAGCTTAGTGTTAAACTTTCGACAGGACCGGTACTGTAATTCGTTAGCTTAGTGTTAAACTTTCGACAGACCGGTACTGTAATTCGTTAGCTCAGTGTTAAACTTTAGACAGGTCTGTACTGTAATTTGTTAGCTTAGTGTTAAACTTTCGACAGACCGGTACTGTAATTCGTTAGCTTAGTGTTAAACTTTCGACAGACCGGTACTGTAATTTGTTAGCTTAGTGTTAAACTTTCGACAAGTCTGTACTGTAATTCGTTAGCTTAGTGTTAAACTTTCGACAGGTCTGTACTGTAATTCGTTAGCTTAGTGTTAAACTTTCGACAGACCGGTACTGTAATTCGTTAGCTTAGTGTTAAACTTTCGACAGACCGGTACTGTAATTTGTTAGCTTAGTGTTAAACTTTCGACAAGTCTGTACTGTAATTCGTTAGCTTAGTGTTAAACTTTCGACAAGTCTGTACTGTAATTTGTTAGCTTAGTGTTAAACTTTAGACAGGTCTGTACTGTAATAGGTCTGTACTGTAATTTGTTAGCTCAGTGTTAAACTTTCGACAGGTCTGTGCTGTAATTCGTTAGCTTAGTGTTAAACTTTCGACAGACCGGTACTGTAATTCGTTAGCTTAGTGTTAAACTTTCGACAGACCGGTACTGTAATTTGTTAGCTTAGTGTTAAACTTTCGACAGGTCTGTGCTGTAATTCGTTAGCTTAGTGTTAAACTTTCGACAAGTCTGTACTGTAATTCGTTAGCTTAGTGTTAAACTTTCGACAGGTCTGTACTGTAATTCGTTAGCTTAGTGTTAAACTTTCGACAAGTCTGTACTGTAATTTGTTAGCTTAGTGTTAAACTTTAGACAGGTCTGTACTGTAATAGGTCTGTAATGTAATTTGTTAGCTCAGTGTTAAACTTTCGACAGGTCTGTGCTGTAATTCGTTAGCTTAGTGTTAAACTTTCGACAGACCGGTACTGTAATTCGTTAGCTTAGTGTTAAACTTTCGACAGACCGGTACTGTAATTCGTTAGCTTAGTGTTAAACTTTCGACAGACCGGTACTGTAATTCGTAGCTAGTGTTAAACTTTCGACAAGTCTGTACTGTAATTCGTTAGCTTAGTGTTAAACTTCGACAGACCGTACTGTAATTCGTTAGCTTAGTGTTAAACTTTCGACAGACCGGTACTGTAATTCGTTAGCTTAGTGTTAAACTTTCGACAGACCGGTACTGTAATTCGTTAGCTTAGTGTTAAACTTTCGACAGGTCTGTACTGTAATAGGTCTGTACTGTAATTTGTTAGCTTAGTGTTAAACTTTCGACAGGTGTGTACTGTAATAGGTCTGTACTGTAATAGGTCTGTACTGTAATTCGTTAGCTTAGTGTTAAACTTTCAACAGACCGGTACTGTAATTCGTTAGCTTAGTGTTAAACTTTCGACAGACCGGTACTGTAATTCGTTAGCTTAGTGTTAAACTTTCGACAAGTCTGTACTGTAATTCGTTAGCTTAGTGTTAAACTTTCGACAGACCGGTACTGTAATTCGTTAGCTTAGTGTTAAACTTTCGACAAGTCTGTACTGTAATTCGTTAGCTTAGTGTTAAACTTTCGACAGACCGGTACTGTAATTCGTTAGCTTAGTGTTAAACTTTCGACAGACCGGTACTGTAATTTGTTAGCTTAGTGTTAAACTTTAGACAGGTCTGTACTGTAATAGGTCTGTACTGTAATTCGTTAGCTTAGTGTTAAACTTTCGACAGGTCTGTACTGTAATAGATCTGTACTGTAATTCGTTAGCTTAGTGTTAAACTTTCGACAGGTCTGTACTGTAATAGGTCTGTACTGTAATTCGTTAGCTTAGTGTTAAACTTTCGACAGGTCTGTACTGTAATTTGTTAGCTAAGTGTTAAACTTTCGACAGACCGGTACTGTAATTCGTTAGCTTAATGTTAAACTTTCGACAGGTCTGTACTGTAATAGGTCTGTACTGTAATTCGTTAGCTTAGTGTTAAACTTTCGACAGGTCTGTACTGTAATAGGTCTGTACTGTAATTCGTTAGCTTAGTGTTAAACTTTCGACAGGTCTGTACTGTAATAGGTCTGTACTGTAATTCGTTAGCTTAGTGTTAAACTTTCGACAGGTCTGTACTGTAATAGGTCTGTACTGTAATTCGTTAGCTTAGTGTTAAACTTTCGACAGGTCTGTACTGTAATAGGTCTGTACTGTAATTCGTTAGCTTAGTGTTAAACTTTTGACAGGTCTGTACTGTAATTCGTTAGCTCAGTGTTAAACTTTCGACAGACCGGTAATGTAATTCGTTAGCTTAGTGTTAAACTTTCGACAGACCGGTACTGTATTCGTTAGCTTAGTGTTAAACTTTCGACAGGTCTGTACTGTAATAGGTCTGTACTGTAATTCGTTAGCTTAGTGTTAAACTTTCGACAGACCGGTACTGTAATTCGTTAGCTTAGTGTTAAACTTTCGACAGACCGGTACTGTAATTCGTTAGCTTAGTGTTAAACTTTCGACAGGTCTGTACTGTAATAGGTCTGTACTGTAATTCGTTAGCTTAGTGTTAAACTTTCGACAGGTGTGTACTGTAATAGGTCTGTACTGTAATAGGTCTGTACTGTAATTCGTTAGCTTAGTGTTAAACTTTCGACAGACCGGTACTGTAATTCGTTAGCTTAGTGTTAAACTTTCGACAGACCGGTACTGTAATTCGTTAGCTTAGTGTTAAACTTTCGACAAGTCTGTACTGTAATTCGTTAGCTTAGTGTTAAACTTTCGACAGACCGGTACTGTAATTCGTTAGCTTAGTGTTAAACTTTCGACAAGTCTGTACTGTAATTCGTTAGCTTAGTGTTAAACTTTCGACAGACCGGTACTGTAATTCGTTAGCTTAGTGTTAAACTTTCGACAGACCGGTACTGTAATTTGTTAGCTTAGTGTTAAACTTTAGATAGACCGGTAATGTAATTCGTTAGCTTAGTGTTAAACTTTAGACAGGTCTGTACTGTAATAGGTCTGTACTGTAATTCGTTAGCTTAGTGTTAAACTTTCGACAGACCGGTACTGTAATTCGTTAGCTTAGTGTTAAACTTTCGACAGACCGGTACTGTAATTCGTTAGCTTAGTGTTAAACTTTCGACAGACCGGTACTGTAATTTGTTAGCTTAGTGTTAAACTTTCGACAGGTCTGTACTGTAATAGGTCTGTACTGTAATTCGTTAGCTTAGTGTTAAACTTTCGACAGGTCTGTACTGTAATAGGTCTGTACTGTAATTCGTTAGCTTAGTGTTAAACTTTCGACAGACCGGTACTGTAATTCGTTAGCTTAGTGTTAAACTTTCGACAGGTCTGTACTGTAATAGGTCTGTACTGTAATTCGTTAGCTTAGTGTTAAACTTTCGACAGGTCTGTACTGTAATAGGTCTGTACTGTAATTCGTTAGCTTAGTGTTAAACTTTCGACAGACCGGTACTGTAATTCCTTAGCTTAGTGTTAAACTTTCGACAGACCGGTACTGTAATTTGTTAGCTTAGTGTTAAACTTTCGACAGGTCTGTACTGTAATAGGTCTGTACTGTAATTCGTTAGCTTAGTGTTAAACTTTCGACAGGTCTGTACTGTAATAGGTCTGTACTGTAATTCGTTAGCTTAGTGTTAAACTTTTGACAGGTCTGTACTGTAATTCGTTAGCTCAGTGTTAAACTTTCGACAGACCGGTACTGTAATTCGTTAGCTTAGTGTTAAACTTTAGACAGGTCTGTACTGTAATAGGTCTGTACTGTAATTCGTTAGCTTAGTGTTAAACTTTCGACAGACCGGTACTGTAATTCGTTAGCTCAGCGTTAAACTTTCGGCAGGTGTGTTCAGCATGTCAATCTCATTAATTATTTATATCTGCACTCAGTACTTTTCAATGTTATTGTAATGACATAAAATCAAAGAATTCGGTGTTTCTGGTTCATTATTGATTGGCAAAAAAATATGAGAATAAATATTAATATAAGGTGGATTTAAAAAACGCATTTACTGAACCTCTAGTTGAAAAAAAATAATCATGTCTTTGTTATTATGATGTCAAAAATAAATCCACAATTCGCTGTAAATGGTTCATTATCGATTGGCATAAAAATAAAGAAAAACAATTAAACGAATGAATGAATGAATGAATAAATAAATAAATAAATGTATGTGGGAAAAAATTAAATGAATAAATAAATAAATGAATGTATGTGTGAAAAAATTAAATGAATAAATAAATAAATGAATGTATGTGTGAAAAAATTAAATGAATAAATAAATAAATGAATGTATGTGTGAAAAAATTAAATGAATAGATAAATAAACAAATGAAAAGAAAATAAATGAATAAATAAATAAATAAATAAATAAATAAATAAATAAATAAATAAATAAATAAGATAAAAAAAATAATTATTCAATTTAAGTAACCTCGTTTTTTAAAAAAAATCTACCGGTTTGTCACTACGTAATTACATAATTTCCTAGCTGCAGTAAATCGAGACAATTTGGCGTCAGTAAATATTCGCGTACTGTTATATTCGTGTCACTTAATATTCGCGTACTAGTCTTTTCGCGTCAGTTAATATTCGCGTATTAGTCTTTTCGCGTCAGTTAATATTCGCGTACTGTTATATTCTCGTCAATTAATATTAGCGTACTGTTAATATTAGCGTACTGTTATATTTGCGTCAGTTAATATTCGCGCAATAGTCTTTTCGCGTCAGTTAATATTCGCGTACTGTTATATTCTCGTCAATTAATATTAGCGTACTGTTAATATTAGCGTACTGTTATATTTGCGTCAGTTAATATATTCGCGCAATAGTCTTTTCGCGTCAGTTAATATTCGTGTACTGTTATATCATCGTAATATAATAAGTGAAAGATTCTTGACTTGGGATGTAAAACTGCATTACTACACTCCACTGATCAGTAGTTTGGACACTCTGGTTTCCTCCACCATCCCGGGACTGATCATCACAATATAATAAGTGAAAGATTCTTGACTTGGAGAGTAAAACTGCATTACTACACTCCACTGATCAGTAGTTTGGACACTCTGGTTTCCTCCACCATCCCGGGAATGATCATCACAATATAATAAGTGAAAGATTCTTGACTTGGGGTGTAAAACTGCATTACTACACTCCACTGATCAGTAGTTTGGACACTCTGGTTTCCTCCACCATCCCGGGAATGATCATCACAATATAATAAGTGAAAGATTCTTGACTTGGGGTGTAAAACTGCATTACTACACTCCACTGATCAGTAGTTTGGACACTCTGGTTTCCTCCACCATGTCGGGACTGATCATCACAATATAATAAGTGAAAGGTTCTTGACTTGGGGTGTAAAACTGCATTACTACACTCCACTGATCAGTAGTTTGGACACTCTGGTTTCCTCCACCATCCCGGGAATGATCATCACAATATAATAAGTGAAAGATTCTTGACTTGGGGTGTAAAACTGCATTACTACACTCCACTGATCAGTAGTTTGGACACTCTGGTTTCCTCCACCATGTCGGGACTGATCATCACAATATAATAAGTGAAAGGTTCTTGACTTGGGGTGTAAAACTGCATTACTACACTCCACTGATCAGTAGTTTGGACACTCTGGTTTCATCCACCATCCAAGAACTGATCATCACAATATAATAAGTGAAAGATTCTTGACTTGGGATGTAAAACTGCATTACTACACTCCACTGATCAGTAGTTTGGACACTCTGGTTTCCTCCACCATCCGGGACTGATCATCACAATATAATAAGTGAAAGATTCTTGACTTGGGGTGTAAAACTGCATTACTACACTCCACTGATCTGTAGTTTGGACACTCTGGTTTCCTCCACCATCCTGGAACTGATCATCACAATATAATAAGTGAAAGATTCTTGACTTGGGGTGTAAAACTGCATTACTACACTCCACTGATCTGTAGTTTGGACACTCTGGTTTCCTCCACCATACCGGGACTGATCATCACAATATAATAAGTGAAAGATTCTTGACTTGGGGTGTAAAACTGCATTACTACACTCCACTGATCAGTAGTTTGGACACTCTGGTTTCCTCCACCATACCGGGACTGATCATCACAATATAATAAGTGAAAGATTCTTGACTTGGGATGTAAAACTGCATTACTACACTCCACTGATCTGTAGTTTGGACACTCTCGTTTCCTCCACCATACCGGGACTGATCATCACAATATAATAAGTGAAAGATTCTTGACTTGGGGTGTAAAACTGCATTACTACACTCCACTGATCAGTAGTTTGGACACTCTGGTTTCCTCCACCATCCCGGGACTGATCATCACAATATAATAAGTGAAAGATTCTTGACTTGGGGTGTAAAACTGCATTACTACACTCCACTGATCTGTAGTTTGGACACTCTGGTTTCCTCCACCATGTCGGGACTGATCATCACAATATAATAAGTGAAAGATTCTTGACTTGGGGTGTAAAACTGCATTACTACACTCCACTGATCTGTAGTTTGGACACTCTGGTTTCCTCCACCATCCCGGGACTGATCATCACAATATAATAAGTGAAAGATTCTTGACTTGGGGTGTAAAACTGCATTACTACACTCCACTGATCAGTAGTTTGGACACTCTGGTTTCCTCCACCATACCGGGACTGATCATCACAATATAATAAGTGAAAGATTCTTGACTTGGGGTGTAAAACTGCATTACTACACTCCACTGATCAGTAGTTTGGACACTCTGGTTTCCTCCACCATCCCGGGACTGATCATCACAATATAATAAGTGAAAGATTCTTGACTTGGGGTGTAAAACTGCATTACTACACTCCACTGATCTGTAGTTTGGACACTCTGGTTTCCTCCACCATGTCGGGACTGATCATCACAATATAATAAGTGAAAGATTCTTGACTTGGGGTGTAAAACTGCATTACTACACTCCACTGATCTGTAGTTTGGACACTCTGGTTTCCTCCACCATACCGGGACTGATCATCACAATATAATAAGTGAAAGATTCTTGACTTGGGGTGTAAAACTGCATTACTACACTCCACTGATCAGTAGTTTGGACACTCTGGTTTCCTCCACCATGTCGGGACTGATCATCACAATATAATAAGTGAAAGATTCTTGACTTGGGGTGTAAAACTGCATTACTACACTCCACTGATCAGTAGTTTGGACACTCTGGTTTCCTCTACCATCCCGGAACTGATCATCACAATATAATAAGTGAAAGATTCTTGACTTGGGGTGTAAAACTGCATTACTACACTCCACTGATCAGTAGTTTGGACACTCTGGTTTCCTCCACCATCCAGGACTGATCATCACAATATAATAAGTGAAAGATTCTTGACTTGGGATGTAAAACTGCATTACTACACTCCACTGATCAGTAGTTTGGACACTCTGGTTTCCTCCACCATACCGGGACTGATCATCACAATATAATAAGTGAAAGATTCTTGACTTGGGGTGTAAAACTGCATTACTACATTCCACTGATCAGTAGTTTGGACACTCTGGTTTCCTCCACCATCCTGGGACTGATCCTCGCAATATAATAAGTGAAAGATTCTTGACTTGGGGTGTAAAACTGCATTACTACATTCCACTGATCAGTAGTTTGGACACTCTGGTTTCCTCCACCATCCCGGGAATGATCATCACAATATAATAAGTGAAAGATTCTTGACTTGGGATGTAAAACTGCATTACTACACTCCACTGATCTGTAGTTTGGACACTCTGGTTTCCTCCACCATACCGGGACTGATCATCACAATATAATAAGTGAAAGATTCTTGACTTGGGATGTAAAACTGCATTACTACACTCCACTGATCAGTAGTTTGGACACTCTGGTTTCCTCCACCATACCGGGACTGATCATCACAATATAATAAGTGAAAGATTCTTGACTTGGGGTGTAAAACTGCATTACTACACTCCACTGATCTGTAGTTTGGACACTCTGGTTTCCTCCACCATCCAGGACTGATCATCACAATATAATAAGTGAAAGATTCTTGACTTGGGATGTAAAACTGCATTACTACACTCCACTGATCTGTAGTTTGGACACTCTGGTTTCCTCCACCATACCGGGACTGATTATCACAATATAATAAGTGAAAGATTCTTGACTTGGAGAGTAAAACTGCATTACTACACTCCACTGATCAGTAGTTTGGACACTCTGGTTTCCTCCACCATACCGGGACTGATCATCACAATATAATAAGTGAAAGATTCTTGACTTGGGGTGTAAAACTGCATTACTACACTCCACTGATCTGTAGTTTGGACACTCTGGTTTCCTCCACCATCCTGGGACTGATCATCACAATATAATAAGTGAAAGATTCTTGACTTGGGGTGTAAAACTGCATTACTACACTCCACTGATCTGTAGTTTGGACACTCTGGTTTCCTCCACCATCCCGGGACTGATCATCGCAATAAATAAGTGAAAGATTCTTGACTTGGGGTGTAAAACTGCATTACTACACTCCATGATCAGTAGTTTGGACACTCTGGTTTCCTCCACCATCCCGGGACTGATCATCACAATATAATAAGTGAAAGATTCTTGACTTGGGGTGTAAAACTGCATTACTACACTCCACTGATCTGTAGTTTGGACACTCTGGTTTCCTCCACCATCCCGGAACTGATTATCACAATATAATAAGTGAAAGATTCTTGACTTGGGGTGTAAAACTGCATTACTACACTCCACTGATCAGTAGTTTGGACACTCTGGTTTCCTCCACCATCCCGGGACTGATCATCACAATATAATAAGTGAAAGATTCTTGACTTGGGGTGTAAAACTGCATTACTACACTCCACTGATCTGTAGTTTGGACACTCTGGTTTCCTCCACCATACCGGGACTGATCATCACAATATAATAAGTGAAAGATTCTTGACTTGGGATGTAAAACTGCATTACTACACTCCACTGATCAGTAGTTTGGACACTCTGGTTTCCTCCACCATCCCGGGACTGATCATCACAATATAATAAGTGAAAGATTCTTGACTTGGGATGTAAAACTGCATTACTACACTCCACTGATCAGTAGTTTGGACACTCTGGTTTCCTCCACCATCCAGGAACTGATCATCACAATATAATAAGTGAAAGATTCTTGACTTGGGGTGTAAAACTGCATTACTACACTCCACTGATCTGTAGTTTGGACACTCTGGTTTCCTCCACCATGTCGGGACTGATCATCACAATATAATAAGTGAAAGATTCTTGACTTGGGATGTAAAACTGCATTACTACACTCCACTGATCTGTAGTTTGGACACTCTGGTTTCCTCCACCATCCCGGAACTGATTATCACAATATAATAAGTGAAAGATTCTTGACTTGGGATGTAAAACTGCATTACTACACTCCACTGATCTGTAGTTTGGACACTCTGGTTTCCTCCACCATCCCGGAACTGATTATCACAATATAATAAGTGAAAGATTCTTGACTTGGGATGTAAAACTGCATTACTACACTCCACTGATCAGTAGTTTGGACACTCTGGTTTCCTCCACCATACCGGGACTGATCATCACAATATAATAAGTAAAAGATTCTTGACTTGGGATGTAAAACTGCATTACTACACTCCACTGATCAGTAGTTTGGACACTCTGGTTTCCTCCACCATCCCGGGACTGATTATCACAATATAATAAGTGAAAGATTCTTGACTTGGGGTGTAAAACTGCATTACTACACTCCACTGATCAGTAGTTTGGACACTCTGGTTTCCTCCACCATCCTGGGACTGATTATCACAATATAATAAGTGAAAGATTCTTGACTTGGGGTGTAAAACTGCATTACTACACTCCACTGATCAGTAGTTTGGACACTCTGGTTTCCTCCACCATACCGGGACTGATCATCACAATATAATAAGTGAAAGATTCTTGACTTGGGGTGTAAAACTGCATTACTACACTCCACTGATCAGTAGTTTGGACACTCTCGTTTCCTCCACCATCCCGGGACTGATCATCGGAATATAATAAGTGAAAGATTCTTGACTTGGGGTGTAAAACTGCATTACTACACTCCACTGATCAGTAGTTTGGACACTCTGGTTTCCTCCACCATCCTGGGACTGATTATCACAATATAATAAGTGAAAGATTCTTGACTTGGGATGTAAAACTGCATTACTACACTCCACTGATCAGTAGTTTGGACACTCTGGTTTCCTCCACCATCCCGGGACTGATCATCGCAATATAATAAGTGAAAGATTCTTGACTTGGGATGTAAAACTGCATTACTACACTCCACTGATCAGTAGTTTGAACACTCTGGTTTCCTCCACCATCCTGGGACTGATCATCACAATATAATAAGTGAAAGATTCTTGACTTGGGGTGTAAAACTGCATTACTACACTCCACTGATCTGTAGTTTGGACACTCTGGTTTCCTCCACCATCCCGGACTGATCATCACAATATAATAAGTGAAAGATTCTTGACTTGGGGTGTAAAACTGCATTACTACACTCCACTGATCTGTAGTTTGGACACTCTGGTTTCCTCCACCATCCTGGGACTGATCATCACAATATAATAAGTGAAAGATTCTTGACTTGGGGTGTAAAACTGCATTACTACACTCCACTGATCTGTAGTTTGGACACTCTGGTTTCCTCCACCATACCGGGACTGATCATCGCAATATAATAAGTGAAAGATTCTTGACTTGGGGTGTAAAACTGCATTACTACACTCCACTGATCTGTAGTTTGGACACTCTGGTTTCCTCCACCATCCCGGGACTGATCATCGGAATATAATAAGTGAAAGATTCTTGACTTGGGGTGTAAAACTGCATTACTACACTCCACTGATCTGTAGTTTGGACACTCTGGTTTCCTCCACCATCCTGGGACTGATCATCACAATATAATAAGTGAAAGATTCTTGACTTGGGATGTAAAACTGCATTACTACACTCCACTGATCAGTAGTTTGGACACTCTGGTTTCCTCCACCATCCTGGGACTGATCATCACAATATAATAAGTGAAAGATTCTTGACTTGGGATGTAAAACTGCATTACTACACTCCACTGATCTGTAGTTTGGACACTCTGGTTTCCTCCACCATACCGGGACTGATCATCACAATATAATAAGTGAAAGATTCTTGACTTGGGATGTAAAACTGCATTACTACACTCCACTGATCTGTAGTTTGGACACTCTGGTTTCCTCCACCATCCGGGACTGATCATCACAATATAATAAGTGAAAGATTCTTGACTTGGGATGTAAAACTGCATTACTACACTCCACTGATCTGTAGTTTGGACACTCTGGTTTCCTCCACCATCCCGGAACTGATCATCACAATATAATAAATGAAAGATTCTTGACTTGGGATGTAAAACTGCATTACTACACTCCACTGATCAGTAGTTTGGACACTCTGGTTTCCTCCACCATACCGGGACTGATCATCACAATATAATAAGTGAAAGATTCTTGACTTGGGATGTAAAACTGCATTACTACACTCCACTGATCAGTAGTTTGGACACTCTCGTTTCCTCCACCATCCCGGGACTGATCATCGGAATATAATAAGTGAAAGATTCTTGACTTGGGGTGTAAAACTGCATTACTACACTCCACTGATCTGTAGTTTGGACACTCTGGTTTCCTCCACCATACCGGGACTGATCATCACAATATAATAAGTGAAAGATTCTTGACTTGGGATGTAAAACTGCATTACTACACTCCACTGATCTGTAGTTTGGACACTCTGGTTTCCTCCAGCATACCGGGACTGATCATCACAATATAATAAGTGAAAGATTCTTGACTTGGGATGTAAAACTGCATTACTACACTCCACTGATCTGTAGTTTGGACACTCTGGTTTCCTCCACCATCCCGGGACTGATCATCGCAATATAATAAGTGAAAGATTCTTGACTTGGGGTGTAAAACTGCATTACTACACTCCACTGATCTGTAGTTTGGACACTCTGGTTTCCTCCACCATCCCGGGACTGATCATCGCAATATAAACTATTGAATACACCCTCTGGCGGTCAGCGTTTGACTTCACTGAAGTGAAAGAACGCTGAAGTGGTAAAAGAACGCCGGCGAATGACTTTGTGACTCCGAAAGTCTGATCTGGATGCACTTCGTGTTAGTCGCATAGTTCTTGTCACTTATTATTATTCAGAGTTTTCTGAGATTAATTTTTAAACTGAGTTACGCATCATTTAATTTGAAAACATTACTGAGTGACGAGATATTGTTGCATTATTGCCATAGTTATCCCACGTATATTACTTCAAGTCTTGTATTTAACAAAATACTAAAATCAAATAAAGTATAATATTAAAGATGACTTCATTCCATTTTGATCATTTTACCAAAATATACAATCAGCTTTTATCAGCAAGTTCAAAAGGCTGGCAAACATTTAAATTTGCAGTTAATTTTCAAACGCAATTCATTAAAAGAACACCCCTGCCATCTCCATTGCAAAATGTCAAAATTCCATCCATAGAAGAAGATGTTGTCGCAAGGAGTCTTTATCCACCTGACGCACCTAGCGATTTAACTCCAGTTAAAGTATATGGTGACGGTAATTGCCTTTTCAGGTCCATTTCATTAGCCTTATATGGGTCTGAATCGCATCACATCGAATGCCGTGTTCGAACTATAGTTGAATTAACATCAAATTTTCATCTATATTGCGATGAAAATACTTATAAAAAAATGCTTGGCACAAGTGAACCTTGCATTGATTATATTATTATGTCATCCGCCAGTGATGAAAATGTTGTTTTTGGCAATGTTCATAAAATTCTTGAAAGGGAAATTCTCAAAACCATCAAAAGTGGAACATATTGTTCTGTTGTTCATCTTTTTGCACTTGCAAATGCATGTAAAATACCTGTGCAAAGCATTTATCCAAGAGTGAATAATCCTGCTATCAACAGAAATATTAATAACGGGATAATTAAACCTCTCTCTGAAAACAAAGATCCTGATACTATTCTTCACATCATGTGGACTCACATAACAAATAACGATTTTGAAAACTGGGAGCCAAATCATTTTGTACCATGCTTAAATTTGACAAAAAGCAAAATTTGCAATGAATATTCTCCAAATGATCAATTATCTGATTTATCACGTGAAGACACATCAAGCACAATCACGTTCCCATGTATAAAGTCAAATCCATTTGACACTTGCCACATTACAGAATCACCTTCGGATGATTCCAAAAAGTTTTCAAACCTCTGCACATCTTCCTATGGTCCTGATGATTTACCCTCTGAAGGGCCATGTACAAGTGAAAAGGACATATCGGATTACACATCTCCAAATGCGAAATTTTCAGATGGAGATATTGAGTACGTGATTGAAAACAGAAAACCAAGTCAAGTCTATAAATTTCCTCCAAAGCAGTACAAATTAAAATCGCGAAAGTGTGGGTTTGTAAACAGATCTTGTCTTCATGAATGGTTCTTGAAGTTTGACTTCATTGCATATTCCAAAAAGTGTGACGGCTTGTTTTGTTTGGCGTGCGTCTTCTTTCCTGATACTTCACATCGTCGTCCAAAAAAATTAATATCAGAATCATATCAAAACTGGAAAGATGCACAGGCCGACCTTTCATCTCATTCTACTTGTGATTATCATAAAAATTCGATGGCAAAGTTACTTGCCTTTAAAACTACAAACAAAAATCCAGCAGCACGAATTGATGTTTCAATATCTGACTCAAATTCCTTCACCGTGTCAAGAAACAGGGAAATATTGAAATCAATAATTAAATGTTTAGAATTTTGTGGTAGACAAGGCATTGCATTACGAGGGCATAGAGATGATGAAACATCATCTAGTTTTAATCAAGGCAATTTTAAAGCACTTTTAGATTTGCGAGTTAATGCTGGTGACAAAACTATTGAAAACCATCTAAAAACATGCGCAAAGAATGCTCGCTATACTTCTAAGACTGCTCAGAATGAGCTACTGCTTTGTATAAAAGAATATATTCAGTCTCTGATAGTTGACGAAATAAAGTCTCAACCATGTGGTCCATTTTATGGATATCAGTGTGATGAAGTAACGGACAGCAGTAATTGGGAACAGCTCGGATTAGTTGTCCGTTATACTCAAAACAACAAACCAATAGAGAGATTGTTGGAATTTGTCTCTTGTGAGAAGATAACTGGAGAAGCTATTTGCAATAATGTTGTTGAGTGTCTCACCAAGTTAGGCCTTGACATACAAAATTGTCGATCACAAACAATGGATGGGGCTGGTAACATGGCAGGCAAGCATTCTGGTTGTGCTGCGAGATTTATTCAGTTGTCACCCAAGGCTTCTTACTTCTACTGTTGCAGTCATGATCTTAACTTGGCTCTTTGCAAAGCTTGTAATGTCAAAGAAGTCCATCTTATGCTAGACACTATTAAACAGATCGGCATATTCTTTAAATACTCCCAAAGCGGAGCAGACGACTAGAAGCCGTAATTGACTCGTGGAATATGTTGCATCAAGATAATGCGAAGAAGAAAAAGAAAATAAAGTTGTTCTGTCAGACACGCTGGGTTGAAAAACACAACACTCATAGAATTTCACGAACTGTACGAGTGCGTTCTGGAGTGTTTGGATAATATATCCATGAGAGAGACTGATTGGGACACGAAGACATCTGGTGAAGCGTATGGTCTTATGAAGAAAATTACTGACTCGGTTTTCATAGTGGCATTTAACACGGTCATCCACTTCTTTGGATATATCAGAGGTTTAAGTGTTCAGCTTCAAGGTACCTCTCTTGATGTCATTCAGGGATATGGAATGGTTTCTCATGTACGTAATGTTATAAGTGAGGCAAGAAATAATACAAGGGAGTTCGAGTCCCTTTTTGAAACCTGTGTCGTAATGGCAAACAAAGCAAACACAACAATTTCAATTCCTAGAATATGTGGTCGTCAAACCCAAAGGTCCAATATTTCTGCAAACTCTCCATCTGAATATTATCGCCTAAATATATATCTTCCTTTTGTAGATTCATTAAATCAGCAACTATCCTTGAGGTTTAATGACCTCACACATAAAGCAGTAAAAACTTTAAATCTCCTTCCCAGCAATCTAGTCAATCTAGATCAACAAACTACTGAATCTATCTTAGAATTATTCCAGTCTGACATGCCTTCACCTGACAATTTTTCCAAAGAAATCAAACTTTGGAATCAGACATGGAGAAATGAAAAAAGAAACCAAGTTCTATTACCGATACTCTACAGAGCAGTGTGTTTACTCCAAAAATGTTCCCAAATATCAATGTTATTCTGCATCTGCTACTTTTACACTCAGTTACAACAAGCGGAGTAGAACGATCAAACTCTTCTTTGAAATATGTAAAAAGTGCTGAAAGGAGTACCATGGGAGAGGACAGGTTCAATGCCTTAGTTCTCTTATTTGTTCACAAAGATATACCTCTTAACCTAGATGAAATCGTGGATGCATATGCTAGAAAACACCCTAGAAAAATGATTTTCTTAAATCCTCTGAGTGAATCTGAAAATTAAAATCTGAAGACCCCAAAAATCCCACTTGCCAATGTCGCAACCATCACCTGCTCCTTCCTCAGCACACTAGTTAGTATACAACACGGGATATGAACTGCTTTACAGAGCCTTTGTCCCCAAACACAATTTAAAAATTTGTCAGTGTGTCCCCCCCCCTAACATAGAATCATGGGTAATGTAAGGTTAATTTAAGGTTAATAAGTGTGCCCCCCCCTAACATAGAATCCTGGATCCGCCACTGAATACCCCCTCTGGCGGTCAGCGTTCTTTTATAGCTTCATACATATTCTCACATTTATGTGAGATTCAATGGGTGTACCACTTCAGTGAAGTCGAACGCTGACCGCCAGAGGGGTATTTTCGCCCTCTGGCGGTCAGCGTTCTTGTATCGCTTCAGACATATTCTCAAGTTTATGTGAGAATGGCGTTTCTTTACCACTTCCATAGCCGTGTGCTAATTCATATTTATATTTTACACAAT
The DNA here is from genome assembly GCA_021292105.1 of Anadara kagoshimensis. Classification (NCBI taxonomy): domain Eukaryota; kingdom Metazoa; phylum Mollusca; class Bivalvia; order Arcoida; family Arcidae; genus Anadara; species Anadara kagoshimensis. Next base: position 32,407,920 of record CM037867.1, on the reverse strand, counting down.
GCAATTTTATTTTATGGATTTTACGAATTCTTATTAAGAATAACAAGATTTAGTTCTATAATTTTAGGGGGGGCACAGGCCGGGTGTGCCCCCGTCTGGATCCGCGCCTGATAATAAGTGAAAGATTCTTGGGCGTCACACTGCATCACTTAACTCCCACGTGCTCTGCTTGGTAGTTTTGAACCGCTTAATGTGCATTACTATGAGTAATAAAAGCCTTCAGCAATCCAAGTAAGTGTAATGTGTCTTGACCTGGCCGTTTGACCTTTAATTTTAAATATTCAAACAGAGATACCATTGTGTAATTTAGGAACTATTTAAAGTTGATATATAAGGATAGATGGTAGTAATACTGAGTACAGGATGTTATGGTAATGAAGCATGTTGTCTTCTAAAAACCACACAATCTGTTTGCCCAATCTAATATTCAAATTAAAGGTTAAACGACCAGGTCAAACTTGACGCACTATACCGTTTCGATTTTATATAACATTTAAGTTTTTATTGGTCACATCAGATATGTCGGTGTTCTTAAGATATACATCTAATTGCCCATCTTCTACAAACCGGGGTGGGTGACGTCATCAACCTGTCACGGTGTTAAAGTAATAAATAGCTTTTAATCACTTATCATGAAGCTGAAATACTGATCATGAATATCGATTTTGAATCCTTTTCAAGAGGATCATGAAAAACGTTTTGCCTTTGAAATGTAGCCTCAACGAGCCGAGAGCACAAATAGTTTGGAAATTTTCAATAAATACCACTATGGTAGATTAGTTTGCAGAGTGCTCGCTTCATATGTGGGAGGTCTTGGGTTCGAATCTCGACCGGGTCTGACTAAGATTTGAAAATAGGTTCTCGGCATTTAGAAATGAAAGTTACGGGGTACTTCAGAAAAGACCTTAAAAACTGATGCCCCTTGTCACGACAGGCTGAACCCTTCCTACACATCACCTTGGGTGTATGTACAGTCAGGTGTCTCAAAATTCTGACATTTCGACTATAGCTGGTGACGACTCGATATGAGTGAAATGTTTTTGACTTTGACACCACGCAATCAATTAATTAATATTAAAATACTTTGGCATTTATTAATGAATTAAGGAACAACAAATCCTCCATTTTTGACAGTCTGACCAATCAAATTTTATTTATTTGTCCAGATTTGTACATTTTTAGTTAACAAGGTTGCCATTTAGGTACTTCTTTATCATTAGGTATTTGATTTTAGTACAATTTTCATACATAAAGTCCGAATTTTAGTACATGTACTTTCAGTTAAAAAACCCCGTCAAAATGGGGGGGGGGGGGGGGGGGATCCGTGTAATTTGACCTTTTCGTTATCTGTTTTAAGGTACAAAGCTCCCAAAAACGGACAAATCCGTCAGCCTGTTTTGATTTTCACATAAGTTCGAAATTGGACCTTTTTATTTTAGAGGAATACATTTTGAAATCATTTTCACTAGGAGTAACGCTAATCTTGGACTTTCAAAGAGAACAACTCCAAATCATATAGCAAACACGGTAAAACCGCTCTCATTCTGTTTCATATTTTGGCATATACGTACGTATTTGTTAACGTGTTGATGGGTTTAGTGTTGTATTTTTCTATCTTTTATTTTTAGATTATCCCCCCCCCCAAAAAAAAAAAAAATAATAATAATATAGTTTTAAAAAAAATGGAATCGTGACTGAAAAACGACACCAATTGCAACACGACCAAGAACACGACACAATACCAGCAATTATATACTGAATTATGGCTTTATAGACAAAACCTGAAATGATATTACACTAGTTACCATAGCCTTCGGCCTATTTATACACGAACTAGTAACATACACTAGAAGGAGATTTTACCGGAATAATTGGACATTTGCCGGAATAATTAGATTTTTACCGTAATAATCGGACAAGTTACCGTAATAATCAGACACTTGCCGGAATTTTTAGAATCCGTAAAATTTACCGTAAAAATATTCTTATTATTCCGGATTTTGACCAATTATTCCGGATTTTGTCCGATTATTTCGGATTTGGTCTAAAAATTCTGAAATTGATCTAAATATTCCGGATTTTCGCAAAGATTACGGAAAGTGTCTTACTATTCCGGAATTTCGCAATTATTCCGGTAAAACCACCTTCTAGTGATATTTATATATTCAGGGGGCGTAGCTGAGCATGTTGGTAAATTACGCACTGTAAATGTAAAAATCGCGTCGAAGGCGCACACATGTACGCTCCATAGGCGCGTTTTTCTAGGGGGTATGGGGGCATGCTTGCCCAGAAAATCTTGCAAAAAACCTAAATATGGTGCATTTTCCATGACTTTCGATCCAAGGTTATCTATAAGAAAAAAATTCGATTAAATTAGAAAATGTATTAGTATTATTTTTTTAAAAGCAAAGTATAAATTGTCTTCGTCGATACTTTGTATCTGATTTTTATGGTATTGTGACATATTTCATTCAAATATATCAGTGTCGTTAGTTGCAGCAGAAATGGTTGGTTGGGTAAATATGTTGAAATCTGGGTTTCGTTGAATTATGAGATTTTCTTGGATAATCTTGAAGTGACGTCTGGCCCAAGTTTCACAATAATTTCTTGGTTAAGATTTTTCTTAACCTAAATTTAGCAAATTTTTGTAATCTCTTTTTGAAACTACTGGTTAATATTTTTGTCAACTCTAAATGAAAATGTTTTAATCTAAAAGTAATCTTAAAAATAACACCTTAAATTCCATTCCTCAATATCTTGAGAATTAACAAAATTATAAAGATTTGAAAATTTGCAAGATTTAAGTTAAGGAAAATCTTAGCTAAGGAATGCTTTTGAAACCGGGGCCTGAATGGGTTGTAATTTGCGTGTACATGTACTACTTACCCATCCGTACTTGCATTGCTAGCTTGCCGAGGCACTGTGCAATATGAATTCGTGTGTTTACCCAACTCAACCCTTTTCTCTATCTAAGAAGTAAAGTTAGTACCATTTTACTGGCCGAACTTGTAAAATGCACAAATTCCCACAATAAGAATTCATCCAGCATGAGTCAGACTTTTTTTTAGACTATTTGGCTAGTAAGTTCAGATTAGTTTGATGCCGACCGTCAGAGTTTGTATTTCGCGCGAAAAAAAACTTTTACGTGACTAAACACTAAAACGAAATTCAAACGACCACGATATTTATGCACAAATCGCCTTGTTCATTATGATAGTTTCAGTTTCCGCGAGGGTTAAATTTTGTATTGCTTTCAAGTTTTACAATATAGCAGCCATATATTTATTTGAAACATTATTAATTATGATATTTGACAAAATTAACTTACGCACGGTCGTATGAGCGTTTGCTCAGCTACGTCACCGTCGCTATTGTGAGCCAAAATAATAAATAATAACTGTTAGAATCACGCTAAATCCAAAATGTCTGCCGTCAACCAAGGAGAGGTAATTCGTTGGACCGAGACACATTGCGCCACCTGGCGAGGGGGGAGATAACTCGCTATTATATCATTAATAGAGTTAAATATTGTTCCTCATGAACTCGACTCGGGACAATGTTTCGCAATCCCTATGTTATAATCACAACCACTGCATTTGCGGTAGCTCAGTTGGTAGGGTTCGCTCTTAAAGAAGTGGGAGTCATTTGGTTCGAACTCCGACTGTACCGGACCCGATACTTGAAAGAGGATAGTGACTGTTCTTTCGTCAAGCACACAGAATTACAAAATGAGTTATCGTTTTTTTCGGATGGGAACTTAAAATAAACGAGGTCTCGTGTCACGATAAAGAACCCTGATGTATAATGCCATCAGCGCAATTTCTGCACCCTAGCCTAAAACTGGCAATGTCTCGATATAAATGAAATATTCTTGGCTGGGACGTTTAACACCATTCCTCAACTCAACTATCTTATAAACAGCTGAACAAGATCAGAATGCAGACATGTATTTAGACCACTAACTATAACGCTCCCGACTTTGGACAAACATCGAGGTTAATATCCAGTTGACAGAACTCATAACCTTTCAGTGTAATTCAAATCCAGTGGTTCGTTAATACGATAAATGCGCACAAAAGTAAAAGAGAAAAAAATAACGGATAGCACCCATAACCAGCGTATTTCAAATCCAGTTTTTCATAAATACGATAAATAATGATAAAAAACGAGAAAAAAAAGCAAATATTTGTTCTTGGACAAAACCCATAACCAGCGTATTTCAAAACCCAGTGTTTTATTAATACGATGTAAATACGCACATATGTAAAAGAAAAACAAAAATAAAAAAACCAATGACCTTGTATATGTTCTGGGACGGAAACCGTAATCTTTCAGAATATTTTAATACACTTGGACCATAAATACGCTCAAATCTAATAGAAAATTAAAAAGAACTGGTTCACCTGGTATCAGTATCGTTTGACTGGGGGAGTGGTACCCTCGTTTGCGGCGTACTGATTCTGTGTGCGCGCTCGTACAAGGCAGACCATACAACACACTCGCACTTCACATGCATACACGAACTTGTTCAGAGATTAATTCATAGACATTAATAAAATAGTTCTCGTCGCGAATAGCTGAAAAATTGCTGATGCGAGGTTAAGCAACATTCAACCAACCAACCAACCGAAAGGTTCATTTTATCTTTGAAGAGTAATTCAAAGATGTAACTTATTTATGCTACAAATTGGACATTTTGAACGCTGATATTTGACTTTTGCAAAATGTGATGTATGGCGATTTAAATAAAACTGTATAAACCAAACACGAACAAAACCTACCGATCCACTTAAAGGCATTTTTATGCTGTCAAAATTTTGATAAGTTGACCTCCAATTTCGAGATTATTGTGATGTGACCATTGTTGTAGGCGTACATACCTCTTAATGTATGGAAGAACCTGGTCCAATTCATGTTATTAAAATGATGAAATAAGAAAAAATATATAAACATAATTTCTAATTATTTTGCCTTTTTGGGGGTAGATATGCCTTTCTTAAAAGCTTCTGAAAGCAAATTGTAAGGCAATAAAACAACAATTTATCTACTTCCGCTTTTTCATATTAGGTACTTCCGGTTTCGGTATCGGTTCATTAAAGCGTCTAAAGAGATCTGATCACAACGTGATACAAATGTTTAACCAAAATGGTATAATGACAAATTGATTTGAAATTGGCATCACCACGTAAATTTTATCTTTCTTTAAGAAATGGCTTATTTTAGTCGATATAATTGATGATTGGGTATTATCATCAGTTCGTGAGTTCAGAATCTTTGTTGTATTAAACTAAGTATAGATATTTTAAATATTTATGCATTCGATCGGACCATAAATTTTAGGTCATAAATTAAGGTGAAGCAATGACATCCAACAGATTGGGAGTCAAAATCGAACTTCGATTGGATTGAGTTATAACAGATTCCGCAAGCTTAAAATTACTATAAACGTCACCAAAACAATTTTCTTATTTTCCCCGTTTTAGCTATTTTGATATTATGTGTAACTTATTATGTACTTTTGATTTGGTTTAAGATATTTTTATTCAGATAAGCGATAGTCAACCTTTTAGCATTTCGATACAGAATAAACTTAAAGTGTTTAAAATTCCCTAGAAATATTACGTAAAACATTTACCGACATAACACGCCATTATCTTTATGGCCGCAAAGTGAAATGAAATTGCTATCGGCGTTAAATAAACGCTTAAGACATAAATTCTTGTTCGGCAGGATGTGGACCGGATATCATAAATTCTAAGACCTATTCCTGTCATTAAGTCCCATATATGGCATCGGCGACTCACGAAATACTTCATTTTAAATCGAACCTTCGAAGTATAAAAGAGCTTACATCACGGTTAGAAAGTCTCTTAGAATTTCACCTCAGGATAAAACATTTACAAAACCATACCAACACAGACGACATTCGGAGGCCCTCTGTTACACCAACAAATCAAGATGTTATCGAAGGTAATGCAATATTCTTGTATATTGAATGTTTTGTTTAATTAGTTATCGTTATTTAACGTTTATACATGCACGATGTCCAGTATCTTTATATTATCAAGTTCTGAACTCCAGACTCTTTGTTTTTTATTACATCACAGGGTTTTCGCGCCACTTCAAAGCAACACAACGGAAGTACAGTAACGAGAGTGACATTTAGATCAGCTATTTCCGGTTTGAATACTTTTCCCGTTGTTAGGTTTTTTTCTAAAATTGACATGAAAATTATCTCGTCAACTTTCCATCTTTACAGATTGACGCTGCCCCCGCCGCACTATAAAGGTGTTTAACCTAGCGTTAGATATTTTTGGAAACTGCGCTTTGTAAAAAAAGTTATTTTAAATAAAGTTAAAGGAAAAACTGACCTAAGTCTAAAATTATCACTTAGACGACTGTCTAACATTAGGTAGTACAAATGATAATGATCCCTTTTGGTTTTGAAATGCATTGAATTTTGAATTCGAGATAAATTGAAACATGAACGAGTGTCTATCTATCTATCTATCAAAGATAGCCACGATACATTAATTGGTACAAAAGCATTTTTTGTGTTTAAGTGAAGTTAAAATTGTTAATTTTAGTGAATTTCTTAAATTACACTATGTTGGCCATTTTCAAAACACATAATGACTCTTCAAATACATAATTTATCTAGATCTTCCGAGAACAAACTTTGTACGTTGTCATGGAAAAACAGCCGCCTTGAAACAAAAATGAAATTTCATTAAAATTATATTGCCTTCATTTTCCAATTAATGCTGCATGGAACTTTAGGTTTTGAATGGACGGTTTTATAAACAGGAAAAGTTTTTAATAGTACAAAAAATCCAAAAAAAAAATTATGAAGGTTCTATTTTAGATGCTCTTTTGTTACAAACATTTTAATTGTTACGTTTGCATGAAAGGATTTGCTTTTAGTGACGTCATCGTATTATGGACGACGCACAGAGACATTTGAATTCCTACGCCATTGCAATAATATGTTTTTTCTTGCTACGAATACATTGTCGTTAGAATTGATTTTTTTGAAATTTTTCTATAATTTGAATAATAAGAAAAGAAATTAATTTACCTTTTTGTTCTCTACGCAAATTATCTAGTGAGCAAAAGGCCAATTCTTTCATAATAACAAAAAGAAAAATTAATTTCGTTTCTATAATATTTCAATTTTCAATTATTTTACTGAAATGTCAATGTTACTTTTGAAAAAAAGTAATAATGATGTGTATCCTGTTTTATGGAAAATGATAAAAAAAACTGAAAAGATGTACCTAAAAATTCGTACGGCAATAATTAAGATGCTTATATTTTATATTGTTTTTAGACAATTTAAAAAAAATGTCAATTCCAATTCAAGTGAAATGATGGTTCGTTTCCTTTCAAATAGAATTTTTTTTAAAAGCATAAGGTGTAATTATTTTAGATGCTTATATTTCAAATGTAAAATAAATTATGTAAGGAAAAGGTCACCTTTGAAAATAAATTGGTGGTTTGGTTTTTTTTCTTTATTTTACAAACGTAAAGCTAGTTTAACAGTTAGTATACATTCTACCGAAACACCCGGTCTCACTTATCTTGTGAAAGTTCATATGTTTAATTACCCTGGAAATATTTGACGTCCCCAAAGTTCCATGTTCCTTTCACTCAATTTTGATTACACACTTAGCGAGTACAGGAGGCGCTTACCCCTCAGGAGCACCCGGTCTCACTTCCCTAGTTAAAGTTCACGTGTTTAACCTAACTTGTCATTTTAAATTTTTTTGTCTCCAGATTGTGATCCGAACATGGATTGTTATGCTTATTTTTGAATTTAACTTAAATTTACAGTTTTCAAAGTTATGGCTAAGGTTTACGGTTGTGATTTGAACAGGGATTGGTAAGTTTGTATGTATTGAAAGAAAAACTGAAATTTAAACCAATTGATCCTTAATATTTGTGTTTATATATATATATATATACATATTTGGTGATTTATGTATAAATTTTTAGATTATATACTGGTGAGGAATTGTGTTCCGAAACGGCCGTCTAGTGCTGTAAAATTAAAACTGGTATAATATGCAATTTAAACCCCTGAGCCGATATTTCTGCTGGTGGCTGGTACCCCGAGGATATCACCAACTCAGTAGGCAATAATTTCGTATTATTGTCAGAAATATACTATAAATGTCTGAATTTCCTGCGGGGTAAGGTTTGAAATTTCTCAAAAACTAAGGTATACTCCCTCATGCAAAGTATTTCCTTAGCTTAATTTGGTAAACTATATTTTGGTCCTTTGGGTAGCTTTTCAACATCTTCAAAATAATTTTGGTCCAAGCACTACTGGTGAGGAATTGTGTTTCGAAACGGCCGTCTAGTGCTGTAAAATTAAAAATGGTATAATATGTATATATATATATATATATATATATAATTTAATGAAGTATTTTGTAAAACAGTTAAACAAAATGTTACTCTTGAAAAAGAATGTATTGGCTGTTTGTTTCTTTTCTTATAGTAATATTAATAGTATATTAACATCACTAGTTTAGATGCTTATATTGTTATTTGTTTTACTGTAATGTGTTATTTAACCATTGAACTGATTAGAAATGGTTTTTACAGTGTTATAACTTCCATTACCGTGCAAAACAAACTAAACAATGCGCGCTAGCTGGAACAGCCAATCAATGACGTCACGGCTATAGACACAAGCAAGAGATGAGTGACGTCAAATTAGCAAATGTAATTATAGTCCTATAACTTCATTTGGTCTTAAACAGAGTTTAATACAATCAAACATCATAAATGTAAATATAAAAAAACAATGAAACTGTTACTTTTGAAAAATGGTTAGAAGTGGTGTTTTTAAACAACAGTAAAAAATGAAATTGATAACTCGTACTTTGTAAGAGCTGACAAAAAACAACAAATGATAAAATGGTCAACATAACCAATAACACGACGCAATACAAGTCAATGATTAAAACCAAAACACGACACAATACAAGTCAATGATTAAACCAAGAACACGAGACAATACAAGTCAATGATTAAACCAAAACACGACACAATACAAGTCAATGATTAAACCAAAACACGACACAATACAAGTCAATGATTAAACCAAAACACGACACAATACAAGTCAATGATTAAACCAAAACACGACACAATACAAGTCAATGATTAAAACAACCAATTGCAACACAACAAAGAACACGACACAATACAAGTCAATGATTAAACCAAAAACACGACACAATACAAGTCAATGATTAAACCAAAACACGACACAATACAAGTCAATGATTAAACCAAAACACGACACAATACAAGTCAATGATTAAACCAAAACACGACACAATACAAGTCAATGATTAAACCAAAACACGACACAATACAAGTCAATGATTAAAACAACCAATTGCAACACAGCAAAGAACACGACACAATACAAGTCAATGATTAAACCAAAACACGACACAATACAAGTCAATGATTAAACCAAAACACGACACAATACAAGTCAATGATTAAACCAAAACACGACACAATACATGTCAATAATAAAATGGTCAACACAACCAAGAACACGACACAATACAAGTTGATTATAAAATGGTCAACACAACCAAGAACACGACACAATACAAGTTCATTGTAAAATGGCCAACACAACCAAGAACACGAGACAATACAAGTTCATTATAAAATGGTCAACACAACCAAGAACACGAGACAATACATGTCAATAATAAAATGGCCAATACAACCAAGAACACGACACAATACAAGTTCATTATAAAATGGTCAACACAACCAAGAACACGACACAATACAAGTTTATTTTAAAATGGTCAACACAACCAAGAACACGAGACAATACATGTCAATAATAAAATGGCCAATACAACCAAGAACACGACACAATACAAGTTCATTATAAAATGGTCAACACAACCAAGAACACGACACAATACAAGTTTATTTTAAAATGGTCAACACAACCAAGAACACGAGACAATACAAGTTCATTGTAAAATGGTCAACACAACCAAGAACACGAGACAATACATGTCAATAATAAAATGGTCAACACAACCAAGAACACGACACAATACAAGTTCATTGTAAAATGGTCAACACATCCAAGAACACGAAACAATACAAGTTCATTATAAAATGGTCAACACATCCAAGAACACGACACAATACAAGTTTATTTTAAAATGGTCAACACAACCAAGAACACGAGACAATACAAGTTCATTGTAAAATGGTCAACACAACCAAGAACACGACACAATACAAGTTCATTATAAAATGGTCAACACAACCAAGAACACGACACAATACAAGTTTATTATAAAATGGTCAACACAACCAAGAACACGACACAATACAAGTTCATTATAAAATGGTCAACACAACCAAGAACACGACACAATACAAGTTCATTATAAAATGGTCAACACAACCAAGAACACGACACAATACAAGTTTATTATAAAATGGTCAACACAACCAAGAACACGAGACAATACAAGTTCATTGTAAAATGGTCAACACAACCAAGAACACGAGACAATACATGTCAATAATAAAATGGTCAACACAACCAAGAACACGACACAATACAAGTTCATTATAAAATGGTCAACACAACCAAGAACACGACACAATACAAGTTCATTGTAAAATGTTCAACACAACCAAGAACACGACACAATACAAGTTGATGGCAAAAACAGCTGGAACAAAACAAATCATTTGGAAAGCATTAAAGTTAATATCCAGTTGTGTGGTCATTGTGCTTGTTTAAGATCATTTGTACAATGTAGTTACATACAAAAAAGTAAAACAATCATGTAACCATAACAACCATGTATAACACTAGTAATTTGTGGTGTATGATTTGGGATTATGATTAATATTTAATCAGATTTTATTTCATTAAATCTAATCGTCTTTCCACGACATTCACCCTATGTATGTGCGAGGATTATGAGTAACAAATAAACCGGAAATGACATGCAGTCATGTTGTTATCGTCTGTTTTATAGCTTGTTTGTCTCTCAAGCATTTACGTGAAATTTATGAGCAATTTTTTCACAAAGTTTGATCGGAAATCTGTGATTGAGCAACGGAATAAAGATAAGTTTGTCAGTTTCCCCAGTGGTAATAGTAAATTGTGCCTTAGAATTAGAGATGTCATCGAGTTGAGTAAATCAATACAGCACGATTGTATCTTTGGTTTGACAAACGTCTAATACCCATATAAAAACAAAAAGGTACCAGTATAAGTGTAAATCAAAATGGCTGGCATACTGCCGATGATTTATTCATGTCGATTTTAAGTTGTAATTTGTGGAAGCAAGTAATATGTAGAGAATTAAATAAGCTGGTGTAAAACCGTGTACAGAATATTTACTTAGTTTTTATTATAAACAGTCTTATCATGTTAGTAATTTGTCTATACATTGTGTATTTATTTATTTCTTACTTTATTGGTTGTAAAGTATTATTTATTTATTCTTATTTATTTATTTATTTTTTTATTCATTTATTTATTTATGGTCTTCGTAATATGGTTGATGATGTTTCCTTTTATCCAGAACTACCCAGGATATATTTGGCATCCACAAGTTTCATGTTTATTTATTTATTTATTTATTTATTTATTTATTTATTTATTTATTTATTTATTTATTTATTTATGTATAACTTTCTTAGAGTTATTCCCTGAGGGTTAAAATCCTTTTTAAAAACGATATTATAAAACTGGCTCATAGTCAATATTTCGGCTTTAAAAAGCCTTTTGCAAGACACTATCATGTTGAATTATCTAGTGTCTTGAAAAAGGCTTTTAAAGACGAAATATTGACTATGAGCCAGTTTTATAATATGGTATTTATTTATGGTCTTCGTAATATGGTTGATGATGTTTCCTTTTATCCAGAACTACCCAGGATATATTTGGCATCCATTCATGTTCCTTTATTTATTTATTATTTATTTATTTATTTGTTCGACACAGAAGGCGTATCTAGGCCTTCAAAAAAGTGTTATTGCCTTCATTACAATATCTCTATGTATTAAAAAACCAGGATATATTTGACGCCCAATAGTTCCATGTTCCTTTATTTTATTTATTTATCATTAATTTTAGTTATTTATTTTGCGTTGTTTGTATGTCGACACACGGATATTACAATCCCAGGCTTATGTAGACCCTCAGAAGGTTTAATAGTCTTTATAATTCTGTTGATCAGTATTATACAGTATTTCTCTATACAGAACTACCTAGGATATAATTGACGTCCCATATTTCCATGTTTCTTTATTAATTAATGGATTGATGAATCATTGAATTTATTTATTTATTTATTCATTGACATAAGCATATTGTGCAATAAACCTTGTGTGAGTTGCATATTTTATTCAACGATTTTAGGTAAATCAAAAACAAATATATTGAGCCATGTACGAATCACAATATAGAAGCAAAGTAAAAACTTTGGAACCGACAAGTTAGGTTAGACACGTGAACTTTCACCAGGGAAGGGTAAGCACCTCCTGTTTAGCTAGCTACATCCGAGTGTAATCAAAATTGTGTGAAAGGAACATGGAACTATGAGACGTCAAATATATCCAGGTTTATCCTTGACACAGAAACATCAAACTTATCAACAATACTGTGATGACGGGCATAAAACTTTTTGAGGGCCCTGATAAGCCTAGGCCTACAATATTCCTGATATAATATTACCTTCTGTTTACCGTACATTATAAGCTAACTTGATATTTTGTAACTGTAAAATGTCTTCTCAGCTCTAACAGAACAGTCAAAACGACTGTAAATCCACAAGTCACGCTAGATTGCAAGAATAACATGACTTCATTTACTAAGAGTACATACTTGTGTAATACGATTTTAACATCACGCTAGATTGCAAAAACCATATGACGTCATTTACTAAGAGTACAGTTGTAATGTTACACTTGTAGAATATGATTTTTACATCATAGCTTTATTGTACGGATTTTGAGGGGTGATTATACAATAAATATTAATACATTTATACTGTTAAGGGGATATTTTCATGAGCGTTAATTTTTTTATTATTTCGTGCTAAAATTTAACGCAAAATTTTACCCACTGTGATGACGGCCATAAAACGTTTTGGGGTCCTTGATATCCCTGGTTCAACAATTTATTTGTAAGCAGCCTGCTTCGTTGTAAAAAGTCCGCGTAGTGGGAACAAGCTCTACCATAGCGTATTTATTGGGAAATAAATACACCATAAGCAGGAGAAGTAGGTATATTGCTGCATAGAAAGTGAAAGTTGACAATAGAAAAATTGAAGTAATCACGTTTGCCATAACGTTTTAAATGTAGCCTTTCGTGGGTTTATAATTCAAGTACAAGTCTAGAAAAGAAGCAGAACTTGAGGAATCAGCCGAATGATTTGGCGACAATCCCTTCTCCAGATTTAACAGGGGTCTATATAAATACTGCTTCTTAAGAATAAAGAAGCAAATAAGCAAGTAATGGTGCACAATTTGTACCCATTGGTATACTGATTGTTTGTTGAAACCTTGCATAAGCTGCATAAACATTTAGGTCAATCTAATATCACATTATTCTGTTTACCGTACATTATAAGACAACTTCATATTTTGTAACTTTAAAAAGTCTTCTCAGCTCTGACTGAACAGTCAAAACGACTATAAATCCACAAGTCACGCTAGATTGCAAGAATAACATGGCTTCATTTACTAAGAGTACATACTTGTGTAATACGATTTTAACATCATGATTTTTATTGTACGGATTTTGAGGGGTGATTATACAATAGATATAAATACAGCATATATATATACATTTATATTCAGTGGCAAATTATTAGTACAGTATAACCTGTGTATAAAGACCACTCAGAGGACTGAGTAATGGGTGAAAATTTGTTAGAGTTCAATGTGGTATAAAGCGCGAAATTACGGATCATAGCTCCTCTCACTGCCCAGGTCCCAATCCCACTTGGGACAACTCCTAGTGCGAGAACGTTTGTCAGTTCGCTTGCCGAAGGTTGTTCGTTCTCTGGGTTTCCTCCACCATCCTAGAACTGACCACGTCAATATCAATCCAAAAAACATACAAATTTATGTCAAAACTAATATCCCAAAACAATTGAAAACTTTGAAGCAGCGGCAACCAGGGTCAAACACGTAAGTTTCCAAGTGAGGCCGGGTGCATGGAATAATTTTGACTTTAGCGTTGAAACCAATTTTTCCACTCGGCTCTACTCAATACAAGGACACCGTTTGATTCACCCAAACCTGAATACTATCTGAATCACTGGTAATATTAAAACTGCCTCGGGACTTTACATCATAATGTTCACATTATTTTATCGTGTTTTACACGTATATAAAAGGTTAGTAATAATTCTTTATTAATATTGTTTTAATGTGTGTATCGCACAGCATATTGGAAATTTATTTCTGGGAGCCATAGATCTGAAAAAAAAAAATAAACAGAATTTGGAAATGTTCTGTGACTGAATTCGAATCCTCATAACTGATACTGATGTTATAATTTCACCTTCTATAGGTGTGAAAACAATACTTTACAATCATCTATGTTTGCTATTTACATTACATTGCACCTTCGTGATTTTAGACAGTCGAACCTGCCTTAAAGGTAACCTGCTTATAAAGGCCAGTAAAATTTTATCCCAATTTGCTCTTTATTCATTTTATTTAAACGTCTATATAAGAGACACCTGGTTTTAAAGGCCAGTAAAATTGTATCCCAATTTGCTCTTTATTCATTTTATCTAAACGTCTATATAAGAGACACCTGGTTTTAAAGGCCAGTAAAATTTTATCCCAATTTGCTCTTTATTCATTTTATTTAAACGTCTATATAAGAGACACCTGGTTTTAAAGGTCAGTAAAATTTTATCCCAATTTGCTCTTTATTCATTTTATCTAAACGTCTATATAAGAGACACCTGGTTTTAAAGGCCAGTAAAATTTTATCCCAATTTGCTCTTTATTCATTTTATTTAAACGTCTATATAAGAGACACCTGGTTTTAAAGGCCAGTAAAATTGTATCCCAATTTGCTCTTTATTCATTTTATCTAAACGTCTATATAAGAGACACCTGGTTTTAAAGGCCAGTAAAATTTTATCCCAATTTGCTCTTTATTCATTTTATTTAAACGTCTATATAAGAGACACCTGGTTTTAAAGGTCAGTAAAATTTTATCCCAATTTGCTCTTTATTCATTTTATCTAAACGTCTATATAAGAGACACCTGGTTTTAAAGGTCAGTAAAATTTTATCCCAATTTGCTCTTTATTCATTTTATCTAAACGTCTATATAAGAGACACCTGGTTTTAAAGGTCAGTAAAATTTTATCCCAATTTGCTCTTTATTCATTTTATCTAAACGTCTATATAAGGGACACCTGGTTTTAAAGGCCAGTAAAATTTTATCCCAATTTGCTCTTTATTCATTTTATCTAAACGTCTATATAAGAGACACCTGGTTTTAAAGGTCAGTAAAATTTTATCCCAATTTGCTCTTTATTCATTTTATTTAAACGTCTATATAAAAGACACCTGGTTTTAAAGGTCAGTAAAATTTTATCCCAATTTGGTCTTTATTCATTTTATCTAAACGTCTATATAAAAGACACCTGGTTTTAAAGGTCAGTAAAATTTTATCCCAATTTGCTCTTTATTCATTTTATCTAAACGTCTATATAAGAGACACCTGGTTTTAAAGGTCAGTAAAATTTTATCCCAATTTGCTCTTTATTCATTTTATTTAAACGTCTATATAAAAGACACCTGGTTTTAAAGGCCAGTAAAATTTTATCCCAATTTGCTCTTTATTCATTTTATTTAAACGTCTATATAAAAGACACCTGGTTTTAAAGGCCAGTAAAATTTTATCCCAATTTGCTCTTTATTCATTTTATTTAAACGTCTATATAAAAGACACCTGGTTTTAAAGGCCAGTAAAATTTTATCCCAATTTGCTCTTTATTCATTTTATCTAAACGACTATATAAGAGACACCTGGTTTTAAAGGTCAGTAAAATTTTATCCCAATTTGCTCTTTATTCATTTTATCTAAACGTCTATAAAAGAGACACCTGGTTTTAAAGGCCAGTAAAATTTTATCCCAATTTGCTTTTTATTCATTTTATTTAAACGTCTATATAAGAGACACCTGGTTTTAAAGGTCAGTAAAATTTTATCCCAATTTGCTCTTTATTCATTTTATCTAAACGTCTATATAAGAGACACCTGGTTTTAAAGGCCAGTAAAATTTTATCCCAATTTGCTCTTTATTCATTTTATCTAAACGTCTATATAAAAGACACCTGGTTTTAAAGGCCAGTAAAATTTTATCTTAATTTGCTCTTTATTCATTTTATCTAAACGTCTATATAAAAGACACCTGGTTTTAAAGGCCAGTAAAATTTTATCCCAATTTGCTCTTTATTCATTTTATCTAAACGTCTATATAAGAGACACCTGGTTTTAAAGGTCAGTAAAATTTTATCCCAATTTGCTCTTTATTCATTTTATCTAAACGTCTATATAAAAGACACCTGGTTTTAAAGGTCAGTAAAATTTTATCCCAATTTGCTCTTTATTCATTTTATCTAAACGTCTATATAAGAGACACCTGGTTTTAAAGGCCAGTAAAATTTTATCCCAATTTGCTCTTTATTCATTTTATCTAAACGTCTATATAAAAGACACCTGGTTTTAAAGGCCAGTAAAATTTTATCCCAATTTGCTCTTTATTCATTTTATCTAAACGTCTATATAAAAGACACCTGGTTTTAAAGGCCAGTAAAATTTTATCCCAATTTGCTCTTTATTCATTTTATCTAAACGTCTATATAAAAGACACCTGGTTTTAAAGGCCAGTAAAATTTTATCCCAATTTGCTCTTTATTCATTTTATCTAAACGTCTATATAAGAGACACCTGGTTTTAAAGGTCAGTAAAATTTTATCCCAATTTGCTCTTTATTCATTTTATCTAAACGTCTATATAAGAGACACCTGGTTTTAAAGGTCAGTAAAATTTTATCCCAATTTGCTCTTTATTCATTTTATCTAAACGTCTATATAAGAGACACCTGGTTTTAAAGGCCAGTAAAATTTTATCCCAATTTGCTCTTTATTCATTTTATCTAAACGTCTATATAAGGGACACCTGGTTTTAAAGGCCAGTAAAATTTTATCCCAATTTGCTCTTTATTCATTTTATCTAAACGTCTATATAAGAGACACCTGGTTTTAAAGGCCAGTAAAATTTTATCCCAATTTGCTCTTTATTCATTTTATCTAAACGTCTATATAAGGGACACCTGGTTTTAAAGGCCAGTAAAATTGTATCCCAATTTGCTCTTTATTCATTTTATCTAAACGTCTATATAAGAGACACCTGGTTTTAAAGGTCAGTAAAATTTTATCCCAATTTGCTCTTTATTCATTTTATCTAAACGTCTATATAAGAGACACCTGGTTTTAAAGGTCAGTAAAATTTTATCCCAATTTGCTCTTTATTCATTTTATCTAAACGTCTATATAAAAGACACCTGGTTTTAAAGGTCAGTAAAATTTTATCCCAATTTGCTCTTTATTCATTTTATCTAAACGTCTATATAAGAGACACCTGGTTTTAAAGGCCAGTAAAATTTTATCCCAATTTGCTCTTTATTCATTTATCTAAACGTCTATATAAAAGACACCTGGTTTTAAAGATCAGTAAAATTTTATCCCAATTGCTCTTTGTTCAGGTTATTTGAACCTGTATATCAAGACCGCCTGCTTTTAAAGGTCAGTCAAATTTTATTCTATTTCCTCTTTATTAATTTTATCTAAGACCATGTTGTAACACAAGGGGGAGATAATTGGACAATGCATACTGAAGTTGTAACACAAGGGGGAGATAATTGGACAATGCATGCTGAAGTTGTAACACAAGGGGGAGATAATTGGACAATGCATGCTGAAGTTGTAACACAAGGGGGAGATAATTGGACAATGCATACTGAAGTTGTAACACAAGGGGGAGATAATTGGACAATGCATGCTGAAGTTGTAACACAAGGGGGAGATAATTGGACAATGCATACTGAAGTTGTAACACAAGGGGGAGATAATTGGACAATGCATGCTGAAGTTGTAACACAAGGGGGAGATAATTGGACAATGCATACTGAAGTTGTAACACAAGGGGGAGATAATTGGACAATGCATACTGAAGTTGTAACACAAGGGGAGATAATTGGACAATGCATGCTGAAGTTGTAACACAAGGGGGAGATAATTGGACAATGCATGCTGAAGTTGTAACACAAGGGGGAGATAATTGGACAATGCATACTGAAGTTGTCATTAAATGATATAAAAATAACCAATAAACATAATGTGTAGTTTATATATTTAGTATTAAGTTGGCCACGGCTGTGTAAATAAAGGAGCCAAGACTCCAAATTAAGTCTTTGAAAGGGCATCCTCAAAAATATGTAAAATTGCAATTAAATGTTAAAGAGATAAAGGTTAACCATGGTAACAGATGTTTACCAAACTGAGTATGAATTTATTCAAAACTAAATGTTTAGAAAAGAAATGGCTTTGTTCTATTCTGGTGAGAGCAAATATACCGCCATATAAATAAGATTCATCTTATCAAGCGCCAACAGAATAGAAATTAAATTGCCAAAAGTTTAAATTAAATGTAAACAATAGGATAACAAGCAAGAAATTGAAAATGCCACAAACATTTTGCAGTATAGATAAATGATAGACCCAATTGGTCTATAAAATGGTAGACACAAAGTCTACAAAAACAATCAATTGCTAAAATATGTGAGCAACTTCCTAAAACATTATTCTACCGATCCATGCTTAATTTTTAATTAAAATCCATCGATATCGGTAGAAATACAAAGTTTTCTGATGTCTCTTCAGCTCTTTGTCACTTTCACATCGTGAAGACATTACTAATTTGCATTGACCGATCAGATCCCGCCTTGCATTTGGATGGTGAAAAATTGCAGCAAATGTTATTGATATTTTGAAACGCAAATAACAGGGAGAAATTTAAGAATATTTTGCAAAATGTCTAAAGTTACAGGCATTCTAGTATCAACACGCTTATCTCATCGACTCAAACCAGTAAGCATTTTCTTTATAATAAATGACTGAGTAACATCAGTAACACTGTTCATCTTACACTGGTACGCAATAGCAGAAACATACGTTCTAACTGTACTTGAAGCATTCCCCTTGACGGATAAGAATCATATAAAATCAACAACATGCGATATGAGTGGAAGCCAAATAATTTGAAATTTACGAGACAATCTAAACTGCTGAAATGATCTAAGTCCAGTTATATAGACCTTCGTAGTATAGAGTACAGAAATAGAAGCAGTTAAAATTTGTTTAGTTCGACGTTCGACAGCAGCTGGTGAAACGCTTGCGAAATCGGTGATGGAAATGCATCCGCCTGTGGAAAGGCTTGGTGGAATCTTGACCACTGGTGTCGAGAAAGAGCATCAGCAACAACATTATATTTACCTCTGATGTGTACAGATCTAATTTAACATTGTATAACATACTATGAAGGATTAACGGTCTAAGTAAATACATAACTCTTTTAAAATGGAAACCAAGGCGTAATTGTCAGTATTGAAGATTAATTTCTTATTTTGTAATTGATAACTCCAAATATGGAAAGCCATCGATATCGGTACCAGTTCTAGAAATGTAACATCCTTTGAAATCGGCTTATCACACTAATTTGCAGGATACTGCAGGTATGACCAGTGCGTATTGAAAATTGCTGAGCAGCCAGAATTTGACCCACCGGCACTGTCAGTAAAGAGATTAATCTCAAAACTTGAAACCCATTTAGAGATATCATAACTTACGATACTATTAAATAACTCCAAAAATATTAACCATATCCGTATATCATCCTTCATTTCAAGAATAATTCTTATTTTGTGAAAAGGCTTTAAAAGGCCCGTCACATAGTCGTAAAAAACGTCTGTTGAACGCACGTGCTGATGGAATGGCCCTAGTACAAAAATTAAGTAAGCCAACAACAGACTGAAGTTCTTTCAAAGTTGTTTTCTTTTTTCCCAAAAGACAAACTAAGGAATGTTTAAGTGTAATTAGCTTTTCGGAAGGGATTTTGACACTCATTTCTATTGTATTTATTTCAAGACCTAGGGAAACTAATATAGGAAATGGAACAATGGTTTTTTCATGGGCTAATGGTACTCCCACTTCATTACACATATCTGAAAAACATTCCATTAAGGTTTTACATTCGTCACTTTTTTTCCTGCCAGCTAATAAAAATTATCTAAGTATTTTGATTGCACACGTGGCGGGTGTAGCTAGCTACCCTTCCGGAGCACCCGGCCTCACTTCCCTGGAGGAAGTTCACGTGTTTAACCTAACTTGTCAGTTCCAAAGTTTTTACTTTGCTTCTGGATTGTGATTTGGAAATGGATTAGCATGTTTGTTTTTGATTAATGTACTATACTATCACTTTGTGACCTGTGTTTAAAAAGCCACTCTAAAAAAGTAGAAAATTGTTCAAACAATGAGCACGATATAGAGCACCCAAATGGTAAACATTTATCAGTGAAATAATAATTGGCAACTTTAAAACCTAAAAGTTCAAAATCGGACGGGTGAATCGGAAGAAACCTGAATGCACTTTTTATATCTAGCCTGACCGCTAATGCACCTTTGCCTACTTTTGCTAACATCAATAAAGCGGTGTCAAAAGATGTATAATTGACTGAACATAAATTATGATCTATGAAATCATTTACACTTGACCCCTTAGGGTATGATAAGTGATGTATTAGCCGCCACGAACCATCTTTCTTTGGAACTAAACCGATTGAAGAAAGCCTTAAACTTGGCAAAGGATTAAATAAAAATGGACCAGCAACACGACCAAAATTAACCTCTTTCATAACTATCTCCACAGCTTCTATTTCACGATTCTTTAGAGAAGATAAATAAGAACAAATAGTCCGTTGACGAGGACCCTGATTATTCAACTTAAAACCATTATATAGTAATTCAGTATCATCTAAATTTGGATATAACTTCAAAAAACTTTTTAATGAATTAACTTTAATTGGACTAATGATGAGACTGTTTAGCTGACTGTGCTGGTTTACCGACATTTGTGCTGTTAAGTTTACCGTTGCTAGTAGCTGCAGCTGCCGCATGAGAAGACCATTGCTGTTGTTGATTTCCAGACCTAAAATTAATATTGCTAGCTTTCACTACCCTACATCTAAGTTGAGGATGAGTCATGGAGCATTTAATGCAAGAATGCAATAAGAATATCTAAGTTTATTACAAACACCCTTGTAATTATAGTCGTAACATTTGTACATACTGTTGGAAGGGGTAGTAGTTGTATTAGGTATGGTATTGAAGTTTGTATACATATAAAGCAACCATAGCTCCTGATCGACAACCGCCCAGGACACCTCAGGGTTCCGTTCTTTTTTCAGTCTAAACTGAATATCATAGGATTTCCATCCCAAGCCTGGTGTATGTGATGCATCAAGCCTTACTGTATGGATATATTTCAATAAACCAGAACATTCTAATGAATGGGTCGAGGTGTAAATGCTAGCAAATATAAGCATGGCGTCAGTCCACTGTTGAATATCAGTAATTTTAGTAGGACGAGACTTATTAGTAATTACGAGATTTCCATCTTTAATAGAAATATTTTTTGAATCGTCATCAGGATTGGATACTTTGGAAATCAGTCTTCTAAGATCAATGTACTCATTTTTATAATCTTGATTTTGACATTATTTTGAACATTGTATCCCATGTCATGCATTGAACTAAAAATCTGCAAGTTATTAGCATGCTCTGTATTACCTTGCTCCGTGTTAATGTTAGCAGGCGCTGTAACGGCTTTGATAGGCTGGGTGTCTTGAATTTGCTGTAACACTTTCTTGTTATTTCCTGCTTAATGGCTTCAACATTCAAAGGCTGTACATCAGCGGGTCCAGGATTGGGTAAATGTGCATCAACATCTTGTACGACTTGCTCTAGTTCATCATGCGCTGGAGTATGATTTGCATTGCGACGTTGTGGTCTGACATCTGGGACACGTCTAGCATTCCTTCCCCGAACCCTGACTCTAGGCATTTTTACTGAAACTCCATAACAAAACAAAAATTAGAGAGAAACAAACAAAAAATTGGGTTGTTGGTTATACACCGTGAATATTATAAATAATTTTTAAAAAATAAATAAATAAAAATATATAAGATATAATAAAATGAAACATATTATAAATAAAATTAAAATATGTTAAAACATTTAGCCGTTGAAACCACGTGGTTATTTGATACCCGATCCGTACCTGGCTGGAAAATTGATAAACAGCAACACAAATTAAATCCATTATAATCTATGTAACTAGCTGCAATACATGGAATTAAAATGCAGGATTTGAATATATAATAATATAACAAGATAATTTGAAGTATAGTTTTAGCTTTAAAGGAATATAAATATATTTTAAAGTGACAGCCTAACTTGCTAAAAGTTTTCTAGATCAGTGACAATCACGGTAGTTGCACGCAGTTTTTATATCGTTAAAAACACTAGAGAGTTACGAAAAGGGAGATAAGTTGTATGCACAAATAACAAGACATTTGCTTAGATAAACGTGTTTAATTTTATTTATTAAATACCATTATTTGGACCTCTATATAAGGGAACCTGCTTTTACAGGCCAGTAAAAAACTTCATTCCTATAGTAAATTTAGCCATAAGCAGAAGTTAATTTGGTTTGCGTTCATACACAGTTTATGAACAATAAGTAAATTTGAAGATTACAACCATCGTAAGATCATTTTTATTCTGACCATGTAACGGTTATTGCTCTAGCATTTTCATCCGGATATATATATATAACCATCTTGAGATCAGTCTTACTCTGACCATGTACGGGTTATTGCTCTAGCATTTTCATCCGGATATATAAGTTAACTGGATTTTCTATAATAATTTCTAGCACATAGCTTGACCCAACATTAGGTAAAAAATTAAAAGCACAAAAGCATATTAAAAATTTAACTCCAATTGTAATTTTATTCTTTACATGACATTTTATTATATGTTCTTTTTATTGACATATATTGGTCGCCGTAAGCTATTTACCTGCTACATAAAACGTTTTTATTGGCTGAAATTAAAACAGTCTGTTTATACCATATAAGGTCAATTTTATGTACTTTAACTTATATTTCCTACTCAATTTTTCAAAACGAGAGAAACATTTCAAACGGACGCTTTTGAAAATAGTCAAACAGCAAGATTCCAAACAAGTACAACTGATTGATGATAGATGGATGGATAGCATGGATTTATTGACCGATTGAAGGGGGGTTACGTCTCAGTTCAGAATATTTCACTTATATGGAGATGTTACCAGCTATAAACAAAGTGGTAGAAATATTTACCTTGCATTGCACTCAGGGCAAAGAGGTTTCTTTAACGTGTGACACCTGTATTCAGGTTTCTTTAACGCGTGACACCTGTATTCAGGTTTCTTTAACGTGTGACACCTGTATTCTGTTTTCTTTGACGTGTGACACCTGTATTCAGGTGTCTTTAACGTGTGACACCTGTATTCTGTTTTCTTTGACGTGTGACACCTGTATTCAGGTTTCTTTAACGTGTGACACCTGTATTCAGGTTTCTTTAACGTGTGACACCTGTATTCAGGTTTCTTTAACGTGTGACACCTGTACACCTGTATTCAGGTTTCTTTGACGTGTGACACCTGTATTGCCGAGGGGCAATTCCCTAAGATTTACTTCATGAGAAAGATCTGTAAATATTCATGCCTATAATATTGAAAATTGCATCAAAATCGGCCGAATAATAACTTCAGGATAAATGTTTTACCGTTAATAAATTTTCTGTCGTCATTTTTTGATGATGCAGTCATGATGACGTTACAATCTCGGCACAGCGTTGACGCAATTTGAACTGTTCCGTGGCAGCAAGAGGGTCTCTTCTGAATGATAATAATAATAATGATAATGATAATAATAATAAATTTATTTTTCGAGGGTTGCTTATTTGGACTGAACCAATCTTACATAAGGCCCTCCAACATGAATAATTATAAACTACTAATACAAAATAATATTTCTGAAGGACACGGTGTACCTAGTGCTTGCCGAAAGAACAGTCACTTCTCATTTTCAAGCCTTGCCTATATGTTTCGACGTAATAAAAAAGAAAAAAAGAAAAAAGAAACCATCTATAATAATCCATATCTAAACCACAGCCCAAAAACAAAGCCAAAAATTTGAGAACCGGCAAATTACGTTTCTGCCAGGAGAAAGAGACCGGTTGCTCTGGAAGGGCAAGTTTAGCTGTTTAGCTAGTTCACGTTCACAAACAAAAAAGCCGAAAATAAAATTTTTGAAACATGAGAAATTAAGTTTTACATCAACTTCAACAAGGAAAGTGTGAGGCCGGGTGTTCCGGAAGAGTAAGCACCCCCTCTTTAGGTAGCAAAAGAAATAGAAATTAAGAATGAAAGGACATGGACCGTGACTATGGTATGACAATATATATATATACCATGGACCGTGACTATGGTATGACAAATATATATATATACCATGGACCGTGACTATGGTATGACAAATATATATATATATATATATACCATGGACCGTGACTATGGTATGACAAATATATATATACCATGGACCGTGACTATGGTATGACAAATATATATATATACCATGGACCGTGACTATGGTATGACAAATATATATATATACCATGGACCGTGACTATGGTATGACAAAATATATATATACCATGGACCGTGACTATGGTATGACAAATATATATATATACCATGGACCGTGACTATGGTATGACAAATATATATATATACCATGGACCGTGACTATGGTATGACAAATATATATATATACCATGGACCGTGACTATGGTATGACAAATATATATATATATATATACCATGGACCGTGACTATGGTATGACAAATATATATATATATATACCATGGACCGTGACTATGGTATGACAAATATATATATATATATATACCATGGACCGTGACTATGGTATGACAAATATATATATATATACCATGGACCGTGACTATGGTATGACAAATATATATATATAATATACCATGGACCGTGACTATGGTATGACAAATATATATATATATATATATACCATGGACCGTGACTATGGTATGACAAATATATATATATATATACCATGGACCGTGACTATGGTATGACAAATATATAATATATATATACCATGGACCGTGACTATGGTATGACAAATATATATATATATATACCATGGACCGTGACTATGGTATGACAAATATATATATATATATATACCATGGACCGTGACTATGGTATGACAAATATATATATATATATATATATACCATGGACCGTGACTATGGTATGACAAATATATATATATATATACCATGGACCGTGACTATGGTATGACAAATATATATATATATATACCATGGACCGTGACTATGGTATGACAAATATATATATATATATATATATACCATGGACCGTGACTATGGTATGACAAATATATATATATATATATATATATAATATATATATATATATATAATTATATATATATTATATATATATATATATATATATATACCATGGACCGTCCGTGACTATGGTATGACAAATATATATATATATATATATATATTTATATATATATATACCATGGACCGTGACTATGGTATGACAAATATATATATATAATATATATACCATGGACCGTGACTATGGTATGACAAATATATATATATATATACCATGGACCGTGACTATGGTATGACAAATATATATATATATATATATACCATGGACCGTGACTATGGTATGACAAATATATATATACAAATATATATATAATATACCATGGACCGTGACTATGGTATGACAAATATATATATATATATATATACCATGGACCGTGACTATGGTATGACAAAATATATATATATATATCCAGGGTAATTTTGAATACAGAGACAGTATAGTTATCAATAATGTTGTTGGAAGGTTGGATGATGCTTAACGTCGCATCAACAATTTTTCAGCTATTTGTGACGAGAACTATTTTTATTAATCTCTATGGATGAATCTATATGCATGTGAAGTGCGAGAGTGTGTTGTATGGTCTACCTTGTACCAGCGGGCGCTCAGGGCGACTTTAAGTTGCTAGCTCACCGAGTCAGTGCGCCGTAGACAGGCGTACCACTCCCCCAGTCTATTTAACTGATACAAAGGCCAATGGTAAGAAAAATTCACAATGGTGAGAGAACCTGGATATGTAGACTAATGTCTTATCCTTTAGGCCACCACGGACTCTCAATACTATTGTGATATCAGACATAAAACTGAAGTCATTTCATCTCATACATCATAGATGATTACGTAACATTTACATCTAATTTCACTATCCAATCATAATTAAGCGTTTTAATAACGGAGTGTTAAGTGTGTTCTCCCGCCGGGAAAAATTTGATGCATTTATAATTTCAGTTTTATAAGAATTTTATGGTAAGGAACAGTTATATTTTAGGGCAGCGCCTATTTGCACTTATCTCCATTTATAAAGTACACCAAATGCACCAGTTTATCATAAGCTGAAATAAAAGGCTATCAGCGGCGAGACACAGTGCCTCTGCTTTTACTCGAGTATACATGTACATGTATGTAGGATCTTACTGGTCAGTCTAAGTTTTAATCTAACAAATAAACGTTGTTCATCAAAATTATCCACTTCTTGAATTTTAAAATCCCTCAAAAACGAAGCAATGCCTAATCGTTCAAAGAGGTCCTTTAGGATGCTTTGGTAAAATACATTCAGGCCCTTCTATTCTAAAGTGTTTTTTTATTTACTTTTTTTAAATTTTATTTTATTATTATTTTTTTTTCCATTTTAAAAAAAAAAAACATTTATGGCCTCAACTGTTGACGCAAATGAACCTACTAGACCATCGAGAACCTAGAAAAATACGATATAATGATGATGATGATGATGATGATGATTGTTATCATGTAGTTTTATTTATTTTTTTTATTGCCACAATATTTTGTTTAGAATGTCTTTATAATGACATTAACAATTCAGCACCCGTTTACATCAGACGTGACGCGCCTTCTAGCCTTTTTATATCGCTATAAAATAATAAACATTCTGTAGAAAGAAAACATATAAACATTTATTTAACAATATTCTCAACATTAGACCTAGAGTACATGTGCGAGTGTAGAAGTTTATGTGTAAGAATAATTAGTTTTGTGACAATTTCTTTGACATTCCATTGTTCTAATAGCATATTCAAATGTCTGCTCTTTAATGCAAAATTCCGAAAATCGACTAGAAACATGTCCCCGTGTGTTTCCGGATATCACGGAAATTTAGACCACATCAAATTAATTTTTAGTTCTATGGATTTATTTTTTATTTATTTATTTATTTATTTATTTATTTATTTATTTATTTATTTATTTATTTATTTATTTATTTATTAGGGGGGGGGGTCTTCTTAGAAGCATTTTTTGTTGGGTGAGGTGTCAACATCCCGAAGCCGTATTAGGCAATGCTAGTTGTTTTTATTTTGTTTAACATCCGCTGGCGGGTAGGTTTGTTTAAAGTTGTTAATGCTATATTCTTATTTTTGGACTGTTTATTAAATACCAAGTTGTATATTTTTTAACATGAGGGGTTCTGTTTTGTTTTAGTTCTGCTTTGGGTTTTTGTTTCATGAACGGTAGATAGGTTTTTTGAAGATAAGAGAGATGTTTAAAAAACTGAATAACTTTACCATGTCATCTGACACACACAGTTAGAATAAACTGATGAGTGACGTACTAATGACGTAAAATTCTATATTACGGGAACGAAAAATATGGACCAATCTCGGTATGGAATTTTGTAGGAGCGGAATACGATTTGAAACTGATTTTTTTCTTAACTCTAAATTTTATTTTAAAACAGCTTAATCTTTGCGCACTAGGGGCGTCTAGTGATTTGGACCGGAGATGATAATGGTTTTGATCTATATATTTTGTGGAACATTTAGCTCAGCTGTCACAAACTTGTCTTTATCTTACATGTTTATTCACTAAATCTAAGGTTCTGTTTTATTTTTGCTCTAAATTATATATATATATATAATATATATATATAATATATATATATATATATTATATATATATATATATCTATATATATATATATATATATTTAATTTTTATTCAGCGTTGATTTTTCACTAAAAAGTTTTTAGGAAGACATTGTTGGCGGCAAAACATTTATGGTAACACAAATATTTTCATACATCATTGAATATTTTGATACATGTGCTTATTTTTTTTATATGGGGGGGGGGGGTAACACCCATTATTATATTTTATGGCTACACAATTATTTTATATTTATTCAACGTTGATTTTTATAATTAAAAGTATTAAGGAATTTTTGGCGGCAAAACATTATTTGAAATAAAAACCCGATTTAGAAAATATCGATGAACAGTTATAATTAAACCCTCCCCAAAGACAAGTCTGGTGTTGTGTTTCTTTCACTCTGCGATGGTCATGGTTACCTAATGACGTAACTTAGTAACGTCACCTTAAAGGTATTAGTTTGACCTGTTGTTTTTATTGCGGTATCTGTTATCTGAAGTTGAACCAGGGTCTATGATCTGTTACTGGTAACGATTTTCCTAAGTACAGACATTTACAAAGTTGACCAATCATTAACAATAATGGGCAATAGTTTTATTTATTAACTACGAATTCTTACACTACCCATGTATTGGGTGGACCCTCCTGTATGAATATTTGTAATGAAAGGTCAATCAGACAGGTCACAGTTGTCTGTCTTTATTTATCATCTATACATACGTTGTCAAATTTTCTATATATGAGCGGAATATCACAATTAAATGTGTAAAAAAAATCGACCCATGTTAACTTGTTTCTTTCTTTCTTTTTTTTCCATTTGTCAAATATAGGCTAACAACTTTGACCTGTTTGTTTAAACATTTATTAGAAATTTTTGTGAAGAGTGGTCCACTCAAATTCCATTTTCGAATCCATCTCGGGATAGATCCCAGAACCGATAACGTTTAACAATTCCCATGTCACAGGTCGATTGCTTCTTCCGCCACGTCTCACTCTATCTCCACCCCACTTTCACAAAACTGACCGCCTTGCTGTAAGTGTTAGACTCTTATATAGTTGGGTGTAAAACGCCATTAATCAATTAACTCAACCCATAAAATCCAGTTTCCCATTCATCATTACACAAACAAATTAAATTAATTTACGTTTGGGTATTATAATATTGTGATTTGTTAGATGCGTTGTATTTATATTATCGTCGATTGCTTTGATATTGATAGGTAAAATATATCATTAATTCATAAAACTTCTGTTATAGTGTAGTAAAATGGTGATTTTTTTCATGAGGATTTGACAAGGGTGGTACCGTATCGGTCAAAAGGTAACGCAAGTATCATAACGTGTGCTCGTCGAGGACAAAAGGGCAAAAGTGAATTTAATTTTGATTTTCAGTATGAATACAGACCGTGAAAGCGTGACACAAGTTAAAATTCTTTCACTTATATCAAGGCGGCCATTTTATGGATGGATGGGAAAACCGGAATGCCCAAATACAACCATCGATCTACGGAAAGCGAACTGACAAACCTTCTCACAATATGATCTGTCCCGAGCGGGGTTCTAACCTAGACGGTGAGCGGTGTTGTTATGTGGATGTTTTGAACACTCGGTTATCGAGTTCTGATTTAAGGTAACGTCAATTTGATCATAATAAATAAGATATAAACTTTATAAATTTATAATTATTTTTTTTAAAGATTGACTAAGAGATATGGCAAGCACAGACTTATCAAGGCCATCAAAAAGTTTAATGGCCGTCATCACAATATCGTTGATTAGTATGATGTCACTGTATCCAAAATTACCCTGGATATATTGACGTTATAGTCATTCTCAATTTCGATTTAACACGTAGCCAAACAGGAGTGCTTACTCTTCCGGGGTATCCGGCCTCACTGCCCTTGTGGAAAGGCAAGTGTTTAACATAGTATTAAAGTTTAAATTTTGCTTTGGGATTGTGATTTGGACATGGATTGGTATGTTTGCTTTACCTTTGCTTTAGGATTGTGATTTGGAAATGGATTGGTATGTTTGTTTAAACTTTGCTTTGGGATTGTGATTTGGAAATGGATTGGTATGTTTGTTTTAACTTTGCTTTGGGATTGTGATTTAGACATGGATTGGTATGTTTGTTTTAATTTTGCTTTAGGGTTGTGATTTGGACATGGATTGGTATGTTTGTTTTAATTTTGCTTTGAGATTATGATTTGGACATGGATTGGTATGTTTGTTTTAATTTGCTTTGGGATTGTGATTTGGACATGGATTGGTATGTTTGTTTTTACTTTGCTTTGGGATTGTGATTTGGACATGAATTGGTATGTTTGTTTTTACTTTGCTTTGGGATTGTGATTTGGACATGGATTCGTATGTTTGTTTTTACTTTGCTTTGGGATTGTGATTTGGACATGGATTGGTATGTTTGTTTTTACTTTGCTTTGGGATTGTGATTTGGACATGGATTCGTATGTTTGTTTTTACTTTGCTTTGGGATTGTGATTTGGACATGGATTGGTATGTTTGTTTTACTTTGCTTTGGGATTGTGATTTGGACATGGATTGGTATGTTTGTTTTTACTTTGCTTTGGGATTGTGATTTGGACATGGATTCGTATGTTTGTTTTACTTTGCTTCAGGATTCTGATTTGAACATGGATTGGTATGGTTGTGTTTACTTTGCTTTAGGATTTTGATTAGGACATATATTGATATGTTTGTTTTTACTTTGTTTGGGGATTTTGATTCAAACATGACCTGTGAACCCTAATACTATACGGAATACCCACGTAACGCATGGAAAACTGTATGGAAATTCCAAATTAAAGGTAGAGCGGGGATTTTAATGTTGTTTGACTTCACCTTGGTGTCATATCATTACGTTAGGTGAACGTGTACTTGGTTCCTCGACCAATAATGTTCTGATTTTTCCTCTGAAACACACATTTTTGGCAACAGTTAACAACTGTGAACGCGAAACAATAGACATTGATGAATAAACAGGAAAAAACGCACACACACACACACACACACACACACACACACACACACACACATATATATATATATATATATATATATATATATATATATATATATATATATATATATATATATATACAAAGATATCTAAAACTAAAACAAACCCATATTTTATTTCATACCATATACATGTATAATTTTACTAAATATACTATGGTACTATATACTATATTTTTCTGTTAATGACTTTGTACATTTTGTTACTTATGTTAGTAAATGTTCATTATCTCTAAAAGAGGAAATAAAGTAATGATGATGATAATGCCCCTCACAGATGACAAAGTAATATTGTATATTTTGATTAAAAATTGAAAAATTAATATACGGCTTCTAAAACAAATTTATCAGATATATATAGAGGTTAACACAAGATTAATTGAAATATAAATATATCACTCCCCAGCTTGACAATACAAAATCACGATACAGTATCACGATATATGATAGCTGTCTATCATCAACGTCATTGAGTGATGACTTAAAAACGGAGGTGTGTGTGAAATCAAAATATTTATCTAATGTCATACATATGCATTAATCCTAGCGAAAAAGTCTCTGTTTTAACTGGAAACGTCATGTGAAGTGTTTCCATGGTAACATCACTTTAATTGTTATGAGTCCTACCTTTGTACAAGTGTAAGAGAAATCTATTTGCTGTTTATTTCCCACTGAAATATGAAGTAGTGTATGACACCCTATTAGCTGATATTACCCACCCTCGTATTCATTATACATGTATATAGACTTCAGCTACTGACTCGTAATATCGTGTGTAAGGTAACTGAAACGGGAAATAGCCGATTACAACTGGTCTGCTGAAGTGTTCGAATTCTAAACTTTTTGGTGAGTAACAAAATTTTTATTATTTTGTAATTTTACTAACAAAAATGTATATATTTAGTTATTTAAGAAACAAAAAATTTGTTATTTCGTAATTTCGTAATTTAACAGTTTCATTTTTGCGCTAAGTTTAATTTTCATCTAGAATTTGTGAAAAGTGTAAAGTTTTGATATAGATGGGTCTTTTCGTTATATGTAAAAAATTAATATTCTTGCCTGAAGAAATTTTTTGAATCATATTTTTTTTTAAAAAATGAATATACATGTAAGCGAATGAAAAAAGATAAGAACAAAAGAAATATTAAAATTCATTCAAAATTTCAAATCAAATTAAATCTTTACAGTTCAAATTTATCAAACTTATAATGTAGTAAACGTATTGACATTCTATTAACTTGGTTATGCATTCTCTTTGGGAATTATCAATAGAACAATAATGTTTTACCAACAGTGTCTTAAGATTAATTTTATTAAAAACAGAAAATACAGGCAAAATCTATTTCGAGCAGTATTCAAATGGATTAAAAACTTTAAAATTAAATTTTGTATACTTTCAAAATTATTGAATTTGTTCAAATTTTAAATTTGTATGGATAATTTGACATAAAAAGTCCTTATATATAGAAACGTTGCTTTACCGCAATGGATATGACCAATGCTTCGCTGAACAAATTGAAACTGTGTCCAGAATCATGCACAAAATATAAAGTAAGAACACGTGGAAAATACAGGGGGCCTCTAAATTAATTGGTTTGACCAGTATATATGGATTCGTTTTTTTTTTATCTTTTTTCTTTCTTGCTTTTATGAAAAGTTTTCGTTAAATGGAAACAAATTAATTTTTATTATTTATTTCAATTCAAAGCCAATTTGGAGTGACCTAACACGCCTTAGAGATATTTTTTTTTGTTTATTGCCAAAAATATTTTTTTACTGGATTTGCTAATTTCTATTTCGTAAGCGGTGTGATCGTACAAATGATCTTTGTCGTAAGCGGTAGATTAGACATCAATAATTCCAGAACAGCTGGTTGTGTCGTTATGGTTAAAAAAACCGTATGCATTTGTCGGCGAGTATTTATTGTAAAATATGAACTGGATGAGAAAACCATTCACTGGTTAATAGTCTTTTCAGCTGCGCTTCTCTTTGTTATATTTTTAAAAGAGAACCACTTTATCAAATATGCTTTTCAAATCAACTACTCTGTGTTTTGTACTTGCATATTCAAAAATATTAAGAAATGGCGTTTATAGTGCTATAAGTTCATTGTCATGCAAAGCAAATTAACCATACCACGTCAGTTCAAGGTATTCAGTTTGTTTTGCACGATAGTGGAACTTACAGCATTTTCATTACCATGCAAAGCAAACTTATCATAACACGTCAATCCATGGTATTCAGTTTGTTTTGCACGATAGTGGAACTTACAGCATTTTCATTGCTGTACAAAGCACGTACAAAGCTGTACAAAGTTTCCTTCGCACAGCAATAACAGGGAAGTTACATTATACAAGCCACCTCTAGACTATTTTATGGTTAAATATTTACATTTGTGATGTTCCATTGCATTAAACTCTGTATTAGATCAAATGTAGTTATAATTACTATTTCTAAAGTGACGTCACTCATTTGTTGCATATGCCTATACGCGTGACGTCATTTATTGAATGTTACAGGGACTGTAAATATAAATACAGTGAACCTGTGAAAACCGGACCCTGAATAAACCGGAATCCCGTGAAAACCGGACAAAATGTTTGGTCCCGAGTTTGTTGTCTATTTATTTTTGCAGAAATGTTTTTCCCTACACATAAAAATAATGTTATAAAAACATGTCAAGTTAATTTTGTATCACCACCTGATAGCAAGCCTGACCCTTTTTACATTGTATTTAAAGATTATTAAGATTATTATGGATCAAAAAGATGCTTGCCCAGTGTACATTGGATATATTCAGGTGTGTAAACACATAAAAATAATGTTATAAAAACATGTCAAGTTATTTTGTATCACCACCTGATAGCAAGCCTGACCTTATTTACGATTATTAAGATTATTATGGATCAAGAAGATGCTTGCACATCGTACATTGTATATATATTCAGGTGTGTAAACACATGCTTTGTAAAAGGTATTATATGATTAATGCTGATTGTTTTAAATGTTAAATTATATGGATGAATGAATGAATGAATTAAAAAATAATCCTTAGATAGTCAAATTTACAATGAATTTATTTATATGACCTACACCTTTTTAAAAAAACTTTATTTGTTAAGAAATAAAAAATTGTGAGATTTTTATGATGAAACTTGAGTTTAAAACAATTTATATGCAGTCCAGTATTTTCAGATTTTTTGTGTTGTAAATTTTCATTATGTACCACAAAGGTAATCCGGTTTATAGAGTAGACAGGTTCCGGTTTATAAAGTAGACAGGTTCCGGTTTATAGAGTAGACAGGTTCCGGTTTATAGAGTAGACAGGTTCCGGTTTTAAGAGGTTTACGATACTAAGAATATAGAAGGTCAAATTCGGGACCAAACATTTGTCCGGTATTCACGGGATTCCGGTGTATTCAGTGTCCGGTATTCACAGGATTCCGGTGTATTCAGTGTCCGGTTTTCACAGGATTCCGGTGTATTCAGTGTCCGGTTTTCACAGGATTCCGGTGTATTCAGTGTCCGGTTTTCACAGGTTTCACTCTACGTCAGAGTATCGTAAAAGCCCCTATTCTATTTTTGGCCAAAAATGGTCAACCATTAGTTTGCAAGGAATGAATTTAGGTATGTTTTAGAAAACATTTTAACTTATTTTTAAGTCTTTTTTATATAAAACTACCTCACACAAAGGATTTTCGAAATATTTAGAATTATATATATCTTTTACTCAATAATAAAAATAATCCAATGTTGTGTATTAAAACATTAAAAGATTTTATTCTTATAATGTCTATAAAAATATAGAAAAACAGGTTTTAAACCCTCTCTTGGGAATAAAGCATTTCATTTTCTAACATGTTACGGTAGTCAGCCTTTGATCGAGTTTCATATCCAATTACAATTTATATGACGATATTTATTTATAATTCTGTAAAGATATTGTCTGGAAACACTGAAAGTAAAAGGTTTTATAAAAAAGGTGATTAACAGAAGTTTCTTAGATATTACAACTATGTCAATTTAATTTTAATTGTAGAAGTTACGTACATCCTTGACAGATAGGTAGAAGTTACGTACATCCTTGACAGATAGGTAGAAGTTACGTACATCCTTGACAGATAGGTAGAAGTAACGTACATCCTTGACAGATAGGTAGAAGTTACGTACATCCTTGACAGATAGGTAGAAGTTACGTACATCCTTGACAGATAGGTAGAAGTTACGTACATCCTTGACAGATAGGTAGAAGTAACGTACATCCTTGACAGATAGGTAGAAGTTACGTACATCCTTGACAGATAGGTAGAAGTAACGTACATCCTTGACAGATATACATCCTTGACAGTATGATAGAAGTTACGTACATCCTTGACAGATAGGTAGAAGTAACGTACATCCTTGACAGACAGGTAGAAGTTACGTACATCCTTGACAGATAGGTAGAAGTTACGTACATCCTTGACAGATAGGTAGAAGTTACGTACATCCTTGACAGATAGGTAGAAGTTACGTACATCCTTGACAGACAGGTAGAAGTTACGTACATCCTTGACAGATAGGTAGAAGTTACGTACATCTTTGACAGATAGGTAGAAGTTACGTACATCCTTGACAGATAGTTAGAAGTTACGTACATCCTTGACAGATAGGTAGAAGTTACGTACATCCTTGACAGATAGGTAGAAGTTACGTACATCCTTGACAGATAGGTAGAAGTTACGTACATCCTTGACAGATAGGTAGATGTTACGTACATCTTTGACAGATAGGTAGAAGTTACGTACATCCTTGACAGATAGGTAGAAGTTACGTACATCCTTGACAGATAGGTAGAAGTTACGTACATCCTTGACAGATAGGTAGAAGTTACGTACATCTTTGACAGATAGGTAGAAGTTACGTACATCCTTGACAGATAGGTAGAAGTTACGTACATCCTTGACAGATAGGTAGAAGTTACGTACATCCTTGACAGATAGGTAGAAGTTACGTACATCCTTGACAGATAGGTAGAAGTTACGTACATCTTTGACAGATAGGTAGAAGTTACGTACATCCTTGACAGATAGGTAGAAGTTACGTACATCCTTGACAGATAGGTAGAAGTTACGTACATCCTTGACAGATAGGTAGAAGTTACGTACATCCTTGACAGATAGGTAGATGTTACGTACATCTTTGACAGATAGGTAGAAGTTACGTACATCCTTGACAGATAGGTAGAAGTTACGTACATCCTTGACAGATAGGTAGAAGTTACGTACATCCTTGACAGATAGGTAGAAGTTACGTACATCCTTGACAGATAGGTAGAAGTTACGTACATCCTTGACAGACAGGTAGAAGTTACGTACATCCTTGACAGATAGGTAGAAGTAACGTACATCCTTGACAGATAGGTAGAAGTTACGTACATCCTTGACAGATAGGTAGAAGTTACGTACATCCTTGACAGATAGGTAGAAGTTACGTACATCCTTGACAGACAGGTAGAAGTTGCGTACATCCTTGACAGATAGGTAGAAGTTACGTACATCCTTGACAGATAGGTAGAAGTTACGTACATCCTTGACAGATAGGTAGAAGTTACGTACATCCTTGACAGATAGGTAGAAGTTACGTACATCCTTGACAGATAGGTAGAAGTTATGTACATCCTTGACAGATAGGTAGAAGTAACGTACATCCTTGACAGATAGGTAGAAGTTACGTACATCCTTGACAGATAGGTAGAAGTTACGTACATCCTTGACAGATAGTTAGAAGTTACGTACATCCTTGACAGATAGGTAGAAGTAACGTACATCCTTGACAGATAGGTAGAAGTTACGTACATCCTTGACAGATAGGTAGAAGTTACGTTCATCCTTGACAGATAGGTAGAAGTTACGTACATCCTTGACAGATAGGTAGAAGTTACGTACATCCTTGACAGATTTAAGTAGAGGATAGTCTTAAATTTCTCCGATAAGGGTCCGATTAATTGTGAAACTTGGACCAGGTTCCACTTTAACAATCAATTCTTAACTAAGATTTTCCTTAACTTAAATCTGACAATGTTAGTAATGTTTTATGATACTTCATAAAAAAATTCAACAACGCTATTATAAGAATGTAGAAATGATCTATTATACGACACTTTGAATTCATGGATATCGTGAATAATTAACAAAATCATTCAGACTCTAATTTTCCAGATTTAAGTTATGAAAAATCTTCATAAAGAAATGATTGTGAAACTAGGGGCAGATAGGACCGGAAATTTCAATTAACGCTCTAATATTCATGTGTTTTTGGTCCAGAACTTGAGAAGCCTCGTTATGATAAATTCTACTAACTTGAGAAGCCTCGTTGTGATAAATTCTACTAACTAGAGAAGCCTCGTTATGATAAATTCTACTAATATAAGATCTGTGAAAATCAACGCATCAGAATTCTCTTCACTTAAAATTAAAACAATTAGATACAATTTCTCCCCCATACAAATTATCTACCAATTAACAACTTCAAAATTTACACAATTATTTTATTTTATGTGAAAACGATTAGAATTCTAAGAAAAAATGAAAAGAGAAAATTTGGTGAAAATAAAATGAGAAAACAATGATGATTGTTTGGAATAAAACTGATAAAATCACAAGGAAATTAGTTTATGTTCTCTCACTAACCGATAAAAATTAGACTGAAAAAGTTCTTAAAAATGTTTCATGGACCAGAACACCAAACATAAAACTATTTTCAATCATTGAAGAAAAAGGTTTCTTTCAAAAGCCTACAATTACACCTAGGGACGGCTATTACATGGCAAATTAAACTTAATTAAACATTATAATTAACTGAAATTGTTTCCATTAAAACGAATTTCTCCATAAAAATAACCAGTACACATGGCCCTAAAACTATTTAAAAGTTCTTATTAAAAGAAAAAGAAAAGAAGAAATCTCAAATAAATTATAAAATCAATTTTTTATGTTATATGATTTTTCAAATCTTAATTTTATAAAAAGCAGTAACATTGTTAATATATATATATATATATATATATATATATATATATATATATATACACGTATATATGCTTATGTAATGTATATAGATATGGTATGTAGAAATTACTTACACAACGTATATAGACTTTGTATAGAACCGTATTATATATATAACACAATTCATATCAAAATTATATACTTAGTATATAAAAATTATAAAGAGTCCATAACAAACATACGAGTACCAATCTATGTCCAAATCACAATACCACGGGAAGCAAAAACCGGGTGCTCCGGAAGTGTAAGACAATACCAGGGGAAGCAAAAACCGGGTGCTCCTGAAGTGTAAGACAATGCCAGGGGAAGCAAAAACCGGGTGCTCCGGAAGTGTAAGACAATACCAGGGGAAGCAAAAACCGGGTGCTCCGGAAGTGTAAGACAATACCAGGGGAAGCAAAAACCGGGTGCTCCGGAAGTGTAAGCACCTTCTGTTTAGCAAGCTATACCGTTACGTATGTTATCAAAATATAAAGTGAAAAGAACATCGAACTTTAGGACCTCAAATATATCTTAAGTATTATTGGACATAGAGACGTCTTGCTTATTAATAATAATGTAATGGCGGTCATAAACTTTTTGAGGGTCCTGATAAGCCTTGGCTTGCAATATTCTTGCGTAAACAATAAACTTGTAAGCAGCTAGCTTCACTGTATCATGCCTTGCATCACCATCATCTTACACGGAAATTTAAAAAAGTTGTGGCTTATTGCCGATGATTCAGTGATTACTGATTTCTATTAAGACTAATCAAAGCAAAGGGGAGATGTTAAGATGAGCAGCAGGTATGAGTGTGTTTTCCGTTTAAGATCCATCAACTCCCTAGGGAATGACAATCACGATCTCGTCTGTTTCTTTAACAATCAGATGAGTGGTATTAACAGATACAAAATGTAAGTGCACACAAATAAACAATCAATCTTGTATTAAATGTGTGTGTGTGTGTGTGTGTGTGTTGTTTGTGTGTGTGGCAGTGTGTGTGTGTGGCTGTGTGTGTTTGTGACACTGTGTGTGTGTGTGCGTGCGTGCGTGTGTGTGTGTGTGTGTGTTACATTCCGATGATGTGTCATTACACTTTTCTGAATATAGATTTATTTACAATCATTCTATTGTTAGTTGTTAGTTAATGTTTCTGCTTTAGTATTTGTTACTTCTGAAATATATTTTTTGAATTAAAATATTCTTCTTTTGAAAAAAATATCAGACGCTTCGTATAATTAACTAAGATTTTACTTAACTTAA
Source organism: Anadara kagoshimensis (assembly GCA_021292105.1). Classification (NCBI taxonomy): domain Eukaryota; kingdom Metazoa; phylum Mollusca; class Bivalvia; order Arcoida; family Arcidae; genus Anadara; species Anadara kagoshimensis. Next base: position 32,368,236 of record CM037867.1, on the reverse strand, counting down.
ATTTAGCAAAATTTGGTATCCATTTTTGAAAAAAAAACATAAAACACTGAGAAATTTTAACTTAGAATGATCTCTCAAATGCAACTTTTAATGTTTAAAATTAAAAAAAATCATGACCATTTTATCTTTTGCCAGATTTAAGTTAAGGAAAATTTAGTTAATGATTAATTGTAAAGCTGGGACCAGTTGTCATAAATTAATGTTCGAGAAAGGTAGAGATAAAAATTTTGTAAAACAAAACAGAATTTGTAAGTCTTTGGTTAATTGAAGACGGATACCACTTTTTATCTATTTGTAAATTGAACGAGGACATAAGACATCGATTTGTAGCAACATTTTTCAGTCCCAAAATGTTCAAAAATTTGTCATTCTCTTATCTATGAAATTGTAAAATGAGCAAGCAGTGGATAATTTTCCATATTACGCAATTCTAAAGTGAAAATTGTATCTGAAACACGCGAATATTGTAATATAGATTTCATGGCAGAATATAATATATATATCTATATTATTGTAATATAATGTTACTATATGGATCTATGGCCTTTCAAATAAATAAATATACTTTTGAAATATATTATACTTGTACAGTAAAACCTGTCTACAAAGGACACCCAACAGAACTATTAAAAGTGACCTTTATGGACAGGTGGCCTTTATATACAGGTTCAATAATATGAGTAATGAACAAATGGGATACAATTCTACTGGTCTTTATAGGCAGGTGGCCTTTATATAGAGGTGGCTTTAAGGCAGGTTGGACTGTACATGCATTTTAATCCAAATGTACTACTTACCATGAGATTATTTCAAATTTTATTATTTATTATTTCAAATGATCTACTTTCTGAGTTCGAAATATGTTGCCTTTAAATAATCTTTCTTTCACGATTTTGATTACACACATGGAGGGTGAAGGTAGATAAACAGGAGGTGCTTACCCCTTCCAGAGCACCCGGCCTCACTTCTCTAGCTTGGTTGAAGTTCATGTATTTAACTTTATTTGCCACCTTCAAAGTCTTTACTTCACTTTACTTCAGATTGTCGTTTGGACATGGACTAGTATGTGTTTTTGATTAATTCATTTAAAATTCACATGTGCTACATATACTTGTAAAGTACATAACTTACACATGTATGGCAATGGAAATGTGCTATTTTTAATTATATATTATTACCATGGAAATGTCAAACTTTTGAATTCGAGATATACTTCTCTATTACTCATTACCCTTCCAGAGCACCCGGTCTTACTTCCCTAGTGGAAGATTAAGAGTTTATCCTTTTCAGTTTCAAAGTTTTTACTTTGCTTCTGGGTGGTGATTCGGACCTGGATAAGTATGTTTGTTTTTATTTTTCTTTGCCATGATTGTGATTTTGACATGGATTGGTATCCTTGTTGTTACTTTTCTTTGCGATTGTGATTTTGACATTGATTCGTTTGTTTGTTTTTACTTTGCTTTGGAATTGTGATTTGAAAATAGATGGGTGTGTTTGTTTTTGTTTTGCTTTGGGGTTGTGGTTTGGACATGGTTTGGTATAGTTTTTTCTTTACTTCAGTATTGTGATTTGGACATGGATTGGTATGTTTGTTTTTCCTTTGCTTTGGGATTGTGATTTGGACATGGATTGGTATGTTTGTTTTTTCTTTTGCTTTAGGATTGTGATTTGGACATGGATTGGTATGTTTGTTTAATTTGGGAGTGTAATTTGGACATGGATTGGTATGTTTGTTTTTACTTCGCTTTGTTATTGTGATTTGGACATGGATTGGTATGTTTGTTTTTCCTTTGCTTTGGGAGTGTAATTTCGACATGGATTGGTATGTTTGTTTTTACTTTGCTTTGGGATTGTGATTTGGACATGAATTGGTATGTTTGTTTTTACTTTACTTTGCTTTGGGATTGTGATTTGGACATGGATTTGTATGTTTGTTTTTCCTTTGCTTTGGGATTGTGATTTGGACATGGATTGGTATGTTTGTTTTTTCTTTTGCTTTAGGATTGTGATTTGGACATGGATTGGTATGTTTGTTTGATTTGGGAGTGTAATTTGGAGATGGATTGGTATGTTTGTTTTTACTTCGCTTTGTTATTGTGATTTGGACATGGATTGGTATGTTTGTTTTTACTTTGCTTTGGGATTGTGATTTGGACATGAATTGGTATGTTTTTTTTTCTTTGCTTTGGGATTGTGATTTGGACATGGATTGGTATGTTTGTTTTAACTTTGCTTTGGGATTGTGATTTGGACATGGATTGGTATGTTTTTTTTCTTTGCTTTGGGATTGTGATTTGGACATGGATTGGTATGTTTGTTTTTACTTTGCTTTGGGATTGTGATTTGGACATACATTGGTATGTTTGTATTTCCTTTGCTTTAGGGTTGTGATTTCGACATGGATTGGTATGTTTGTTTTTCCTTTTCTTTAGGGTTGTGATTTCGACATGGATTGGTATGTTTGTTTTTACTTTGCTTTGATTTGTGATTTGGACATGGATTGGTATGTTTGTTTTTACTTTGCTTTGGGATTGTGATTTGGACATTGATTGGTATGTTTGTTTTTACTTTTGCTTTGGGATTGTGATTTGGACATGGATTGGTATGTTTGTTTTTCCTTTTCTTTAGGGTTGTGATTTCGACATGGATTGGTATGTTTGTTTTTACTTTGCTTTGGGATTGTGATTTGGACATGGATTGGTATGTTTGTTTTTACTTTTCTTTGCGATTGTGATTTGGACACGGATTTGTATGTTTGTTTTTACTTTTCTTTGCGATTGTGATTTTGACATGGATTGGTATGTTTGTTTTTACTTTGCTTTGGGATTGTGATTTGGACATGGAGTTGTATGTTTGTTTTTACTTTTCTTTGCGATTGTGATTTTGACATAACATAGATTCGTATATTTGTTTTTACTTTGCTTTGGAATTGTGATTTGATAAAAGACGGATGTGTTTGTTTTGTTTTGCTTGGGGGTTGTGGTTTGGACATGGTTTGGTATAACTTTTTTCTTTACTTCGGTGTTGTGATTTGAACATGGATTGGTATGCTTCTAGTTACTTGGCTTTGGTGTTGTGATTTGGACATGGATTGGTATGTTTGTTTTTACTTTGCTATGGTGTTGTGATTTGGACATGGATTGGTATGTTTGTTTTTACTCTGCTTTGGGAGTGTAATTTGGACATGGATTGGTATGTTTGTTTTTACTTCGCTATGGTGTTGTGATTTGGACATGGATTGGTATGTTTGTTTTTCCTTTGCTTTGGGAGTGTAATTTGGACATGGATTGGTATGTTTGTTTTTACTTTGCCCTGGGATTGTGATTTGAACATGGATTGGTATGTTTGTTTTTACTCTGCTTTGGGAGTGTAATTTGAACATGGATTGGTATGTTTGTTTTTACTCTGCTTTGGGAGTGTAATTTGGACATGGATTGGTATGTTTGTTTTTACTCTGCTTTGGGAGTGTAATTTGGACATGGATTGGTATGTTTGTTTTTACTTTGCCCTGGGATTGTGATTTGAACATGGATTGGTATGTTTGTTTTTACTTTTGCTTTGGGGTTGTGATTTGAACATGGATTGGTATGTTTGTGTTTCCTTTGCTTTGGGAGTGTAATGGATTGGTATGTTTGTTTTTGCTTTGGGATTGTGATTTGGACATGGATTTATATATTTTGTATTAGCACTTACTAATATATTACTTTAATCTTAACACTACCCATGTATCGTGTGGACCCTCTTGTATGAATATTCCTAATGAAAGGTCAAGCGGACAGGTCAATGTTGTTCGCCTACACAATCAAGTTTAAAGTTTAACTTAACCTCACGATTTAGTTTCAAATGAACTTGACATCTCGTTACAGTACAGACGAATTAATACAGTTTTATATCGGTCAAAAGTTAGCTACATTTTTACAGATTTTTTTGACAGCTGTGATTTATCTATCTATCTCTCCAGTTTTGCGATCACTGGCCATCCATATCCCGACCACTCGGTGTCCAAGCTTAGACTATGTTTTGTTAGCTCAGTGTTAAACTTTCGACAGGTTTGTGCTGTAATTCGTTAACTCAGTGTTAAACTTTCGACAGGTCTGTATTGTAATTCGTTAACTCAGTGTTAAACTTTCGACAGGTCTGTACTGTAATTCGTTAGCTCAGTGTTAAACTTTCGACATGTCTGTACAGTAATTCGTTAGCTCGGTGTTAAACATTCGACAGGTCTGTACTGTAATTCGTTAGCTCGGTGTTAAACATTCGACAGGTCTGTACTGTAATTCGTTAGCTCGGTGTTAAACATTCGACAGGTCTGTACTGTAATTCGTTAGCTCGGTGTTAAACATTCGATAGGTCTGTACTGTAATTCGTTAGCTCGGTGTTAAACATTCGACAGGTCTGTACTGTAATTCGTTACTGAAGTGTTAAACTTTCGACAGGTCTGTACAGTAATTCGTTAGCTCGGTGTTAAACATTCGACAGGTCTGTACTGTAATTCGTTAGCTCGGTGTTAAACATTCGACAGGTCTGTACTGTAATTCGTTAGCTCGGTGTTAAACATTCGACAGGTCTGTACTGTAATTCGTTACTGAAGTGTTAAACTTTCGACAGGTCTGTACAGTAATTCGTTAGCTCGGTGTTAAACATTCGACAGGTCTGTACTGTAATTCGTTAGCTTAGTGTTAAACTTTCGACAGGTCTGTACAGTAATTCGTTAGCTCGGTGTTAAACATTCGACAGGTCTGTACTGTAATTCGTTAGCTCGGTGTTAAACATTCGACAGGTCTGTACAGTAATTCGTTAGCTCGGTGTTAAACATTCGACAGGTCTGTACAGTAATTCGTTAGCTCGGTGTTAAACATTCGACAGGTCTGTACTGTAATTCGTTAGCTTAGTGTTAAACATTCGACAGATCTGTACTGTAATTCGTTAGCTTAATGTTAAACATTCGACAGGTCTGTACTGTAGTTCGTTAGCTCGGTGTTAAACTTTCGACAGGTCTGTACTGTAATTCGTTAGCTTAGTGTTAAACTTTCGACAGGTCTGTACTGTAGTTCGTTAGCTCGGTGTTAAACTTTCGACAGGTCTGTACTGTAATTCGTTAGCCTAGTGTTAAACTTTCGACAGTTCTGTACTGTAGTTCGTTAGCTCGGTGTTAAACTTTCGACAGGTCTGTACTGTAATCTCTATTGGCAGATTTTAATTTAATTGACGTATCCCTGGTGATGCCTTTCAAAGTACCAGAGCAGCATCAAGACAGCTAATGACGTACTTGTGTCAGTGACGTCATTAAATTGGAAATTCAGGCAGAATTTTCATAGTTTTTGTGTGTAATTCAAGCATGCAGGTCGTTTATCGGAACATTGTGGATGTGGCTTGCGATCCATCAATTCATTTTAATGCTCGTTTAAGACATCGTTATATAACAACAAGATATATCGGTTGTAGTATAAAGGATCACACTTATTGTCAATTGAGGTAAATTTTGTATCCCTTTATATGTGCCGAGAGGCCGCAGTGGCCGATGGGATAAGATGTCAGTCTACAAACCCAGGGTCTCTCATCGGGTCCCGCTCATACCACATGTAAGAAAGTGAAATTTCGTTGGTGTTAGTCTTAACTGGTTAACGCACCCTAAAGTCGCCCTGAGTGCGCGCTGGTACAAGACAGACGCTTAATGTCGTAATTAGACAGCACTGCAATACAGCTAGTAACCAAAAAGACAAAATAAATAACAATGCAACGTTAAGCAACATTCGACCAACAACCAACCTTTGGTTGTCAAACTTTTTAAGGAAAATTTCAAATAAGCCGTCTTAAGAGCAGTCTTTATAAAAACATGTTATATAATACATGTATGTTGTATCATGACGGATCTTTTGTTCAATATATATACTATTGTGATAGCTAAGTTGGATAATGCCATCAGCGCAACGCACGGGCAATTTCTACACCTTCGCCGATAGCTGTCTATGCCTCGATATAAGTGAAATTTTACGTTGAATGGGATGTAAAACCCCATTACTCAACTTACTCAACTCTTTGGTTCCAAAACGTTATTGTATTTTATAAAGATATCATAAACGTGGTTGTCCCTATGTCGGCAATATTTTCATTATATGTGTATTTTATAAAGATATCGTAAAGGTGGTTGTCCCTATGTCGTCAATATTTTCATTATATGTGTATTTTATAAAGATATGATAAAGGTGGTTGTCCCTATGTCGTCAATATTTTATAATTAAAGATATCAAAAAGGTGGCTGTCCCTATGTCGTCAATATTATCATTACATGTGTATTTTATAAAGATATCATAAAGGTGGCTGTCCCTATGTCGTCAATATTTTCATTACATGTGTATTTTATAAAGATATGATAAAGGTGGTTGTCCCTATGTCGTCAATATTATCATTACATGTGTATTTTATAAAGATATCATAAAGGTGGCTGTCCCTATGTCGTCAATATTATCATTACATGTGTATTTATAAAGATATCATAAAGGTGGCAGTCCCTATGTCGTCAATATTATCATTACATGTGTATTTTATAAAGATATCATAAAGGTGGCTGCCCTATGTCGTCAATATTATCATTACATGTGTATTTTATAAAGATATCATAAAGGTGGCTGTCCCTATGTCGTCAATATTATCATTACATGTGTATTTTATAAAGATATCATAAAGGTGGCTGTCCCTATGTCGTCAATATTATCATTACATGTGTATTTTATAAAGATATTAAAGGTGGCTGTCCCTATGTCGTCAATATTTTCATTATATGTGTATTTTATAAAGATATCATAAAGGTGGCTGTCCCTATGTCGTCATATTTTCATTATATGTGTATTTTATAAAGATATCATAAAGGTGGTTGTCCCTATGTCGTCAATATTTTCATTATATGTGTATTTTATAAAGATATCATAAAGGTGGCTGTCCCTATGTCGTCAATATTATCATTACATGTGTATTTTATAAAGATATCATAAAGGTGGTTGTCCTTATGTCGTGTCGTCAATATTTTCATTACATGTGGATTGTATAAAGATATCATAAAGGTGGTTGTCCCTATGTCGTCAATATTTTCATTACATGTGGATTTTATAAAGATATGATAAAGGTGGTTGTCCCTATGTCGTCAATATTATCATTACATGTGTATTTTATAAAGATATGATAAAGGTGGCTGCCCCTATGTCGTCAATATTTTCATTACATGTGTATTTTATAAAGATATCATAAAGGTGGTTGTCCCTATGTCGTCAATATTTTCATTACATGTGTATTTTATCAAGATATCATAAAGGTGGCTGTCCCTATGTCGTCAATATTTCATTACATGTGTATTTTATAAAGGTATCATAAAGGTGGCTGTCCCTATGTCGTCAATATTTTCATTACATGTGTATTTTATAAAGATATCATAAAGGTGGTTGTATCTATGTCGTCAATATTTTCATTATATGTGTATTTTATAAAGATATCATAAAGGTGGTTGTCCCTATGTCGTCAATATTTTCATTACATGTGTATTTTATAAAGGTATCATAAAGGTGGCTGTCCCTATGTCGTCAATATTTTCATTATATGTGTATTTTATAAAGATATCATAAAGGTGGTTGTCCCTATGTCGTCAATATTTTCATTACATGTGTATTTTATAAAGATATCATAAAGTGTGGCTGCCCCTATGTCGTCAATTTTCATTACATGTGTATTTTATAAAGATATCATAAAGGTGGCTGTCCCTATGTCGTCAATTAATCATTATATGTGTATTTTATAAAGATATGATAAAGGTGGTGTCCCTATGTCGTCAATATTTTCATTACATGTGTTTTATAAAGATATCATAAAGGTGGTTGTCCCTATGTCGTCAATATTTTCATTATATGTGTATTTTATAAAGATATCATAAAGGTGGCTGTCCCTATGTCGTCAATATTATCATTACATGTGTTTTATAAAGATATCATAAAGGTGGTTGTCCCTATGTCGTCAATATTTTCATTATATGTGTATTTTATAAAGATATGATAAAGGTGGCTGTCCCTATGTCGTCAATATTTTCATTACATGTGTATTTTATAAAGATATCATAAAGGTGGTTGTCCCTATGTCGTCAATATTTTCATTATATGTGTATTTTATAAAGATATCATAAAGGTGGCTGTCCCTATGTCGTCAATATTATCATTACATGTGTATTTTATAAAGGTATCATAAAGGTGGCTGTCCCTATGTCGTCAATATTTTCATTACATGTGTATTTTATAAAGATATCATAAAGGTGGTTGTCCCTATGTCGTCAATATTTTCATTACATGTGTATTTTATAAAGATATCATAAAGGTGCTGTCCCTATGTCGTCCATATTTTCATTATATGTGTATTTTATAAAGATATCATAAAGGTGGCTGTCCCTATGTCGTCAATATTTCATTACATGTGTATTTTATAAAGATATCATAAAGGTGGCTGTCCCTATGTCGTCAATATTATCATTACATGTGTATTTTATAAAGATATCATAAAGGTGGCTGTCCCTATATCGTCAATATTTTCATTACATGTGTATTTTATAAAGATATCATAAAGGTGGCTGTCCCTATGTCGTCAATATTATCATTACATGTGTATTTTATAAAGATATCATAAAGGTGGTTGTCCCTATGTCGTCAATATTTTCATTACATGTGTATTTTATAAAGATATGATAAAGGTGGTTGTCCCTATGTCGTCAATATTATCATTACATGTGTATTTTATAAAGATATGATAAAGTTGGTTGTCCTTATGTCGTGTCGTCAATATTTCATTACATGTGGATTTTATAAAGATATCATAAAGGTGGTGTCCCTATGTCGTCAATATTTTCATTACATGTGGATTTTTAAAGATATGATAAAGGTGGTTGTCCCTATGTCGTCAATATTATCATTACATGTGTATTTTATAAAGATATGATAAAGTTGGCTGTCCTTATGTCGTGTCGTCAATATTTCATTACATGTGGATTGTATAAAGATATCATAAAGGTGGTTGTCCTATGTCGTCAATATTTTCATTACATGTGGATTTTATAAAGATATGATAAAGGTGGTTGTCCCTATGTCGTCCATATTATCATTACATGTGTATTTTATAAAGATATGATAAGGTGGCTGCCCTATGTCGTCAATATTTTCATTACATGTGTATTTTATAAAGATATCATAAAGGTGCTGTCCCTATGTCGTCAATATTATCATTACATGTGTATTTTATAAAGATATGATAAAGGTGGTTGTCCCTATGTCGGCAATATTTTCATTACATGTGTATTTTATAAAGATATGATAAAGGTGGTTGTCCCTATGTCGTCAATATTATCATTACATGTGTATTTTATAAAGATATCATAAAGGTGGTTGTCCCTATGTCGTCAATATTATCATTACATGTGTATTTCATAAAGGTATCATAAAGGTGGTTGTCCTATGTCGTCAATATTTTCATTATATGTGTATTTTATAAAGATATGATAAAGGTGGTTGTCCCTATGTCGTCAATATTATCATTACATGTGTATTTTATAAAGGTATCATAAAGGTGGTTGTCCCTATGTCGTCATATTTTCATTATATGTGTTTTTAAAGATATGATAAAGGTGCTGTCCCTATGTCGTCAATATTATCATTACATGTGTATTTTATAAAGGTATCATAAAGGTGGTTGTCCCTATGTCGTCAATATTTTCATTATATTGTATTTTATAAAGATATGATAAAGGTGGTTGTCCCTATGTCGTCAATATTATCCTTACATGTGTATTTATAAAGGTATCATAAAGGTGGTTGTCCCTATGTCGGCAATATTTTCATTACATGTGTATTTTATAAAGATATCATAAAGGTGGTTGTCCCTATGTCGTCAATATTTTCATTATATGTGTATTTTATAAAGATATCATAAAGGCGGCTGCCCTATGTCGTCAATATTATCATTATATGTGTATTTTATAAAGATATCATAAAGGTGGTTGTCCCTATGTCGTCAATATTTTCATTATATGTGTATTTATAAAGATATCATAAAGGTGGCTGTCCCTATGTCGTCAATATTATCATTACATGTGTATTTTATAAAGGTATAAAAGTGGCTGTCCCTATGTCGTCAATATTATCATTACATGTGTATTTTATAAAGATATCATAAAGGTGGCTGTCCCTATATCGTCAATATTTTCATTACATGTGTATTTTATAAAGATATCATAAAGGTGGCTGTCCCTATGTCGTCAATATTATCATTACATGTGATTTTATAAAGATATCATAAAGGTGGTTGTCCCTATGTCGTCAATATTTTCATTACATGTGTATTTTATAAAGATAGATAAAGGTGGTTGTCCCTATGTCGTCAATATTATCATTACATGTGTATTTTATAAAGATATGATAAAGTTGGTTGTCCTTATGTCGTGTCGTCAATATTTCATTACATGTGGATTGTATAAAGATATCATAAAGGTGGTTGTCCCTATGTCGTCAATATTTTCATTACATGTGGATTTCATAAAGATATGATAAAGGTGGTTGTCCCTATGTCGTCAATATTATCATTACATGTGTATTTTATAAAGATATGATAAAGGTGGCTGCCCCTATGTCGTCAATTTTCATTACATGTGTATTTTATAAAGATATCATAAAGGTGGTTGTCCCTATGTCGTCAATATTTTCATTACATGTGTATTTTAAAGATATGATAAAGGTGGTTGTCCCTATGTCGTCAATATTATCATTACATGTGTATTTTATAAAGATATCATAAAGGTGGTTGTCCCTATGTCGTCATATTATCATTACATGTGTATTTTATAAAGGTATCATAAAGGTGGTTGTCCCTATGTCGTCAATATTATCATTACATGTGTATTTTATAAAGGTATCATAAAGGTGGTTGTCCCTATGTCGTCAATATTTTCATTATATGTGTATTTTATAAAGATATGATAAAGGTGCTGTCCCTATGTCGTCAATATTATCATTACATGTGTATTTTATAAAGGTATCATAAAGGTGGTTGTCCCTATGTCGTCAATATTTTCATTATATGTGTATTTTATAAAGATATGATAAAGGTGGTTGTCCCTATGTCGTCAATATTATCCTTACATGTGTATTTTATAAAGGTATCATAAAGGTGGTTGTCCCTATGTCGTCAATATTTTCATTACATGTGTATTTTATAAAGATATCATAAAGGTGGTTGTCCCTATGTCGTCAATATTTTCATTATATGTGTATTTTATAAAGATATCATAAAGGCGGCTGTCCCTATGTCGTCAATATTATCATTATATGTGTATTTTATAAAGATATCATAAAGGTGGTTGTCCCTATGTCGTCAATATTTTCATTACATGTGTATTTTATAAAGATATGATAAAGGTGGTTGTCCCTATGTCGTCAATATTATCATTACATGTGTATTTTATAAAGATATGATAAAGTTGGTTGTCCTTATGTCGTGTCGTCAATATTTTCATTACATGTGGATTGTATAAAGATATCATAAAGGTGGTTGTCCCTATGTCGTCAATATTTTCATTATATGTGTATTTTATAAAGATATCATAAAGGTGGCTGTCCCTATGTCGTCAATATTATCATTACATGTGTATTTTATAAAGGTATCATAAAAGTGGCTGTCCCTATGTCGTCAATATTTTCATTACATGTGTTATTTTATAAAGATATCATAAAGGTGGTTGTCCCTATGTCGTCAATATTTCATTACATGTGTATTTTATAAAGATATCATAAAGGTGCTGTCCCTATGTCGTCAATATTATCATTACATGTGTATTTTATAAAGATATCATAAAGGTGGCTGTCCCTATATCGTCAATATTTTCATTACATGTGTATTTTATAAAGATATCATAAAGGTGGCTGTCCCTATGTCGTCAATATTATCATTACATGTGTATTTTATAAAGATATCATAAAGGTGGTTGTCCTATGTCGTCAATATTTTCATTACATGTGTATTTTATAAAGATATGATAAAGGTGGTTGTCCCTATGTCGTCAATATTATCATTACATGTGTATTTTATAAAGATATGATAAAGTTGGTTGTCCTTATGTCGTGTCGTCAAATTTTCATTACAGTGGATTGTATAAAGATATCATAAAGGTGGTTGTCCCTATGTCGTCAATATTTTCATTACATGTGGATTTTATAAAGATATGATAAAGGTGGTTGTCCCTATGTCGTCAATATTATCATTACATGTGGATTTTATAAAGATATGATAAAGGTGGCTGCCCCTATGTCGTCAATATTTTCATTACATGTGTATTTTATAAAGATATCATAAAGGTGGTTGTCCCTATGTCGTCAATATTTTCATTACATGTGTATTTTATAAAGATATGATAAAGGTGGTTGTCCCTATGTCGTCAATATTTTCATTACATGTGTATTTTATAAAGATATCATAAAGGTGGTTGTCCTATGTCGTCAATATTTTCAATATATGTGTATTTTTATAAAGATATCATAAAGGTGGCTGTCCCTATGTCGTCAATATTATCATTACATGTGTATTTTATAAAGGTATCATAAAGGTGGCTGTCCCTATGTCGTCAATATTTTCATTACATGTGTATTTTATAAAGATATCATAAAGGTGGTTGTCCCTATGTCGTCAATATTTTCATTACATGTGTATTTTTAAAGATAACATAAAGATGGCTGTCCCTATGTCGTCAATATTATCATTACATGTGTATTTTATAAAGATATGATAAAGTTGGTTGTCCTTATGTCGTGTCGTCAATATTTTCATTACATGTGTATTTTATAAAGATATCATAAAGGTGGTTGTCCCTATATCATAAAGGTGGTTGCCCCTATGTCCTCAATATTATCATTGCGTGTGTATTTTATAAAGTAATCGTAAAGGTGGCTGTCCCTATGTCGTCAATATTTTCATTACATGTGTATTTTATAAAGATATGATAAAGGTGGCTGCCCCTATGTCGTCAATATTTTCATTACATGTGTATTTTATAAAGATATGATAAAGGTGACTGTCCCTATGTCGTCAATATTTTCATTACATGTGTATTTTATAAAGATATCATAAAGGTGGTTGTCCCTATGTCGTCAATATTTTCATTACATGTGTATTTTATAAAGATATCATAAAGGTGCTGTCCCTATGTCGTCAATATTATCATTACATGTGTATTTTATAAAGATATCATAAAGGTGGCTGTCCCTATATCGTCAATATTTTCATTACATGTGTATTTTATAAAGATATCATAAAGGTGGCTGTCCCTATGTCGTCAATATTATCATTACATGTGTATTTTATAAAGATATGATAAAGGTGGTTGTCCCTATGTCGTCAATATTATCATTACATGTGTATTTTATAAAGATATGATAAAGTTGGTTGTCCTTATGTCGTGTCGTCAATATTTTCATTACATGTGGATTGTATAAAGATATCATAAAGGTGGTTGTCCCTATGTCGTCAATATTTTCATTACATGTGGATTTTATAAAGATATGATAAAGGTGGTTGTCCCTATGTCGTCAATATTATCATTACATGTGTATTTTATAAAGATATGATAAAGGTGGCTGCCCCTATGTCGTCAATATTTTCATTACATGTGTATTTTATAAAGATATCATAAAGGTGGTTGTCCCTATGTCGTCAATATTTCATTACATGTGTATTTTATAAAGATATGATAAAGGTGGTTGTCCCTATGTCGTCAATATTTTCATTACATGTGTATTTTATAAAGATATCATAAAGGTGGTTGTCCCTATGTCGTCAATATTTTCATTACATGTGTATTTTATAAAGATATCATAAAGGTGGCTGTCCCTATGTCGTCAATATTATCATTACATGTGTATTTTATAAAGGTATCATAAAGGTGGCTGTCCCTATGTCGTCAATATTTTCATTACATGTGTATTTTATAAAGATATCATAAAGGTGGTTGTCCCTATGTCGTCAATATTTTCATTACATGTGTATTTTTAAAGATAACATAAAGATGGCTGTCCCTATGTCGTCAATATTATCATTACATGTGTATTTTATAAAGATATGATAAAGTTGGTTGTCCTTATGTCGTGTCGTCAATATTTTCATTACATGTGTATTTTATAAAGATATCATAAAGGTGGTTGTCCCTATGTCCTCAATATTATCATTGCGTGTGTATTTTATAAAGATATCGTAAAGGTGGCTGTCCCTATGTCGTCAATATTTTCATTACATGTGTATTTTATAAAGATATGATAAAGGTGGCTGCCCCTATGTCGTCAATATTTTCATTACATGTGTATTTTATAAAGATATGATAAAGGTGACTGTCCCTATGTCGTCAATATTTTCATTACATGTGTATTTTATAAAGATATGATAAAGGTGACTGTCCCTATGTCGTCAATATTTTCATTACATGTGTATTTTATAAAGATATCAAAAAGGTGGCTGTCCCTATGTCGTCAATATTATCATTACATGTGTATTGTATAAAGATATCATAAAGGTGGTTGTCCCTATGTCGTCAATATTATCATTACATGTGTATTTTATAAAGATATCATAAAGGTGGTTGTCCCTATGTCCTCAATATTTTATAATTAAAGATATCATAAAGTTGGTTGTCCTTATGTCGTGTCGTCAATATTTTCATTACATGTGTATAAAGATATCATAAAGGTGGTTGTCCCTATATCATAAAGGTGGTTGCCCATATGTCCTCAATATTATCATTACATGTGTATTTTATAAAGATATGATAAAGGTGACTGTCCCTATGTCGTCAATATTTTCATTACATGTGTATTTTATAAAGATATCATAAAGGTGGTTGTCCCTATGTCGTCCATATTTTGATTACATGTGTATTTTATAAAGATATCATAAAGGTGGCTGTCCCTATGTCGTCAATGTGTATTTTATAAAGATACCATAAAGGTGGTTGTCCCTATGTCGTCAATATTATCATTACATGTGTATTTTATAAAGATATCATAAAGGTGGTTGTCCCTATGTCGTCCATATTTTGATTACATGTGTATTTTATAAAGATATCATAAAGGTGGTTGTCCCTATGTCGTCAATATTTTCATTATATGTGCATTTTATAAAGATATGATAAAGGTGGTTGTCCCTATGTCGTCAATATTTTCATTACATGTGTATTTTATAAAGGTATCATAAAGGTGGTTGTCCCTATGTCGTCAATATTTTCATTATATGTGTATTTTATAAAGGTATCATAAAGGTGCTGTCCCTATGTCGTCAATATTATCATTACATGTGTATTTTATAAAGATATCATAAAGGTGGCTGTCCCTATGTCGTCAATATTTTCATTACATGTGTATTTTAAAGATATCATAAAGGTGGTTGTCCCTATGTCGTCAATATTTTCATTACATGTGTATTTTATAAAGATATCATAAAGGTGGCTGTCCCTATGTCGTCAATATTATCATTACATGTGTATTTTATAAAGGTATCATAAAGGTGGTTGTCCCTATGTCGTCCATATTTTGATTACATGTGTATTTTATAAAGATATCATAAAGGTGGTTGTCCCTATGTCGTCAATATTTTCATTATATGTGTATTTTATAAAGATATCATAAAGGTGGTTGTCCCTATGTCGTCAATATTTTCATTATATGTGTATTTTATAAAGATATCATAAAGGTGGCTGTCCCTATGTCGTCAATATTTTCATTATATGTGTATTTTATAAAGATATCATAAAGGTGGTTGTCCCTATGTCGTCAATATTTCATTATATGTGTATTTTATAAAGATATCATAAAGGTGGTTGTCCCTATGTCATCAATATTTTCATTACATGTCTATTTTCACTACTGTCTGATATTTTTTTAAAGAATTCTTTAATATCGTATTTTTATAATTCAACACAGACAGCATCTTACAATACAGGCCCATCGAAAGTTTAACACTGAACTAACGAAAAGGAGTCGAATGTCGGATGTCGAGCGGACGAAATACGGAAAGCTAGTGATCGAAAAACTATCGAAAGATAGCAGCTATCGAGAACCAGTCGGGATGAGTAACGAGGGCCGAGGTGACCTGTCGATTTGGTATTAATTCGTTAGCCCAGTGTTAAACTTTTGGCCGAATTGTATTGCATGCACATCCATGTCGATTTCTAAAATATCGCTGCTAATATAAGAACAATTTAAGTTGTCATGGAAACAGTTTTAAATCAAGTATATATTTTGTTTATATTCTTACCTAAATACTTTATATATTGATATTGAAGTCAATAAAGAACGCGATTTATTTCATCACGTGATCGTTAATATGATGGTCGTATTTCTGTCTCGTTTTCGTTTTAGTTTTTTTTTATTCATTTTTTTTATAATATACTCATGAGGGATCGTCAGGGGTGTACAAAAAAACAAGATGATTCCATCTATATTAATTTTTTTTGCTAAAAACATTTTTCTACAAGCCCACAAAATGACCCAGACGAGAGTAATAAATAATGGACTCAAAAAGATAGTAATTACATAAAAAGGCAAAAATAAATAAATAAATGTTCAAACATAAACCCACAAAATATTAGAATATGTTGTTTTTATTTAATACAACAAAAATAAATCCACTAGGGCGCAGGACATTTGAGCGAAAATCAATAAACTCCTAGTGGACATTTGAGCGACGACTTTAGTGGACATTTGAGCTACAGATTTTAAATATCACCTGTATTTTACGATGGACATATGCATTTGAGTGACAGTTTAAATCTTCTCACTGCTCCAGTATGAATGAGTGAGTGAGTAATGGCGTTTAACGTCCCAGTCAAGAATATTTCACTTATATCGAGACGTCGCCAGCTATAGGCAAAAGTGCAGAAAAATTGCCTGTGCGTTGCGCTTATGGCATTATACAGCAGGGTTCTTTAGCATGCCAAGCCCACCGTGACACGGGACCTCGTTTATTTTAAGTTCCCATCCGAAAGAACCGTGACTTTCATTTCGTAATGCCGAGTGCTTGGCGAAAGAACAGTCACTACCCACTTTCAAGTCTTGGGTCAGACCCGGCCGGGGTTCGAACCCACGACCTCCCACTTACGGAGCGAGCACTCTACCAACTGAGCTACCGCAGTATGAAGGGTAAAGATAGAAAAAGCTAAATATTTGAGAGAATATTATCAAAAATATGCAAATGGTGAAGTCGATCGCTGCACATCTGCACATGCCCTTGGATTTAAATGTCGAGCTAGAACACATATATGTGTATAAATTTTTAATTGGTGCCTTTCAAAAACTTGATCCATCTCAAAATCCTACTTCAACATTCCCGCGGTGAGCAGGGGCAGAAGACTTCAGTCTGGCTAATAGAAGAGGTTAATAAAAATATCGCTGAAATGTCTACCGTAACTTTGGAATTTCACTCAAATGGGTTAATATTCTATCGGTCAAATGTCCATTACTTCGTCGCTAAAACCTCCGTTTATTTTCGCTTTTTGTGCTATGTCCAACGGCGACTAATACCACAGTCCAGTGGTTGAACTTTCTGAAACAACAAACACCTACGCCCCCCCCCCCCCACCCGCCACGGACTGATGATGTAAAATTCTATATGAATGTGACCAAACTTGAATTGCAAAATTTTACTGAAATTTTGGATGGGTGAAAAACAATTTGAAACTGAATTAATTTTTACTTAATTCTTAATTTTACAGGCAGATCGGTCAGGCGAATACAAATTTAGTTGGCTTGGCCTTAATACTGGAAGCTAAGTTGACCATTTATTAGGCCGAGGTTATAAAAATAAACAATTGAGATATCTCACTACTAAAACAAAAAAAAAACCTATGTCCCCTGGCCCCGGTAGGCCAGGAGGCCGCGGTGGCCTAATGGATAAGACGTCAGTCTTCCAATCCAGGTTCTCTCACCGCCACATTTTCTTTGCTGATGGCCTTTACTGGTTCACCTGGTATCAGTATAATAGACAGGGGAAGTGGTACGCTTGTCTGCCGCTTACTGACTCTGTGAGCTAGCACGTTAAAGTCGACCTGGGTGCGCGCTAATACAAGGCAGACCCTTCAACACACTCGCACTTCACATGCATACACAAAATTATTCATAGATTAATCCATAGAGATTAATGAAATGTTCTAAGCAACCAACCAACCAACCCTAGTATCACAATCATTATATATCTGAGTATTTTATTATAGTGCCACAAATCATATAAACATCAAATAAATACAAATGTAAACAATCAGTATAAAACATGACATCCAATCTTTCATTTTCCTTTAATTAAATCGAGAAAATTTGAAATCCTAATAATTTTGACAATTCTAAGATATTCAGATATTATAAGATGTTATTTTGAAGATCATTAAAACATCTCCATTTTATTTTGTCAAAAATGTATACCGTAGATCCAACAGAGATCGTCAATTTGAAAACTTTAAGTTGAGGAAAAATTGTGAAACTGGAGCCAAGTTAAGTTAAGAAATGAATTGGCTGAGCAAGGAAGAATTAAAAAAAATACTATTTTGTAGATAAGTTACTTAAGCCAGTTAAATATTTAGAGACCTTTTATTTATTTATTTATTTATTTATTTATTTATTTATTTATTTCAAAGTACCGACTTTTTTTTTTTTTAACCAAAAACCTAAAGTATTGGTTATAAACGTACTTAATAAAAATTGTTGAGAGAGAGAGAGGGTCAACGTCGTTTTCATTACCAGAATATTTCGCTTAAAATCAAAACGTCATCAGCTTCATAAATGAATTAGCAGAATTTTTCATCTTTTCGGTGTGAGCGTCACTTTAATAATAATAATAATAATAATAATAATAATAATAATAATAATAATAATAATAATAAGTAATTTTATTATAGTGTCACACATTAATACACATCTAATATGTACATACATAAAAATGGAAAAGTTTTCTCACTAAAAGTATTAATGCCAGCCATTACTGACTTATGAGACACTTTCATTATTTAATACATATTAAAACAATTAATTACGCTATAGTTAAAAATAGCATTAAATGTACAGTACATTTAAAAGGTATATATTTTGTAAAAAGCATCACAGTTCAACATTAAAAAGCTGTTGTCTTTAAAAGGTACTAAAGTACAGATACTACATAATAAAATTCTCTCGCCTTTTGTACATAGCCCGGACTGTGTAAAAAATACAAGATACCATATCATTACTGGTCATAAAATAATAAAACTGATCCACTACTGATAAAACATTAAAACCATCACCGTCACTAGCCCAGACCGGGGTTCGAACTTATTAATTCCACGGCTTGACCGCTGAGTCGGCCGGAGTTCAACCTCTTAACCTCCGACTTACGGAGTTAACACTCTACCAAAATAGTTACCGTAGGAGAGAGAGAGAGAGAGAGAGAGAGAGAGAGAGAGAGAGAGAGAGAGAGTAATTCAGTAAGATCGGGCTGTGATACATGGTGTTATGAACTTAATCCGATATTAATAAGTTGTATTACGCGCTTTAAATTGATATTTCTGCCATTTTCTTGCATAATCACCTACATCCTGCATTGAGTGAGATTTATCCGTTGGGTATTAATCTTTATTTTTACCAATAACTTCTTTTATTATTACAATGGAGAACGGAATATTTTACTTTCCTCAGTCGATAATCGTCAATATTAGTATAATTACTTAAATGTTAATTAAACAGTTAAAGGTTGACCGCCGATATATCACCACATAATCATCGCCTAACACTCATTTCGTCAACTGTCTATCCTAGTCTCTGTGAATTTTCTACAAAATTACAAAGATGGACTTGTTATATGTAAGTATGTTTCCTTCTACGACGGCGAAAGTTTTTTTAATTTTTAAATTTATTTTATTTTTATTTATTATTAATTAGGTCTATTCTTCTTTTTTTTTTTTTTTTTTTTTTGTATAAAAACATTTTTTGTACAAAAAAAAAACAACATTTTTAATTGCATTTCAGTTTAACTTTCATTGAAATAATACTTATTATCATAATACCATATGCAAAATCTTAAAATAGGAAAATTCAATATTGTGATGTGCAGAATTTAATTATATAATAAATATTTATACCATATAAAGAATCTAAATATTTTAAAATAAGATAATTTAAAATTTTATAATGTAAAATTTTTAATTTTT